>VWZG01007393.1:377307-799763 GCA_013396735.1 Grallaria varia
AAAGAACAATGCAAAAATACGAGTGTAATTTGAATACAGCAGTTCTTCAGCCAAAAAAGGAACTTATTAACAAGGAGGTAAAAGCAGTGCATAAGGATGGGGATGTAGCTATCACCTCTTCAAACAACTTCTTGCCATTCAGCTTTCCGCCAAGAAAGGAAAACAGCACTTATGCAGTGAAGTTCAAATCTCTGCCAGGAAACAGGGACTGGAGTCCCACTCAGCTGTGACTCACTGCTTGGTATATTAAATATTGTGTAGTTGAGCTTAACTCAGAAAGCAAGCTGGTCTCTGCCCCCAGAGAGGGCAATGCCAGGGGGCACTGCAGCCCAGCTGGCAGGTTAAGACACAGATGAGGCCAAGGATCAAAAAATACACAGGCTGAATTTAGACATCATTATAAAATGATGGTGGACTAGATTTTTTGTCATCATCATTTTGTTTTTTCCCGACTGTCTAAATGGGATAAAAGGTACTGAGTAGACCGGGACCATGAGTAAATTACAGCAGAAAAACCTCTATTGGATCACAGCTAATTGGTTGCAATTGCACTTTGTCTTCCTGGCTAAGTAGGTTTCCATGTATTTATTGAAGCCACTATTGATTTCTGGATAGATACACATTTAAATCAGAATACATTTGAGTTTTATGAGAGTTTTATGACAAGAACTCTATAACCTTTACCAGCCAAAGTTGGGATCCCACCAAGAAACAGACATTTCCTTGTCACTGTGTATTTTTTGTACTATGTTGCTGCCTGACTTTTATTAGACACTACCTTTTAATGCTTACCATTATGGCCTTTCCATGATTTTGACCAGGACAGTAACTGGGCCAACCAACCTAGAAATGTGCACATTTGAAAAACATGTGCTTTGTTTAAGTTCTTCAGTATTTCTCTGGGATTTTTTTTTTTTCAGATCTACCATGTATGTCATACATCATGAATAGTTTAGCAGTCTACACTTGCAACAAATTGAGGTGGATCTGATGGGCTCCTGCAAACACAAGCCTGCTCAAAACTTAAAAATATATTGCTATTAAATGACCCTTTGAAGGCCATACCTACATTAGTGAAATTATATCAGGACAGTTATAATAAAGTATTGTTGTGAATTCTGATACAGGCAAAACAACCCCAGCACAGCAAAGCTTGGCATTATTACAAAGGAAGCAAAAAGACCTCCAGTCTCATAAGTAAAACAACAACAAAATAAATGTATTTGCTCCATCTTGAAACAGGGGTATGCCCCAGTGTCCTGTCGAGTGCATCCCACCCAGCCACACAACCCTGGGCACAAATGAGTTCCATACTCGGTCCTGGCCCCAGTGCAGCTGACTGAGATGCAGCCCTGCATCCACATGCCAGCCCCTTTGACAGCGTCTAGAACTAAACCTCTGCAAAATGAAACACCCACACTTTCCTGAAGCTTTTCCCATTTTCTTTCTGCCCAGGCAGATGAGAAAGGGAACGCGTGGCACACAGGCTGATGGAGAGAGACAGTTCTCCTTGGGCTGAGACCTGGGGTGCACCATTAAAAACTTCACCCAGCTGAGCCAAACGCCTCCTGTGCAGCTCTGCCATGCCCCATCTGTGCTCCTCACCCTCCAGGGCTCTGAAGGCACCCATCTGCCACTCTGCCCACACACAGATCACCTTCTCACCCACCACACAGGACCTCAGGCATGGCAGGGCACACGTCCCCTCTCAAAGGAGGGATTAAGCACAGGCACACTCAGGGAAGGATAGCAGGAACGCCATCAAAGTGATTACATTTTAATTATTGGCACTTCAATAAGCCAGAAGGAACGCAGGAATAGAGAAAAATGTCCCAACATTAAGTCTGCCTTTCTGCAAATAAAAAAAGCCATTTGCTGCAGTTGAGAGTCACTGTTTTCTGATGCAACACCAGGCTGTGCCCAGCAGTGAGGACAAGGCTGCCCTTGATGCAGGGCAGGGCAAAAGAGGGTGATCAGTCCCCAGTGCTCAGCAGCCACCACACCAACTGGGTTTCACAGTATCTTGGGGCCTGGGATGGGGACATGCTCACATCAGAGTACTCCTGCTTGCCACTTACCATGAAAGAAATCCAGACTGATTTTAGTGGCTACGACATAATTACACTGAGAGTTTTGTTGCTGTAAGTAAACCCTGAATTTAGTCATCAGGTGGTGAAAACCCCTCAACCTTCTCAATTGCCACTTAAAATATAGTCAGTTGACAGAAAGATACTATTCATCTCATCACTTGACATCCTATGGACTTGAAGACCTTCACATGAAAAGGAACAAATGTGATTTTTCCTCAATGACTTTTGTGCTCTTCTATGCCCTTGAGGTGAGAGCTCTGTGTGAATCAGTTTAATAATTTTAGTTTATAATTTCACATTTCACATTGTGTAGCCCAGCCTAATTATTTTACAAGTCCTGCTGATACAAAAGAGAATTAATATGCTTTTACCACATGCTTTTGTTGTATCTGGATGCAAAGAGATGGGACACAAGCTGCAACTTCAAGCCTTGCTGAATCTCTCTCAGAAAACCAAAGGCTTCCTGAACTGGATTCAAACCTCCTTTTGTTCTCCTTGAACGTAATGGGAGTCAGCATCATTGCCACTGATGGGAGACCATATATTCAAACAGTTAAAGAAGTGTCAGTATGCCTTTAAAATATTCTCCAGTAAATGCAGATCTTCTTCTGGTCTGCTACAGAATGTCCCAGCCTCTAAAGAATGGCAAAAGACAACTGCCAGGGCCTGTGATGGCTATCTGTGAGACATGGGAATGTACTTGAGGCCACAGCCAAGCTCCTTGGGACTTGCTGAATTCAGGAGAAGGTCCAGGTTTGGGAGTGCTCTTCATTCTTACAGCACAGAGAAGATGACAGAAGGAGATGACTGAAAGCTAAAAATAATAGTCTTGTCCTGGTATCACTTTTCCCTGTGAGTAGTTCCTGCAAATGCCAGGAGGCAGTTGTGTCACCCTGAATGAGAAAGGAGGCACATCCCACACAGGTGAACTGAGCCCTTGAGACTCCCTTCCCTCCCTCTTTAGCCATGGTATGTGCTATGGAAGGAAAAAAAACCAAAAACAAAACCTTGAGAAACCCCAGAGTGTTGCAGCCCATCAGCTCTTGCTGTGACAAAATTCCAAGTGCATCACCAAAAATTTGTCTAAGCAGAAAGCCAGAAACACAGGTTCTCATGAGTAATCAAAAGTACCTCCTAAAATACCTTTCCCTTCATTAACTCTTCCACATATTTAGGTAGAGAACAAGGACAACACTCTTGGCTCCTGAAAATAAAGTGGCTTGCAGGGCACAGTTGGCCCCTATCCAGCCTCCCTGTTGCTCCAGGCTGTGATGAGGCAAACACTCTGGGGCACAGGTACAGCCTGAATGAGGGTCTGGAGGGAGCTGTAACTGTGTTTACCTGGTGCTGGGCTAGAAAAATCTGCTTTTGGACATCACAGTGAGCAGTAAAATACAGCACGCTGGCAAAAGATGCTTTGCAGCATTAAGGGCCTTTTAGCACGTTTGCCTACTGTGCAGCCCAAGCTCAGGACTTTTAAAGCCCTGCTGATACCAAACAGGATAAATCCGATTTTATTACACGCATCTACCACAGCTGGACGTGCACAGCTGACAAATACAAGCACTTACTCCTTTTCCCACACAGAGCACAGGAAAACACTTATCTCTTAGTGCTCTGTAACACACTTTCCTCTCCAGGACATTTTTGGTCCCTGTGCCCACATGAAGAGATTAAACAAAGCTAAGCAAATTTTCTTTTCCCATAAGCAGAAGACACATCTAGATTAAGTAATCTTCCTCTTCACTGACAGCCAAAGCACTACTCTGGATCAGTAACTTCTGCTGCAAAAGAATGGCAACATTTAATGCCCATAACTGATATAAATTATCTCATAGTATTACTTGCATTTAAACAGGGGAAATTGCAGTGACGTGATAAACAGTGCTGTGCTACCAGTTTGCTTTAGCTTTTGTTGACTTACATGGTGAACATCATGGACCTAATGCTCAATCCAATCAAGTTTCAATTTTACAAGATGCTAATTAAAACCTAGGATAATTTACATTGACAGCACGGCTTGTAACTACAGTAATATCTAATGCAGATTAAATAGTCAGGCACTGTAAAGTGGCGAAGCTCTAGCCTGGACAATACTATCAATTCACAAGACTTTTTTCTTAAAAAAAAAAAAAACGAAAAAAAAAAAAAAGGCAAAAAAAAAAAAGCAGATCTAGAAACATAATCAAAGTACTCAGAAGAGCTCACACTTCCATGACGTACTATCCAGTCCTATACTGAAAGTGGAAGTCTACAATGAAAGAAAACTAAAAATCACAAACATAAAGCAGCAAAGTATTTTTTGTTTGTATACACAGGCCCTGAGGATGAAAAGCAGCGGATTAGAGCACTGCAAAAGGGGAAGGCTGTAACCTGTGCTTGATTCAAATCAAA
Source organism: Grallaria varia (assembly GCA_013396735.1). Classification (NCBI taxonomy): domain Eukaryota; kingdom Metazoa; phylum Chordata; class Aves; order Passeriformes; family Formicariidae; genus Grallaria; species Grallaria varia. Next base: position 381,792 of record VWZG01007393.1, read on the forward strand.
AGTGAAAAATAGCCTCAACTCAGCCCCAAACTGGGCATCAGCAAACAGAAAATGTATTGCTAGGTGTGTCAGAGCTAAAGATGGGGGGTTCCAGCACAGGGGGAAAAGACAGGCTGTCAGTCACTGCCTTCACTATGGTTGCTTCAAGCTCTAGTTCTCTGTTCTCTGCTTTTCAAGACCACTAAACTTGCCACTAGATTTAATGCAAAATAAATACAGCTACTATCCTGAATTCAATGGTCAAGAGCAAAAGAAACAGCTTATTCTTTGCCTCCTGTGCCCTTCCATCTGCTTTTATCCCCCTACTTCATGTAAGATGGGTCCAAAATTGCCCAGCACAATGCAGGGGGCAGAGCACCAGCCTCCACCCCTCTGCACAGCTCTGCTGACATGAGTTTAAACCACCCTGGAACTATTGTTTTAACAGACCTGTGTGAAGATGGCACAGGAGTGCAGAACAATTCCTCAAAGAATTCTTCTCCTCTAACATATCTATGCTGGCTTTTGCTGTTGCTCTCTTGACTCCACTGTATGCTTAACATCAGGACCACTCTCTAAAACATGTAGGAAAAGGCTTGCATTTTCTACAGGTCAGCAGTGAAGCATGTTATCACATGGAAGGAATATCAAACACCATCCCAAGTTCACACTTTGTATTCTACCTTCTTGTTTAGAGAGTGAATTCCTCAGTGGATCTGCAAATGGGCAAAAGTTCCCAATTCCTCCCAAGTGCAGAATTTAAAATAAAAAAAAGTTTTGTAAAAAAATTGACTAAGCAAACACAGACTGAGTATGTACTTTCTTTCACTCCCCCACTTGACTTCTTCAGTGAGGAAGGCACTTAGGGATGCAAGGGGTGAATTCTGACAGGAGCAAATGCAGATCTGAGCTCCATGACTGCCACTGACAGAATTATGGCTCTAATCCCAGGCACCACTTTGGAAATCTGCCCCTAATTAGCAGCAGTGCTTCAGCTGCAACCCCCACTCCGTTAACAGAATTATCCAGCTCTTGAATGCAATATATTCCACTTCTCCCGTTAGCTTGTTAAGCCATTGTGCTGGCACTCTGGTACTTTTTTATCAGGTGCCCCCGAAGAGCAGAGAGCTCCTCTAGGAGCAGCCCAGCTCCTGCCAGGCACTCTGCAGCCAGCTCACATCCCTGGAGGACTGTGCCCACACACAGAGGCTTCCCCACGTGCCATGGGGGCAGCATTCCAGCCTCGGAATACACCACCTTCTCAATGCTGTTCCCTAATTAAGTGGAGAATTGGCCTTTGTTGCCCTCTGCCCGCAGAAAGAACCTTTTGCCTCATGCTGCAGCAGTGCTTGTTGATTAATTCATTTATTCCCAGGAGACAGAAGTTTCTCATTCCAAAAACTCCTGTCCTAGAAACCCTTAAACAAGGTAGCAAGGAAGTGAGTTAACAGTTTGCTTTTTTTTTCCCCCCACTGGAAATGTTAGGAATTCTTTCAGCAGATTCTAGATGATAAACCCTGGCAGACAAACCAAATTACTGGGAAAAAAACCCTGCTTTGAAAAGGCAATGACAAGAGGACATCCAATGACAAGTGTATGTCTCTGTGTTGGCATGAAACTATCGCATATTCTCTGACCAACCCCATGTGTGTAGAATGCCATTTCAGCATGACCAGAATCTAGAATAAGGATGTTAAAAGCAAATAAAGCAAAATCAAGGACTGAGACAAATCAGTATCTCTTGCAGAGTCCAATATCTTTTTCTTCCAGAATTTTATTAGATTTAGCTTTTTAATTGTTTTAACAGCTCTGCCTAATAGACTTCAGTTATCCTTTGGCAGCAGAAGAAAAGCTTTGATTACAGATTCTGATCTTCCTTCACAACTTCATTTAAATAAAGTCTTAGATTGTCAGATATTTAAACACAATCGCACATGCATGGGGGTAGGTTTTGGGTTGTGGTTTCTGGGTTGATGGCGGAACTCCAGCTAAGCAGCAGAAACTTTCTCTGCACATAGCAAACCTCTGGGAGGATTGTTTCCTGCAGCAAATCCACCACCTGCTCACACACCAGCTCTTAGGCTGCATCCTGTTTGATGCCAGGGACCCTTTGAATCCTAACAAGCCTCTTGGCAAGGTTAAAGTGGTCCAAAGGACAACAGTAGTTTACAGCCCCAATGTTCAAAACAATCTCTGGTTGAGTTCATAGGGAAGAGGGCTCCTTGCAGTTGCCAAAAAGCTTTGTGCTTTCCCATGTTACCATTATCCAGAAAAAAAAAAACCTAAAAACATCTGAGTTTACAATCAGATTTACATGAGGCAGCAGCCTAATGCTGGACAGGATTGGCCCTGTAAACCTGACAGGTCCATACACAGGGTATTAATGTGCTTAAGCACTCTGACAGCAAGAACTGCGTGTAAATATTATCCTCTCTGGAACAGCCAAGCAATGCCCTGCAAGCCAGTGGAATAACTGGGAGGTTTGACACAGGCAGATGAAGCAGCCCCCTGGGCACTCTGGACCCTGTAATTCTGCATCACATTTGCCCCGTAGATTCCAAATTCACACTTTTCATGAAAACACTTGCTTTGTATGAGAACTGAAAAACTGCTACCAGCACCTTTCCTCTTTGCCTACAAAAGCACAAGAGTCATCAAAACGTAGGATATGCACAGAGGGACCACTGACACATCCACAATGTCCTTGGAAGGCAGCAAACCGTGTCAGACAGCAGTTTATACTTCCAGGCTGTCTTCATTACAGCTCCAAAACTCCTCGCTCTTCTGGCACGGTTTGGATGGGACAAGTGCATAGAGGAGTAACACTGACATGTGAGAGACAAGTGCATCTTTCAGCTGAGCTGGCTTTGAAGAGCAGCTCAAAGCATTAGTCATGCTGGCCAAGCTCTGGACAAGGGACTCCAGTCAATGACCCTTCACACCACAAAAGCAGCAGCGAACAATGCCCATTCTTCTAAATGAATGCCTCAAATACCAGCTCTACTATGAACACCATTATTTCCAGAAGTGAGCTACAGACACTTGGCTTTCAGCCTTGGGTCCTACTTTGAGCAGAAATGAGACAACTGCAGAGATTTACAGTCTGATTTTAAAAGTAGATAAATATCTCTGCTACTTTGAACATCCCTCAATCTCACTGAATCACTAATGAAACATTTCACTACACAGAGGTTTTTCTAGTTATGATGCCATAGAAAGGCTAAAGCTGAGAAGAAAAGAAAATCATCTTTTATAGTACCCACAGTCACTTAATTAATGCAGCCTCAGTCACTGTTAGTGTTTCTCCCGGCAGATTCATTAGACCCAGCACAAACTGCTTATCTCACCTTAGCAAACCCATGGGTTTGGAGGGGTTTTGTTTGGTTGGTTTTGTTCGTTGTTTTTGTGGTTGTTTTACTTTAAATCTTTCTTTTTAAAAATTCCCAGCTGGCTTCTGCTGGCTACAGCATTCAATGCTTTGTTTCCCTTAGATCGCTGCTTTTTACAACAACAGGCTTTAAAAAGTCAACAGCCTTCTCCAGTGGAGTAGAGGTGAGTGGGAATACTGATTGTAATCAAACTGCCACAGAATAAACAATGTTGGAAGAGATCTCCTGAAGTCACCTGCTCCTTCTGTCAAAACAGGACCAACTTAAAGCAGGCTGCTCAGGCCTGTGCCCAGTTCAGCTCTGAGTCTCTGAAAGGATGGAGATCTCACCAGCTCTCTGGGCACTCCGTTCTAACATTTGTCCACTGCCTTGAGGACAAAAATATTCCCCTGCTGCAATGACTTGGAGTCACCAAGGATCCCACCTACAACAGGGACACTCGTTTCTCCAACAGCTGCCCCTCGGTGCAGGTCAAGTGCACAGCAAGAAAGGACAGCTCGTGGAAACATTAGAGCCTGTCATGATGTGGATAAGCAGTCCTGGAAAAAAAGAGAACACAGAAAACCAAACCCTGGTTCTTTCCTCTTCATGCCCATGAGGCAGTACTGCAGACATACCAAATGTGACCTGGAGGATTTCATGCCTAAGCACTGGTGGATTCTTACAGCTTCCATGGTCTTGGGTATTGGACTGCCTGGATAGTGGAAAGGACTCACCCTGGCAGCATTCCTGTTCCTTTTTTCCCCTGACTGAGAAGTGCATTTTATTCAAATGAAGCTTGTGCCACATATGAACAGTGCTTCCACTAAAGAGGAGTCAAACACACAAAAAATGGGCAGAACGTGTTCTTTTTTTTAATCCATTAGCAGGCCTTTAGTGCACCCAGCGAGACTTAAATCAATGTGCACAAAATTGGCAATAACAAATCAAACTGACAAATGCTGGGGGAAAGGGCAGCAATAATCTATTTTGGAAAGCAACATCCAAGTAAATTTTTGCAACTTCTGAACCGACACGTGCCAGAAAGCTGTGTCATGCAGCCTGAACTACCCCTAGTAAGTTATCTGGTGTTCACCCACAATCAGAGTCATGCCCCATCACAGCAGGTAACTCCTAGAAGGGAGGAAGAGGGAGGTGCTTCATTCAGAAGTCTATCACATCCACCTCTGAAGTGTGTGCCACAGATCTAAATCCTTCCTTCCTCCCTCAACAAAACCAAACTATCCACCCTCAGACCCGCTGTGGGATGTCAGGAACTGCACTGTTTCTCATTAATCTGACCAGATGCAGGAGGGAGCATCTAGGAATGCAAAAAGCCAAAGCAAGGATGTGCAGTGTCCTGAACAGCTGCTGATCTTGCCATAATTTACTACACTGCAAAAGGGAGTAATATGGTGGGCAGATATTACTATGGCCATTGTGTGACCGTAACAAGAGACAACAATCAGAAAGCAAGGGGTTGGGAAATACCAGGCACATATTGAACCCATTAACAACTAAATGGCTTGTGTAATGGACTTCTTGGTGCTGCTGAAATAAAATCACTCCAGTTCCCAGCTGTTCTTCACTTCAAGTCCGCTAATGAAACCACTCCAGATCTACATTTAGAAGTTCACACGGGATCATATGCCCAGTAAGGCTAAATTTGACCCATGTTTTCCTTGAAACATGTTTGAAGAAAGTAGGGCAACAAGGGAGAGGCCCAAAATTGGTGCCACTGACCTGCAAAGCAAAGATTAGACTGTGGCCAGTGATGCCCAGGGATGGCCCAGCAGCTTCATGATTACTGCTGCTTAATTAGAGTCCATGAGAGGGCAAGAAATGGACAACATTTTAATGGAACCTGCAAACGCTGGCATTAACCCTGGTTTCTGTTCTATCCTGCTCTGCAGGACTGTGCATTTGGACTACCACAACAGGAAAAGGTTTGATGGAGGAGCACTTGAATTATTTTACTCCCTGACTTAAAAGACACCAACTTTTTTATTATGTCAGCTCTTTCCTGTCTAAATCCATTGCAGCTATGCCTACAGCGATGCACTGTGTACGAAGCTATAGGAATTCAAGCACGTTGCACTGGACAGATCAGGAAATTATGAAGACTGCAAAATTAAGAAACATTTCAGTATGCGAACAGCTGCGTGCTGGAAAGCAAAGAGATTCCTCCCAGGCTGAAGCAATAAAAATGCACATACCTGCATGTTCAGAGTTACGGGCGGCTGCTCAGGAAATCAATGCTGATGTTCTCAAGGAAAATTGTTTGTACCTCCCCTGCTCAGTCTGTGCTTGTTAGATAATAAATTATGAACACTTACCTCTCATAAAGGGTGTAAATCTATGAACAGGTGGTGATCGGAGTTTCAACCACACCAAGTTGAAAAATCAATATCAAGATAGAGAGAAAAAAGCCACCAGGAGCAAGGACCTGAATAATTTCTTACTTTAGCAATTCACATATTTGGAATCTGTCATGATGAAAACACAAGTAACCTACCAGTCTGTTTTGAAAGATTCTACCAATTTGAAAGGAAATGAAACATTTCCAGTAAAGTCAGTGGGGTTTCAGCACATGCTCTGCACCTTTACTGAATGAGGAGTCTAAAAGCAAGCAGTATTGGACAGCACGCAGAAGAGACCTTATTGCAAATGAGTCCTTAGTATTTAAAGAAAAATCTCAACCTGCCCAATTAAAAATGAGAGTAGAGGAAATAAAAGGAAGGAAAAGTTTATTTATAACACAGTGACTATGGTTATGCTGCAGTCAGAGGACCAATTACAGCCTGGTTACGCTTTCCAACTCCACTAATTCATATAAATGGAGTGCTTGCTACATGACAGGGTAATTGCAGTGTAAATACAATAGTCTTCGTATAACTGGGTACTGAAAAAGTGCCCGTGTTACTGAGGTGGCAATAAGAATTAATTTAGACGTGTCATTAACCTTCAAATTCTTTGAATCAGTGATAATTAGGATATAGAAAAGCATAACTAAAAATCTAATTACACTGAACTAAGGGTTCAACTGTGCAAGTGTTAAGAGGCTGCTCATGGGAGCTTGAACAAACTGAGTATCACCAAATCAGGCTGTAAAACAGTGCCATGGTTTTACAATGAAGCAACACGGAGGTAAAAAAATCAATTAATGACATTTTTCTGCTGTAAGAAGTGAGTTGAGGGTTGTTCTGACATCAAAAGTAACTCCCTTCTATCTTGTAGCCAGGGGGTTCAAATTCCACCAGGAAACCCACTTTTCCCTTTGAATGCATGTTAGCTGTAGCTCATATAGTGGCTAGTGCACCCATTCTCTAGAACATTCCATAACAACCATACAGTGAGTGCAGACAGGACTTTGCAACATGAAAGTGCTGCTGTTTCCTACGCCCATAAAATCTTTGTCAATTCCCTACTAAGAGGTACTTACTAAACTTCTTCGTTCTACCTCTGATCAGCTTACTGTGAGCTACGACCCCTTTTTAACCGCAGACACCTTCGTGTTCTTCTGCACTCAAATGACCAAATTGCTCCTTGAATGCTTGCAGGAAACCAACGACGTGCAGAATTCCCTTTCAAAATGCTGAAGGCAACTCCCCAGTCAGTGCCACGTTATGGACTGCAGTGTTGTTGCTATCATGACAGAAATCCCACATCAGGAGAACAGAAAAAATGGGCAGGTATCTCCGACAGATGACAGGTCCCTTCCCTCCCACAGTTTATGGGTCAGCTACTTTTTTTGAGAATTACTCATCTCAAATGGGCGATCAGTGGAATCCACTCTCTTCCAGCAATTGTTTCTTAGCACGTGTATTTTCTGTTAGGTGCCCTGATACATTGGAAAGGGACTGTACACCCTGCCAGGGAGCACTTTGTACGTGCCTGCTGGAATCCACGCTTCCTTCCAGCTGAGTGAGTGATTCCAGTCATTTCCCCTGCTCATTTTGGCTTGACTTTTTTTCATTCCTGAATGACTTAATCCCCTTTGCAGGTAATAGGGAGAGACATACAGGGATGGATAGACTATAGGTGGTACTCAACAACGCTGTGCCTTGCCTTGTATTTGAAGGCAGCTGCTGCTGGGGGAGCTCTGGCAACTTCTCATCTCAAGGTAAGGAAAAGGGATTCTCTTGCTCACTCCTGACAAATACCCAGTCACCTCAGCATCCCCATATCCTCCAGAGAAGTGCTGCTTCCCTCCCTGGAAACGCTGAGGCTTCCAAGGTACACTGCTTACACTTGTTAAAGATGTACCTCGTTGGCATTCTTTGCTGTGATTAATTGCAGCAGCCTGACATTATGTTTTCCATAAACTTTTTTTTAACCTCAATTGCAGAAGCTGCTGGAAGCTTTTGTTCCCTCTTTATTTGCTGTTTCTTGGAGTACAATTATTCCCACCCTCTCAAAACCAGACTGCTAAGATCTATTCCGCAGTGATGTCCCAGAAAGGCACGCAGTTTTAAAACTCACCTCTCACACAGTGAGTCATGAAGTTAGAAAGACACAGCTGAGATTTTTAAATCCAGCCTTCAAAAGAGAATGAGAGCTAAAGCTGCACATACACACACTCTCACAGAAGCCCGTGTTGCAGCACACCCATGGAAATGAGGCAGAATGCTTCAGCTCCAAGCACTCCTCGCAGCCCACGCTCTGATGTGACAGCAGGAATGCCAATATTTTTAGCAGGAAGTCCTCGGGAATGATCAGGCACCACCAAATGGCAGCAGCTCATCAAGCAGCAATTCCTGCTGCGGGAAACCCAGCTGGGGCAGCACTTCCACACAAACAGGGCACAGAGAAGGTCCCTTTTGATAATTAGCTCCAATTATCATAGCTTTCCCCACGATGTGACGTGTATTTGATGAGTGCCACCACGATCTACGAGGTAGAAACTGTGGCAGGAAGCTCCAGAAGTTCAATCAGCCAAGGTTCTTTGCATCAAATACACAGCCAGTGAATGCTCCCAATTTAGTGAAGACATTTGTCCTGAGGCTAAAGCATTGATTCTCCACTTAGTGTCTTTTAATTGTGATGTATCCAATTTATCTTTTTAGGCTATAAACTCTTAGGGGAAAAGGCTCTCCTTTGTTCTGTATGCTGTTCTCATGCCAGCTCTACTGCAAGAAAACCATGTTTAGGTTAAATCATTTACATATTAGCAGAATAACACTTTCCCATTGCTGGAATTAATTGCTGTGACCTGCATTTTTTCCTACAACAATGTCTGATGTAACGATGAATCAGTGGCAACAACATTATGAATAAATGTATAGTAACAAGTAGAGGAACATTCCAGATCTTATAAAAATGTTCTTTTCTACTCAGAAACTGTTTGCTTGTCCATACCATGGTAATGTTTGTACTTTAGTAGTATAAACTCCCGTGCACAAGCAACACTGCTTTCCACTAGTCCAGAAAAAAAGAAGCTATAGCCAGGATGTTTGGGGTTTTTACCCTTTTTTTCCAGAATTGTTGGTGCTCTGCTTTACTGCCATTGCCCCCAGGCCTATCTGCTGCTCCACATTCACATTTATGCTCCTGCCACGCATGAAGTGGCCAAAGTGCACAGCCCTCCATTCCCAGATACTCGAGCTCGATGATTCACAGGCGATAAAATGTGACAGGACTTTTCAGCGACAAACGAACCGCGGGCCATCCTCATCAGCAGGAGAGGCAGCTCTGGGACTCTGTTAATTGGGTTACAGCACGAGGGGGGAAACTCAAATGGAGCACAACATCCACGAGACGCTACTCAGCCTAAAGCACCAGTGGGGCCACACAAAGAATCCAACTAACGCAGCAACTTCTCCCCCTTTGGAAGCAGGATCCCTTTCAGCTGCCACTTAAAGACTGTCCCAGCAGCTCGTGAACAAGAATGGCAACTGCTTTCAGCCCCCAGCAGGACTGCTTGGAGCCTCTTCTCCCTTTCCAAGGGCAGCAAAGTGCAGTCAGACAGGCCACAGAGGGGTTGTGTTGTTGTTGTTGCTGCTGTTTGAAATCACAGCACGAGGATGCTGCTGGTTTTCCAGCGTTTGCAGGTCTCGCTGACAGGACGCACACCAAGCAGCTGCTGGCCCTGCCCCGGGAGGTGCCACGTGCTCCAAGGCTGGCACAGAACCCACCTGGGTGGCCCTGGCATCAGCTGGGGATGAATTCATGCTAGCAGTGGCAACGCTGTCCTCAGAAGGTCACCTGGCCCCAAAATGCTGCTTCTCAAAGGACACCTGCTCTGGATCTTTTTCCTAAGCTATGCCGAAAGACAAGGTTTGCTTGTGTGAAATACACAAAGCCTCCTTCCATCTGTCCCCTTACTGACAGCAAAATTCTCTTTGGTCCAGGGCAACCATTTCTGCAAAAAAACTTCAGCCTCGACACCCACAGCAGGATCCCTAATGAGATTTTTCTCCAGCAAAACTACTTTTTCTAACACACTCAGGTCCTGAGCCACTGCTGAAACTCCTACTGACTGCAATAGAGGGTAAATTTCTAAGCACAGACCACAGGACCCCTTCTTCCAGCAGAGAGAATGAGCAGGAACCGGCCCCAGGATCTGAAGTCAGTTTCCTCTGAGCAGCACCCAGGCCCCAGCAGCTGGAAGACTTGCTGGTACTGTAAGAAATGCCATGCCTGGGACCCCAGGGCAGTGCCCCGAATCACTGGAGCAATGAAAACAACTGAGCAATTTGATGCATCCTCTTCCATCAAGAAGGGCCCTGTGTGTCAAGTCTCACTAGGGCAAGAAGTGTCAGGGACCTCAGATGAGCCACAGATGTGGCACTAGACTGTCACAGCCCCTGACTGAGCACACCAAGGAACAGGGGAAAACAAAACAAGGTACCATTTTCCTGCTCCGTTCTGCTGAGATTGTGATGCAAGATACAGGAAAATAAAAAGGGGATGGGGCTGCCCCCCAGCACACATCACTGTGGAGGCACCACAGAGGGATGGGAAGGGACCCAGCAGCATGGACAGGGACAGCTGTGCATCCACCCCTCTCACTGAAGATGGGTAAGTGTAGCAAAGGGCAAACTAGAAACCAGCTGCTGCTTTTGGGTAAGAATTTTCTGATCATTGGTCCAAGACAGTATTTAGAAAAAACAAGTTTTAAAGTGGATAGAGAAGTTCATTTTGGGATTTCCTGAACACTTTCTCCCTCTCTCCTTCAACTTAAAAAAAAAATAAAAATCCATTAGTGAAATCAGTGAAACCATAGTCAAAACGTGAGCAGTTCTAAAGGTAGTTGTGCACTTTGCATGGCATTACTCAAGCCCCAGCAGCAGCTACTGCAGAGGCACACCAGAACCAAGGAAAGGTCAGGGCTGGGCACATCCCTTGTTATCTCCTTCCCCATCTGTGCAGGAAGAGTAACAGCACCTGCCAATGGTGCAGGATGCTGGGAAACATTCAGATTCTTTAGTGATAAAGGTTGGGCAGGTAACTGCAGACAGCCAGATGGAGAAAGCCATCTGATGGTGTCAGCTGGGACTGGAACTTGGAGGAGGATCACACTTCACTGAAAGCCTTCACACAGGCAGGAGTCACCCAGGATTTTTCTCTAAAGGAGTTGTCAAACCTCTAACGCTTCTCCACCCTCTTTGCACTCCCACAGAAGGGTCCATCCATGTTCATATCACATAACCTTTGCTGCCGTTCCTTCACTTTTGTTGTCTTCACTTAGTATTTGCCATACAATGCACCAAATAAGTCATTCAGCAAAACAATGGGGAGAAAACAACAGAGGAAAAGATGCTGTGCCTACAACACTGCTGGCCTCTGGTCTGCAGCAAACCACATGGGCTATTTTGCAACTCAGAAAGGCAGGGAAAATTGGAAGGTGATAGAAAAAGAATGCTATTTCCAAGGGCACTGGTTTGGCCCTCACAGAGAAAACTTATCTGATACCACTTTGAACTGTATTTTATTTTTCAGTCACATACAGTCTACTCAACTAGAGGTCGTAATAGGGGGTTTTCAATCTGATTTCTATGGAAGACCATGAGTACTGCAGGAAGAGGATTTTCTTTTAAACACAAGCCTTGTTCAGTTGAACGGCAGCTTTATTTCCCCAAAAGTATGTATGTAATGGCCTCAGCTAAGGAACTTGGAGAGATTATATATTTGCATATTACACAAGCAGAGGTCCTCAGACATTTTTCTACTAGCTCCATACATATTGCTGATACTTAACTAAAGAAGAACTCTTCCATACTAGACCTGAGAAATTTGCTTAATTAGTTCCAACTCAGATCTAAGACACAGATGTGAATAACGCAAAAAAATTAATCTCTCAGCCTACTGGGATTTATTGCCTTGGTTGGCTGGCTTTCCTTTCAGAGAACACTGGGACTAAATCAATGGCATAGACTGCCCCCCCCCTTAAATTACTAACAACTGGGAAATTAACAGCAAGTCCTGAGTCAACACGACATGACTCACTACAGGCTAAAAAGAACTTTTACAGCATCCCACACAATGAAGATATCCAAGGCCACATCAAAATGTTCCTCTGAAGACAGCTGAAGGAAACTGTCCAGGCTCTAAAACTGATGAATGGCTTCATGACAGAAAGGCACAACAAGACAAGAATGCCTTTTATTCTTAAAGGACGTGCCAGCAGCCCCTACCCAGTATTCAGTCTGCAGCCATTGTGTCCATCAAAACAAGGCAAAGAGAAACCACCAAAGTACTTTCATGGCTCTAGAGTGAAAAAACTAATCCTTCCTAGCCCTTGTGGAATCAGACGCAGCCAACACACAGCATGGGAGACTTTTTAGCTGTTCTAGAAATATTAACTCAGGGCGGATAAAAACAAAAACCAAACCAAAACAAACCAGCCAACCAACCAACACAAAAAACCCTCCAAAACCCCTCACACCAAAAAGGAGGGTTAAAAATTTACACTTCAGTCATGTCCACTGAAAACTACATAGCCCCCAGGTAAGACAGTTCTTCCCTGAACCATCTCCCAGACCACACAATATCTGAGCTCGTTCTGTTCTTATCCTGCTTGGACACCAACTCCTCAGTTCAGGCAGGTCTCTGCCAAGCCTGGCAGGCAGTGAAGCACTTTCAGCAAGGCCAGAAAAGCTTTGGAGGTCATCAAGTCTCTCTGCAGGCTTCTAAAAAACGTTTCAGTCTCAGGTCACAAGATTTTCCAGTATCGAGCAAGATATACAGCTTTTTAGATCCATTTGAGCCACAGAGCTCTGCTAACCTCTAGCAAATCAAAATTGCTCTCAGTGAAGTCTCAATTTGTCAAAAATGATGCTCAGGCCTTTGAGAGATTGGGTTCTGAGTGCCTGCACCTTACCACTGATGGGAGCATGTTGCACAGCACTGGCTGTTCCTGGAACTCAGCAGCACTGCTGGGAAAATGCTCACAGCTCAATTTTCAAAAAAAAACACCTTAAAATAGGAAAGTCTTTTCTCTCTTCTGGGCACTTGTTGTATTTACCAGCCAAGGATCCCAAATCCTCTAGAGGCATCACTCAGAGCACCCAGCAGAGAGAAGGCAACTTTACAGAACAGGGTGCAGCTAGGGTGTGGGACTCACCCCAGATCAGAGGGGTTATCTGGGACAGACTCAGACCTGAACCTGCATCATCCTCCTGGCACACAAACCCACATCTTCACTGAAAAACTACACATTTCTCTGCACCACCGTGCACTCAGGAGCAAACCTGATGTTCAGTTTCGATAAAAAGGTACACAAAGCACACAGGGAAAGCAAGGCGTAGCACAGTGACAAACAGGGAACATACATGGGAAACATGAAGTGGTGGCATGACTTACAGGAGCTGCATTGTTTTTCACCGTGACACTGGGAGTTGTGGCTCTTAGTGCCCCACTCAGTCCATGGTAATATTTGAAGCAGATCTTTGTTTCGGCTAAAAAAAAAAAAAAAAAGAAAAAAAAGAGGATTATTTAGGATTAGAGGAACTGCCAATGTGATCAGTTGCATCTCACAGGCACAAGACTGGCAAGCAGTTAAATTGTGAGTGGTTCATCCTGTCTGGCTGGCACGACAGGACACCTCCTGCCTCTGATCTTCCCCTTTGCCAGAGGGAGATTTCGAGTTTGGTTCCTGCGATTCAGAACAGTTCAACCCCAAACCCCTTCTGAGCAGCGCTTACCACAGACAGACCTTAGAGCACCTCATTAGCAACTTTCAGCTACGTTAGGAAGAAAAATGGCAAGAGCAGATAAACCCCTGCCTGTTCAGACATACCTTGCACTGATGGGCAAACAAAGTGGGGACCTTTCTTCGGATGAGGAGATTGAATTGCTGCTCACTGACAGGATCAACTGTGCCAGCTGGCTCTGGCCTTGGGCACAGCGAGGACACAGATCTCCACAGACCAACTGCTCTGTCACTTAGTGCTTTAAAGCATTTTCCAGAAACTCTGGAGTACCACAGACCACTCCTGAGCGTATTTCCACTGACTTCCAAAGATTTAGATGAGGTTGGGGACACAGGAAAGACCATGATAACATTAAGTGAGGGAAACTCATTTCAATGACTGTATCAAGGCATATAAGTGAAAGCAGCTTCTTGCAAAGCAGCCCCTCATAACCTGCTTTCTTGGATGCTCCAAGAAGGAAGGACAGTTTCATCCAGCTCCTCTCTTGGTCTGTAAGGACAAACACATGTGAAGGGCAAGCATTCTCCAGGGTCCTGCTCCCCCTTCCTGCCTGGAATTGGTGACCTGCTGGAGCACATCGTGACCAGCCTGCTGCCAGCAATTAGGCATTGTTACATATGCAACAGGTATGGTTGTGGGATCTGAAAAATACCTGTTTAAATAAAAGCAGCATTCACATTTTCTAGTTTTGACTGGATAACGCCATGGAAATTTTCATCTGTTCCATAAAATACTTGAAGGTGCTTTTCATAACAAAGTTTTTCCTCCAACACCTGCTGAAGGCCAGGGAAAACTCCATCCTTTGCCTGCCAGAGCCACAGCAACACTCACTGTGACTACAGAGCTGGTGTAGGAAAACAATAAAGAAATGCCAATTTTGTGTTTTAGCACATAAATTGCACTGCAGTTTTAACTTCAGTAACAAAATAAGTTAAATCACTGCAGCTGTGACAAAAGATTATGCCATGTTGAGAGCTGAGGCTTTGGCCACAGGTTCTGGTGCTGTGATCTACTGTCTGGTAGATACAAGAAACAACCGTGCAGTGCTCCTGGTGGAAGCAAAACCTGGGGAGGTGAAAAGTGGCAGAAACCCTCAAAAACACAGGCATGGGTTGCGTACCCTGTTACGTACACAGGACAAAAAAAAAAACCAATACAAACAAACCAAAAAAAAACAAAAAACAAAACAACAACAACAAAAAAAATCCTGAGTTTTTTGAAATGCAAATCCAAGAAGATTCGCTTGAGGTGTCAGTGCAGCTGAGCAAGTGAGCCTGTTGTAGCACCTGGGAGAGGCAGTTGTTTCCTTCTGGCAGCAAAAAGAAAAACAAACAAAAACCAAACCTGGATGACTGCAAAACTGCAAGTCCAGATTGAATTCTCACGTTGCAGTTTTCTCTACAGGACTTTTAACAGCTCAGCAGCAAACTCATTTGCTCGCTGAGAGGACAGCAAAAGCTGAGCATATCACAATAGCTAAAACATGCAGTTCTCACCAATTATTCAAATCTTAATTTTCCTCTCCCCTGGAGATTTTTAACTATAGTTTGCATGGAACATTGAGAGCTAGAATAAGGAGAAGATTTTTTTTTGCTCCCTTTTTTTTTCTCTATTAAAATTTTTATTAACTTGTGTAGTTAATAAAATACTTCAGGTACTAGCCTGCATGACAATGTTCAGATCCCACAGCAGGAAACCTTCTCTTAGGCTGACAAGTGGGAAATCAGTTATCACATACATTGGAAAACTATGGTTTCAAAGAATCCATTTAATTAAACAAAGTATTAGACAGAAAGAACAGAAGGAGAAAAGAATATATCCATATGTAGTTAATCTGGGTATTAGTAGCACTTTCAAGGACAAAGGATTACTAAGATAAGTGAATATTTATTTGGAAAGAACTCTATGAGTATTGAAGGTTCCTCTCAGTTTCACACAACTGCTATTTCTAATTCAATTTGCAACCAAACTTTCCCCATACAGGTGCAAACTGGAAAGAAAGCAACTTAGAATACCCCAAGTGTCACACCCAATCCAGAACACTGGCAAAGGGGGAGCCATTCATCAGGCAGGAGTTGAGGTGGTGATTAATGAACATGAAATGTTTCATTCAGAGAACAGATCTGACAGCAAAAAAATCTTATGGAGGCCTTGGCAGGTGGAGAAATTGCTCTAAAAGCACCAGGGGAACAACATGTTCTTTTTCTAGGTTCCTGCCTCTCTCTTTTGCTCATACCATTTTCATATCAAATACTGGAAAAATGTCCATTTTCTATGGAGAGATAAAACTGACTAGTACAAAGCTTGCAAAATTATACACAGTTTCTTTATATCCAAAAATGCCACTACGACCCTGGTTGGGCATTTTTTGGCCAGGAGCCATTCTTTACAAGCAACATCATCAGTGCAATATTTTCCACTGCAACGGAGTCCTAACATTTTAATCCATCAAAAGGATTGCTCTTGCATTCCTGAATCACCTCTGAGGTGTTTTCAAAAGATGAACAGAAAGCACTGGAAGTATAGGTGAGGCAGGGATATAAATTAACCTGAATATTGTCCAGCTGGCTTTTGTAAATAATAAATATTTACAAAGATGTTTGCATTGCAGTCTTGTAGATTAGCTTGTTCTGGAATAAAGGAGAGCATTTAACTCTGTCCTTCTGCCCTCACTACTTGGCACAGTGCACAGATTGAGAGCAGGTGTTGTCCAATTAACCCCCAGTTATAAATAAATGTGTTATTTTCATCTCTAATTAAGAGTAGCAGCTCAGTGGATCCCATAATGAAGTTATGATGTTCAAGTCAGGAAATAATGAGGTTAAATTCTTCTTTCAATTAGCAGACATGGCAGTGAGATTGGTAAATCTTCCAAGAGGTGCGATGTCTAAAGATGCTCAGAAATACTCACACGCACTGAAAACTACCACACCACTCAGCAATTCTCATGGATCAAGAACAAAACCACATTGTGCTCCCTTGGCACCAGGTTTGGCATCTCCATTGGTGCTGCTTTTGGCTGGAGGCAGCAGAAATAAGAGAGTCCTCAGTTGTGTGCTCAGATCCACCTCCTGTACAGAAAATACAGCCCAAGGCAGGGCAAGGTGGGATAATCAGAACCAGGCAACACAAGGGGTGACTCTGTTTTGCTCCTTGCACCACACCCTGCACGCACCTCTGTGGACCACACAGGAGGGGATGGTCACAAGGAGACAGGGTGTATTTCATCCCTGGACACCACAGAGCCCTCCTTCCTCATTCAGAGGAAAGCACTGAGGAGCTTGACTTTTACCAGAGAAAATCTGACACAGAATTCATCCCTCTCACAGGAAGAAAAAAAAAAAAAGTAAAATCACCATTTCACCAAAATTCTCTTTATCAAAGCCCTGAGTTATCTCAGTTACCAAGTCAGTTCCACAAATTAACTGGAAAATTAATTTACCAACTGAACATTACTCTTTGGGGCAATAATTTATAGTGCCTTGCAATCACCCTCTGAAAACACCCTACTAAACCAAAGCCAGAGGAGATAAAATCTAGTAGGGTCTGCTGATGCATTGCAGCTGGACACACTGAAGGTTGGAAGTCTCCAGGAGGTGTCCTAGTTCCCACCACCCAGCCACTTCCCTGTCAGTGTTATTACTCCTGTTTTATTTGCTAACCTTTTCCTTTAAAATAATTCCATTCCTACTCATCTTTCTCATTCCTTTAGAATCAAAACTGCCCTAAACGTCTTCCCAAAAGTTCACTTGCTCTTTTATAATCTTCTGGTCCTTCCTTCCTAAGGCCAAGCTGATGCCAGAGGCTTAGCTTCCACAGAAAGGTGGATTTACTCCTCAGATATTAAAAAAAAAAAGCACTCAGCCAGGATTATGCAGTTTCCCTTGCTAAGCTAAAACAAAACCAAAAACCAGAACATCCTAATGAGTATTTCTAAAAACCCTACATTCTGTTCTTTGGGGGAGGCAGGAAGCATCAGTTGGTGTTTGACAGGAGTGTGTGATACACCTGGGGCACTCCCACAAGCTTCTTGGGATTTCTTCCCATGATACTTTTTGTCTCAATTAAACAGCTGAGGTGACTAGTCATTAGCTAAGTATTTCTCAGAGCTGAAAAAAAATCTCTCAGGGACGCAAAGCCAATCTTACAAACTGAGTCATTTGTGATCAATTCAATCTATTACTGAAAGAGCTGTTTGTTGCTCTTTTGGGCAAACATTGTGCATAACAAATGAGAGGTGTCAAAACCAGTAATGGAAAGGTAGCTGTCTCTGGCAAGGAGGTGGGAACCCAGCGAACCAAATCAGACAGCGAAGCTATTAAGTTATGAGTCATAGAGCTTTCCCTAGAGAGCAGCCAGAAGGGGAATAAACAAACATATGATGCTGTGCTACAGTCAAATCGCTGTGGGACCATCTTGGATTAAAGCAGCCACGGTGATCTCTGGAGACAGAACGAGTCCAAGTGAAGACAACGAGTCAGCGCAGGGGAGAACTGTTGGAATTCAATGGGGAAACTGGGAGGGGCATATGGAAAAAAAAAAAACAGGACAAGGAACCACAACGGCAAACCAAAACAGAGAGACATCAAAGGCAGTTTATATGAGGTGCTGCAGCACTGGAACTGAGCGAGCAAAGTCCTCGAGGGGAGGAGAGCACTGAGATTGTAAGAGCACCACTGCACAGAGGGAGCGGGACTGTCTAAACAAGAAGAAAGCAGGGAAAAGGAAAAAAAGACACAGAAGGGCAGACAGGGAAAGAGTAAGAAAGTCAAACCTGAAGAACAGAACAACCCCTGACCCCTGAGTGAGACCCTGGGGGGAGCACAGAGCACAGCGTAGCAGTTGTATCAGCAGCTACCTGTGAAACCCAGTGTGCAAGAACACCTCATGTCCACCTCCCATGCCTGACCTCTCTTCTCCACCTGCTCCTGCCTCCAGTGCCCATCTCCTGGTTTTGAACATCACTGGAGGTGTGGAGAGCAGGTAAACTGTGCAATACAAAGGGTTGTGACCCAGCACTCCTGTGTCAGCATGAGCCCTTCCCTAAGCATCAACAGTTTTGAGATAAAGGTAATTTCTCACAATACTGTACCTGCCCTGTTGGCAAAGCATTAGGACTCCTCATGAAGATGAAAGGTGATGTTATTACTGGCAGATCTATTTTGTATTTACAGCATTGACACATGGTCCTGTTCCTGCTGCTCCAGGCAAACAACAGCTCTTACTTCTTGTGCTGTATCAGAAAAACTGCCTCTTCCAGGAGCTGGCTGGTGACAACAATAAGAAACGGTGACACCACAGCCACCAAGCTGGTGTGCTGCTCACCCACCTCTGCACTGTGACTCCCCTTAGGCTGCAAACTGTACCTGCTCACACAGTTTATTTCCTATCACAACTGCCTACAATTTGCCATAAGCACCTCAGTTTTTAGGCAACAAGCAGTTTAAAAACCAAACAAGGGCTAAACAGATGTGCTGCTTTAATCCCTGCTGCAAAATTCCTTCCAATTTTCTCATGATTTTTTCCTTGCCCTGCTCTAAAACATGTACAAACCCTTAACAGACTTCTTCAGAGAAACTGCAAGATTTGAGATGCCTGGCAAGAAATAAGAGTATCCGGAGCTGACCAGTACCTATCAATTGTTTCAGGCACAAATATTTGCAAAGACACTGCAACAGCTCAAAAACAAGCAGTAGAACACTCAGAAAATTTCTAATCAAGATTCCACTTCAGCCAAAAATGCAAACTTGTCAAGATACAGAAGTGCAGTTAGAACCTTAATTCAAATAACCTTAATTCTGCACCAATAATGTCCAGTATTTGTAGTTGTAACTGATGTTTGAAGAACCGTTTGGATGATCTTAGTATTTTTATTTTAATCTTCAGAAGGTGTTGCCACAGACCGCTGTTGTGCGTTGAGGGCTGGAGTTACATCCTTTGTAACAAGAGAACTGATCATTATCATTTATTAAATCATTGATTCTTTGTTCTGTTGTTATTTGTGACCTGCAGATACTCTCCACTATTGACTTTCACTTTTATTTCCTTTGCTTGATAATTTGATTCAGCAGATGCCTGCCTCCAATCATGACCAGAGCAGTAAATTAGTACACTAATGAGTAATGTGTAGGAACAAATCTTCATATTCAGTGCCCCAGCCTCCTCTGTCCTAACTTCACTCAGTGCTGCAAGCTCCATACTCCACTGATTTTGAGTCCAGCTTGGTATAATGCACCTCTATTACTTTGCTGTTCATACAAAGTGACATCCACCTGCTTACCCACGACTGCACCATGAAATTTTCCAGGTGTAGTCTCCCGAGCATAAGGCAGACAAAACCACACCATTTTTGCCTGAGGAAAAAAAAGGTATCCAGAGGTTTCTACTGCAGGACAGACACAACAAAGTGGCTCTGAAGACTGCTATTCAGGAAGAACATACAGATCTAGTTTCAATAGGTTGTTGCTTATTTGTTACCCTCATTTGAACTGTCTTACTGGCAAGACTCGTTACTAAAGAATGCTGGCAGCTTATACATTCCAGCACTTTCAGATATTTCTCCTTACAGGCAGTACATCTAGCGTTGCTGATTACTAAAGTCGCTTGAAAATTTTCATTCTAAACCTTGCTTTCAGATGCTTTCACATTTTCAAAGACACATACCTTCGGAATAAATTCTTTTGTGCTGAATGTCTGCCTCAGATCTACAGAGTGGCACGGCACGAAAATTTTATCCAGAAATTTGTAGCTGACGGTAAGGGAAAACCACAGGGGTTTTAGACATGAAAGATTTCTGAAGACCTTTCCTTTTAACCCCCAAGTTAATATGGAGAAGTCACTACACTGAGCATATATCTCCTGGCATTCCTGTAAAAGTACATTAAAATTAATCTAAGTTACAAGCCTCTCCAAAAAAATTCAGTTTGATATGCTCTTTTGAGACATCTTTGATTTTTACCATCTAAATGCCCAGGACAGCCTGGCAAGGAGAAAGGCTTTTTCTCCAATACAGATCTAACTCTCCCTGGCTGTGCCATGTCTGGAAGCATCCCTGGTTATCTCCCCACTGTGCCAAAGCAGCATGGAAGAGAATATGAACCCACAACCAACTTGCCACCACTGAAGGAAGAGATGGAGGCAGCTGGGGGCATCAGGAACACGAGGTGAGGAGACGATAGCCAGGACAAAAACAGGTAAGATAGTGAATAAATAAAAAATAGCCTGTGATTTGTGGTGATCATAGGCTTGAGGAGAGAAGGATTTGGGAGGAGCAGGCAGCAGAGCACTGTTCCAGTCTTGCTATGGCAAATAAGCACTTGATAGGAGGAACACGAGGCACATATGGGGGCTCCTGCAGTCAAGCTCCCAGTTAGGCAACCACAGGGAGACAGCAATGGCATTTAAGGTTAGTCTGCTGGCTAAAATTCTCACCAGACAGGCAGGGGTTGGAAGGCATTAAAATCTGAAGCCATCCAGTGGCCTTCATGATGGTCCAGTTCATCATGGGCATGGGACTGCACCAAAGGGCCCAGCATGTCTGGCATTTTGAGTGACAAGAGTCGAGGCAGGGGGAGTGAGGCAGAATAGATCAAGACAAAGCTTTCACAGATACCCATCACAGGAAAGATCAGTGGAAGGCTGCCGGTGCCCAGACAGTAGTTTAAGACACTAGATGCCTTTAGTAACAAGGTGTTCCAGCCTTTTGTATTTAGGAACAGAACCCGCAGACTGGGCTGACATGACTATTATCCCACTTCTTAAATGTTACTGTATAACATGAGTAATGGACTTGAAATTTGGGTTGCTCAGACAGCTCACAGCCCTGAAAATAATAACTTCCCCCTAAAATTATCCTCAAATGGTGGGTAGGCAGGGGGGCCAGGGGCAGAGAAGGACAAGGACTCAACCTTACCATTGCTGGCACTGAGTCATCTCTCTTCCCATTTAAACCAATAGAACTATTTCTTCTATATTCATAAAGACAGCAGGATTCAGCCCAGAACAGGCAAGGATTTTATCTGTTCCTTTACAGCCAGCCCCAACCGTGACATCTATCTGCTCTGCCTTTATGGACTGTGTAAAGAAATGACTGATAGGCACTGCCTGGATGAATAAAAGTTGGGAATGGTGGGGTTGTAACAACTTACCTGGCTTTCATCAGGACAAGGAAGAGCTGTTTGAGGGGGCATTTGAGTCATTGCAAACAGCAAATTATAAGGGCTGCACTAAGACTGAGACTTTAATGAAATTCCAGAGCCTACAGGCGGTCTAATGTTTTTATGCAAATCAGCTTAATGTTGAGTTTTTCACCATGAGCATTAGCAAGTGAGCAATTTATGTGAGAAAAACTTGCAATCATCAAAGCACTTTTAACTGTGTGATGGTTGAGACCATAATAACATGCCTAAAGTTTGCTCTCTGATCCTTAGCACTCCTGCACATTACATGAAAATCAACATTGCGGGCAAAACCAAACACACATTCCATCCATTTATGAGGGAGATGATCTAAAATCACATCTGAAATGCAACAATTACAACAAAGTTTTTAAATAACACTTCTGTTTTAAACCGGCTCATCACCTTGGTTACAATGGGCTCAATGGATTTTTACCAAAATTGAACAGTAGAGAAAAAAATCCCTCCACCAGCAGCACCCTGGAAATGAGCCCTTTCCACCTCACATGCAGAAACCCATCTGTTTCACTGTATTAGCAGCCCCGCAGCCACATTAGAGCCACTGGTGTATTCAGGAAAATCATTTGCACTGGAGATGAAGCACCTGTGATCTCAGTCACACCAACACACATGAAACCACAACCAAGACAGAAAACCAACGCCCAGGAACACTGACAACCCTGAGCTTCACTCTGGGAGCCAGCAGGGGCACTGTGAAGGAGCTCAGTGATAACAGAGAAAGGTGTAAACTCTGAACTATGCAATAATGTAGAGACCCTCAAAAGAGTGGGGAGAGGCAGAGCTGGGGACCCCTCTCCTCTCTCCACTGTGCTGTACAGCCACTGGGTCTCATCCATTGCCCCTATTGCAGTATATCCTTCAGGCTTCCAGGCATTATGTCTGTCTCAAGTTAACTGTCTCTGAGAGCAGATCTCTGGGAACCATCAGCTCCTTGCTTTTATCAGGGCAGTAGTAGTTTAAAGTCCTAATTAAATACATATGACTGGATTATGCCTTGAGGCACAGCTTTGAGCAAGAGATAACACAGGAACTTCAGAAGCCAAACACCTCAAACACAGCCCTCTCCATCACATGTTTTTATTCCCCTTGATCTCAAAACACTGGTGGACCTTTGGAAATATAAAAGCAGAAAATTACATCAGCTTTATGATCAACAATAATTAGGAAGACACAAGCTATAACTTTACCCGGTGCCTGCTTTGTGAAGGGACAGGACAGCATGAAAAGGGCCACCTTTCAACTTGGGACTGGCCACTTAGGGAGGCAACCAGGGAGGAGTCACATTTTTCACTTACATTAGTAGCAGTTTAATTCAAGACACCTGCTACAGGCAGCACTTGCTGAGCTGGTCTTTAATCACATGGCTGATAAGCATAACTGAATTTCACATTAGAAACAGAACATTCTCTCGAGCCAGTCTTTCATTTTTTTTCCCCAACAAAGTTACCTTTGAAGTCATCAGTGCCAAAACAAACCATCATGGTGCTCACAATTTCCCCAGCTCCTCTTATACCTTACATCCTTTCTCTTGTTACTCTGCCAACTCTGCCAGTCAAAAGCCCTGCCTATTGACATTTTCAAGTGCTAAGATCTTCTCCATCACTGTACAAATGCTTGAAAACAAAAGTCAGCTGCCAGACCGAGCAATATTGAAACCCTGTGTTCACTCTGATTGGGAGCTCTTACAGTCAGTCAGCATATAGTATACAGTCTAGTAATTAAGTCCTTCAGTAAGATGTGAGTGTTATCCAGAAAAATCCTTGGCATTTGGATTTAAAATAGAAGCCAAGAGCTTAGCACTGTTACTCACAATACCATAGATAGGCTAGTTTTTAATACCCTTATCGTACTTCTGTATGCACACATTCCTTGCCTCTACTCATATCTAAATATATTTTTACCCTAGTATTTCCATGACAACGAAGGAAAAAATGGTCAACTTGAAAATATGGTGGAGCAAACATTCAAAATGCTTGTGGAAGCATCTTCCTAGTGCTCCAATGGTTTCAGTTACCCACTACACTAACCACGTTACTGTTCGCTGGTGCTACATCTAAATCATCAGATTAAATAACTAATTTTGAGCGATTAAGAGAATTACGCATCATGCAAAGTCATACAACAAAGACTGTTCATTGCTGTCACAGTACAAACACACTAATACAAGTAAAAGAAGTCAGCAGAATGCTAGTTTTAATTGAAGTAAGGGCTCACAGAGCAGAGGAAGCAGAGATGTGGTGACAGACAAGTGGTAGTAGTTCATATGTACTGAGAATGATGTGATGGCAAGTATGACGATTCATACTCTTTGCTTTCTGGACTCTACATTAGAGCAGAGCTATTAGCACACAGGTCATTTCCAAAATCTGGAAGGCTAAACTGAAGACCAGTGTTTCAGGCTGTGGCACTAAAGGCAAGGAAAACATACAAGGGAGCAACCCAAGGAAAGGCACACACCTCTTTCTTCATCTCAGAATTATTTGGTCCTAGTTGCTGGGCACCTAACAGGTCTACAAAGCATGAGGAGAAAACCAGGACAGCTGCACCCCTGTTCTGGCACTGTGACTCTACTGAAGGCAAAGAACAGTCCCATCACAGGGAGTGCAGTGGGGCTCGAGGTCTCTGCCATGCCAGCTCCTGGTTTCACATCATATTCTTGAAAATATTTCATTCTTTTCCACTTTTTTCTTTCTTTACAAAAAGGAAATGAACAGCAGGGAACAGTATGTAATCCTACCACTAAATACTCGTTACTTTATTAAATACAAGGGTAAGATGAACAGTCTTGCACTGTAATTAACCGATGCCCAAAATTCCCCAAAGTTCAGCTGTTCTGAAAAACAGCGTCCTTTGAGGCTTTTTCTCAGTACACCAAAGACTTACCTGGGTAGGTATTGTAAGCATTAAATAAACAGAAGAAAAGAGACTTGTGTGTCTCCACAACACAGAGCAGCTCTCCTGTTTACACAGCCGAAACATCTATAATTAATTGAGTTCACCCGCTCAGAACCATGAGCCTTGAACAAAAAAAGCTGCTTGCCAGCTATGAAGCTGAGGTATGGGTTTTTTTAACTCTCCTCTCCCTTTAACCTTACAAATGCTCTGCTTTACAACAGCAGGGACTGTCTTCCTTCCATTTGCTGAGAGGCCACAGGCAGAGAAAATGTGCTCACACCCTTTGGTTCTCCCAGAGCCTTGTGAGCCACGATGCTGGCTGGTGAAAACCTGTCAGTGCAACCCCTTTGCAACTCCAGTGCTGCCTCTAGATGTTCTGCATAAAAACTAAGCCTTATTCCTTTAAAACAAGGCCAGCAGAGTTCATCCCCCACGTACCACAGCTAAGCCCAGCATGGATGGGAACATGGCATGTGCAGATTTAGCCAGATTTACTTTTTCCAGCGAGGACTTGTAAAAGACAAACTCAAAGCTCAGGCTGCCCAGGGACACGCAGGAGATCCCAGAGTCACCTGCTTGATGCACAGTCCCTTTTGTATATCTCTTATTTCCCTGCAACAATGCAATCTCTGCAGATCAGAAGAGCTCACAGGCTGAAAGCTACTGTAAGACACCCCAGGAAGAGAAAAGCCCTTGGCATTGCAGCTTCACACACTCCCATCAGTCTCACTCTCATGGTTTCTATTCCAATACCAGCTCTCTGTCTGACTGTGGCCTGTACACTACAGATTTCAAAATCCTCACTGCTTGACATAGATCTGCCCCTGTCACCAGCCTTCCACAAAAAGAGAGAAAGAAATAAAAAAAAAAAAAAAAGAAAAAAAGAGTAAAAACTGCAGCTGGCCCCAGGGACACACTCACATCAGTGCTTCTGCACCTCCTTTCATACATAAGATGGACTGGTTCCTCTGCAGAGCTGCTTAGGTCTGTTTGGCAGTCAAGGGAAAGGAACTGGGATTGTGTTCTAATTTTTTTCATACACATGCATGCCATTACCAACACTAACACTGGTCTGTTGCTGCCTGTGGCATACAGACTGTGCCCAAACAGCAAGCATAAGGCATGTGCTTGGTCCTGCAACACTCAGCATGCAAGATTCCTTTCCAGGAAAGCAATTCATGGGCAGTTCTGCCTACAGAGATGGTGCCAAATTGTGTCCAAGGTCTCAAAGGGAGAGAAAAAAGTGCCCAGGCCTCATGATGGAGGCTCTAGACAGCTCAGGATCTGAATCAACTGAGAAAAGTACACATCAGAATGAGAATTAGTGCTGGAACTCATCAGAGCTAGGTCTGCAACCCTGTGTAATGCTTTCCAAAGATCAGTGAGAGCAGGAAAAACCTCATCAGAAAAATTAGTTTTAGCAGAAACAACGAATTTGACTTCTGTTTTTGGCTGCAGTTGGATCCCCAGCTGTAAGGGATGGTGGGTGGGACACAGCACTGAGCCTCTCTGCCCTCTTTTACCAAGAGCAGGACAGACCCCTCAAACTGCTCGTCTGAAGCTCACCCACCAAGTTCCCTTCTGTGGGAAGCACACTATGAGCCTTTGTGACTCAATGTACAACCTCAGCAGTCGGAGCAGAAAGCAAGTAACTTGTCTGCATTTGGTGAAGCCACTCTGCGGTGAATGATTTCTTATATTTTGGCTTGAGACTGCTCACATATGGCTGCTCACCCATTCAGAAAACTCCTTCTCACAAGGGCATTTTGATTAGGTGCCACCGCTACAGTGCCCATTGTTAATTTTCCTGGGAATTCATAAGACAAACCACAAGTTATCAAGAAGGAAAAGACTGAAAAGCTGTGAGGACAGAGGTATTACACCTGTTATTACTTCTCAGTTTAAAGCTCCCTCTGCCATCTTCTATTTCAATAACATTTTCTTTTCTAAAATACTTCTGTTCACCACTTATTTTCAATTTAATAACTGGGGAAGAAAATTGCTGTAATCACAAAATGAAACATGACCTTTTAAAACCCAGCAATTCCAAAAGTATCTCACTTGATACCAGTAAAAAGAAGGAGGTAAGAACAAGTTACACAAAGCTGAAGGGCAAGATAAAATATCCTGACTGCAATAGAAATCAGTGAATTTAATGCTGAGTGCATTGGATGAATGTATTCGTTTTCAAGTGCAACAAAAATATGGAACTGTGGGGGAAAATTACTACAAAACAGATGGTGCATTTGTGCAGGTTAAAAAAAGCACTATCTTGTGACTTACAGTGAAATAACATGGAATGGAAATATCAAATTTATACAAGCAAGGGGACAAAGGATCCTGGGCAGCCTAGACAAGATACTGCAGAGCCTGGAAGGTTTATTCCACTGGGAGATGTACTTCTTGTCTTCAAACCATTGTTAATTCCTATTGATTATAAAACTGTATGCAGGTGCCAGCGTGCCCACCACCAGAAGGTGTCTGCCAGGTGGCTGGCACACTCTCCCTGACTTTGCCCTCCACTGTTGGAGAAGGTGAAGGGGTGCCAGCAGTGGCCATCCCTTCCCTGGGAGGGGCTGGCATTCCCAAAAGCCTTCAGAGCCCCCATCCAGACAGCGACAGCTCCCGGGCTGGCTCAAGCCCACTCAAGGTGAAATCGCTGCAGTCACACATGCAGGTGACAGACAGCAAACATTATTAATATTTATACAGCAAAGGCTGAGGGCTCCAACCACAGCACACTTCACTCCCGTGCCATCCACTGCCCTGTGCAAAGGGAACCCTAATGCACATCATCAATAGGCTGAGCAAGGTCTATTATGAGCTGCTCTGTGACAACACACAGTGGGATGACTGAACAGCCCAGGCTGCAGAGAACCTACACTAGTTTTAAAATGCTGCTTTTCAGAAATGAGCTTGCAGAGTACCTAGACAAAAATCCAAAGCTGAGGCAAAGGGCATCTGAAAAAAGGAAGTAGTAGTAGAGAAAGGATGATTCTGGAATAAGTTTCCTTTAAATCACATACACATTCATAGCATGTACTACCGCTAACTGATACTTAAGTGTATTTTATATGCTTTTCCCCTAATTTGACAGTTAAATACATACAAATATGACACTCAATCCTAATCTTAGCACTCACAGTCATGCCTCTTATCGATACAAAAGCAAGAGATTCTATACCCTTTATGCAGCAACACTGAAAAAGGAAAATTATCTGTCATCTCCTTGCCGTCCTCAGGACAGATGTCAGCCTCCCATGCCTGAGGTAGTGCTGAAGACTTCCTGCAGAACCTGGGCCACCACTTTGCTATCACTGGCAGAAACATGCTGAGCATTCAGATGAAATGCTTCAATGCCAGGACTTAATTTGCTCCTCTATAAAATGAAGAAAATCATTTTTCTGGCAAGCCAGCCCAAGGAGTGTTTGCTAGTCCTTCCATTAGGCAGTTTTCCTAACAATGGGGCTGTTCTTCAGTGACAGGAGAACAGTATTCTCTCCTTGCACTGCAAGGCTTGTGACCACGTTCTGTGGGGGCCCTCACAAGCATATTAGCCCCTGGGAAAGCAGCAGCTCAGTAAGAGATAAATTCCCAGCAGGTGTATGGTGCAGGGGGTCACTCTGCCCCTCCACAGGTAAGGCACTGCATGCACACCTCTCTACTGACCTGAAGGGATTGCATTCAGCAGGTCATCACAGGATTTAGCTCTACTGATCACTTAAGCTGCAATCAGTCAGGTCACACTAAAACTCAAAACTACCTTCCCAATTTCTTTTAAAGCGTTTGTTTGTTTGTTCAAATCTGCCTTCTGCTTGTTTTCCCTTAAATCACAGAGAGGTCTGTGCTTTAAAATACCTGGGTTGTAGCCCTGTCACTCTGAGCATTACAAATCCCATTGGGAGAGCCAGGCATTTGGGCACTTCAGGCTGCGTTTGGCACCTTGCCCAGTAATCCCAAAGGAAGAGGGAAGAAGTGGAAAGTGAGACTCAAAGTTCCTGGTCTAAGTGGCTGGCTGTAGGTACCTACAGCCAACACACAGAGGGGAAAAATGTCCTATGGAGGGAGAGCCCTTTTGGGAAACATGGTCACACACAAGACGAGATAAATATATATATACGATAAATATATGATAACAGTAACAGGTGCACTGCTCCACAAGCTTGGTCTTCTCTTTCTACCCAACGCACTGCAGATGAATTAACCACACATCTCCTTTACAACTCCTGGGGCAGCTCAACAATTCCCAGGAATTGTAGCTGTAACTGGCTCTTGAAACCAAACTCTTATGTTGAGATGTTCAAAAACACACCCAGGCCACATCCCATCCACGATTCTGTAGCTTGGCTGTTTTAAAATACAACTCTCAATTCCAAGAAGGTCATACAAAAGTATCTGCAAGTAACATGTTTTAGTTCACTCACCAGGTCAATACAGAATCTGTAAAAAGCATACTGTAAATTCAGGTAAACCCCTTTTGCTAACTTTAGCAGCAAACATGTCTTTTTTGGCAGTACTGAGAAGAGAAAAAGAAAAAGGGTATTAAACAGAGCCAAGAATGAAGTTCTGAGACCACAGGAGAGGAACAAGCTTGTCTTCCTCATTTCAGTTTTAAGAGAAGAGAGAATGATTCCAGGATGGGTTTGCAATAGATTGGCATGTAGGTTTATTTTTTTTCCTCTAGTACCTCTGGGAATTTCTAGTCTGAAAACAAAACACTTGAACTCTCACCTGCTGTGAACTGACATCAACTCATATAAACCAATGGATCCATCCTAATTCACACACACGAAATGCCCAGGCTCTTGCTTTTCAAATAGAGATCCTTTACTAGCACACATATATTCCAAATCTGAAGTCTCAGGCCAGCACAAAATGTGCATTTTTACCATGTCCATTTGGTTTGTCAAAGGAAGTACATGTGCATGTCCACTGGACAGTGCAGTTGTGGATATCCAGCTGCTGAGGACAACACCAAGACCCCAAAAGAGGCAAATATATTTCCAGTGTTGTTGTTTCATAGTTCTGATGGTTCTTTTTTCCACTTCCTTGCTGGGTTGGAAAATATACCTACCATAAAGTGACTGTCATGACCTAAGGGAGGGCTGGCAGATCCTACTTTGAGTCAGCTGCCAGCACGTAGGAATCTTATTGTCAGCCTTGACAAGCTGTGCTTTCTAAAATTAAAGTGTTTGGAAGGACTAAGTAACTTTTAGTCCACTGCAGGACAAAAACTGCTTACAGATTCTGCATTTAACTTATCCTTTTAAATATTTTGAAAGACCTAGACTGTATGTCTTTTCCACACCAGGCATCAAAAGTCTGATTCATCTGGTTAAAGCCAACAGAAAACCTCCCACTCAGTGGGATCTCAGACCTACCTCTCCTTATTTTCCTTCCAAAAAAACCCCAGTCTTCTCAGCTGTAATCTGTTCCTTGCACATCCACATGCCATTCAGTCCTGCTGCCCTTCTCCAAAATATTTCTAAAGCTCCTGCAATCTTTTAGTTTGAAAATAGCCAGGTAAAGAAAAAGAGATCTGCTCAATGCACTACCAACTGTGTTTATATTCCACAGCACACTGCATGCACAGGACAGAGATCATTTATGCATGTCACAGTATTGTTTGGCATTTTACTGCATCTCAAATGCAACAAATTTAAGAAATTTAGAAGAAGAGATAGATCTGCTAAAGCAAAACCAGACTATTTTCCAAACCGAACAAAACATAGACAGCAGAAACGTCTATCTTTGTACATGTTATATATATTGAAAAGGCTTTCACTGAGTCATTTTCTAACAGAAAAAAGCACAATATGAGACTTCTAATCCATTGTAGAAGCTCAGCACACTTCATAGAGAAGCAGTAATTACAGAGGTGCCAGCTAGCAGTGCTACTGTTAAGGCTGTGGTGGGGGGTTCATTATTGACCTAGTTTTCATGGTTCCACAGCTCAGCTTAAAGACATCCAAGCACTGGCCTTAAACCACCATAAAAAAGTCTATCCCAGAAGCAATTTACTTAATTTTTCCTCGTGTTAAAATGCAAAGAGAAAAAGGGAATTATATCAAATTTCCATGCTTTTCTATAAATGTGTACCAGGGAAAGAGTTAATTTTAAAACACCAAATTCTGACACTTTGGGTGAAGTTTTTTTGTCCTGTTTAAATTAACAGCTACTTCTCTTGACTGCAGCAGGGACAGAATTTCAATCTCTGAATTCTGGAGAAGTTGTGAACAGTGGTATCTATGAGCTGCTCTGCAAGAGCAAATGCCTTCTCTTTAATTTGATTCCTTCATAAGCCTATTCTCATTGCAGCATTATGCAAATTAGCTCAAATGCTACTGAAAGACAGGGGTGTAAATCATTACAGGTGTCTCCGTGTTTGGAGCACAGCCAAGTGTTTCAGGTCCAACTAGAGATGGGATCTTTGCAAAGAGATGTTTTAGAGAACAACTGGAAGCCCCTTCTGGACAGCTGTTGAAAGACACGTCACACAAACCAACACTGCCTTAATCCCCCCACACAACCACCACCTGATGGTGTTGGATAATGTGCACAGCACAGACCACTGGAGACATGAGAGCTTTGCTCTGCTACTGACTGAGTGCAAGGGGCATTTTACAACCAGCACTGACAGGCCTGTCAGTACTTTGAACAGAGGACCATCTCCTGCAACATGGTTGAAAAGCTGGCATGGGTTTGAATTGACTCTGCCCATGAACCCTCTGCCTTTATGGGAGAACTTGGTTGATCTGCTTGATTGACACCTACTCTTAAGTCCGGGAAATCAGCATACTTGCAGATGAGATTTCTCCTGGCTATGTTTCATTTCCTTTCCCTCAAAAGTGAGAAATTCAAAAGAAAAGCAGCATGAACTCACGTGAAAATTCCCTCTGCACCTGAACATGATAAAGAAAAAACACACTTCAGAGGCTTTCTGTTGAGGTCCTACATGTCTTAAGTTTCCAGGTAACCTGAGCTGATCCAGCCTCCAATGCTTGCTTATATTAGCTATAGCCTAAGGAACAGCACATGGAGATGAGCTCAACTACCAGGACTGGAGCAAGTTATCCAAGTTATCCAGTAATTACAACTAATTACAAATCAGTCACTCCAAACCATGGTGTGGTGGTGAGAGATGACTTTTGGCAGAGTCAACACAGACAGCTGAGGCAGCACCACAGGTGACCCTGCTGTGGCTGTCTCTGAACTGAGCCCCTACACCCCAACTCACCACTCTACACCTTTGCATTTACATTTTCACCTTAATACAAAAAGCAGGTTCTCCGAAATCTAAGGAGGAGTCAGGGAAAAGAAGAAAAAGGATAAAGCCAAAGTACACTGGTACCAAAACTGATTACTCGTTTTTGTGACATGGCATGCAAAGACTTCATGCGGCTCACAAAGGGAAAAGAAAACTGTGACTATTAGCTATGTAGATTAAAGATTCCTCACAGGCATCTCCTATAGCTTACCATAACATCCGGTACACAGCAAAACATTTGAAAGCCTGAATCCAGAAGCGTGCTAATTACAGAACATCACTTATATGTAAATCAAGAGATCCTAGGTAAGTGAAGGGAAGGAAAGAGGTTCATCTCTCCCCATGAGATGCCATGGTCACAAACAAAACCAAAAAAAATGTGTTATTAGTGTTTTTCAAGTGAGCAGGGCTGGCTCGTTCCACCTCAGGCAAACCCCTTTATCAATGGGAATGAGAAAAATGCACAACTTGGAGGTCTCTAGGCTAACACAGACTGTGGCAGGGCTGAAAGTCAGAAACAAACATGAGCTAATACACCTCAGAAGCCAAGGAGAATTCCTTGGCGTAAAGCAAAATCTTAACAATGCACTTGTATTCTGTTTTAAAGAAGTGTTTTCTTTCATCCTTAAAGTTTGTCTAACAATTAAGCAGGCAGTGAATCTCAGTCACTGCAGGCACATTGGTTTTTGGTGTAAATCTGCTGTTCCAAGAATTGCCTGACAATCTAGGCAGGTTAATCACACGTCAGTTTTTGTGGCTCCCCAGGTATATTTGTAGTACCCCAGAGCTGCCGGGTTATAAAGCAATTTTACCCTAAGGAAAACCAGCAGATTGGATAAACAGCAAGTTAGTAGGAAGACAAACTGAGATGGAAATCTGTACAAGCCCCTGAGACCTTGGTGTGTTCCAAAAGTAGGCTCATTTTAACAGAATTACGACTGCACTCACACCCCTGTAACACCTGTGCCAGACAGTGCCAGGGTTAAGAAACTTCTCTGTGTGCAGAGGGATTTTTCAAAGCCAGAAGACATGGGCTGCACCAAAAGCTGCTTCCCTTCCCTGAATCCACCTGCTGAGCTGACAGGGATGCTCAGAAGCCCAGAGCTCTTGCCCACGAGCTGCCTGGGAGAAACCACCTACATCAGAAAGATGACACATTTGTTCTGAGTCCTTTTCCCCACTCTGGTTCTGTACTTGTGCCACTCAGAAGCTTGTGTCTGGGGGAACACTGACTGAAAGTCACAACAACCACATCCACAGCTCGAATTCTGACACACATGCACTGCCCACCTTATTCCTAAGCCCAGCTACACCTCATGTTTGGAACACTGCAGCAATGTAATTCAAAAATCAATACTGTTTCCTATGGTGCAAATGATTTTCTTAAAAAAAAAATAAATCAATTTTTAAGGTTTTGTTAATGTTTCCTTTTTGCATCTTCCAATGAAACGAACTTGTACAGTATCCCAGACATGAGAAAGAAATGGGTCAAGAAAAAATAACACAGAGAAAGATCATCTTTGAAAATGAAACAAGACTTGTTCCACTTTCAGATTAAAGGCCCAAGACACATTTAAAGTCAGACAGGACCTAGAGGTGACTTCATCACTCTCTATAACCACCTGAAGGGAGGTTATAGCCAGGTGGGGCTTGGTCTCTTCTCCCAGGCACTCAGCAATAGTACAAGGGGGCACGGGCTTCAGCTCTGCCAGGGGAAATTTAAGTTGGATATTAGAAAAAAATTCTTTACAGAGAGAGTGATCAGGCATTGGAATGGCCTGCCCAGAGAGGGGGTGGATTCACCGTCCCTGGAGGTTTTTAAACTGAGATTGGACATGGCACTGAGTGCCATGATCTAGTAAATGGACTGAAGTTGGACCAAGGGTGGGACTTGATGATCTCTGAGGTCTTTTCCAACCCAATCAATTCTATGATACTATGATTCAACATGCTCCTGAGCTAGCACTTGGACCAGACAGCCCAAGATCATGGAACCATTGTTTTAATATCTTTCTTACAGTGTGAAGGGGCCATTGGGAAGAAGCAAGATTATCAGTGTATGCAGTCTGATCATGGAAAGCTGCCCTAAAGTGACCTGAGTGAGAAGCGATTAGATCTGTAGCTCTTATACTCAGAAAGGAGTCCAGAGCTACAAGTGAGCTGTGACAGGTCACCCCAGGTGAGGAACAGGTCACCTCCCTGCATCTCTGCTTCCCACCACTTCAGGAGTGAACAAGTACCTGCCAGGCACACAGGCTCTGCAGCCAAGGAAAAGGAAGGGTCTGGAATAAACACTCCTGTCTACTTTTAGAAGGCAGGACAATGCTCAGAGAGAGAACAAAAAATGAAATTAGCATAGGTAATTTAATGAAAGGGGAAGGACAGAAAGAAGCATCCCTACTTAAATTTAATTAATGAACAATTACAACAAAAATTTCCAAGTTCATTTTGGTTGGGTTATTTTTTGCTTGGTTTTGTTTTGTGGGGTTTTCTTAACATATAAAAAGCTTTTAGTACTGAAATATGGGAGGAAATTACACCTGCTATCGATGGTGTAAGGTGAACATCTAAAGTATTGAAAGGGTTGGAGAAAAGCATGAAAGTATAAAACACTATTTGTTTGAGGCTCTCAAGATTCTATTACCAATATCAAAGACCTTGCTGAAAGATGTTTCTGCTGGGCAGAAGTGTTTGAACCCTGCAGGGAGACAGTAATTCATCCCTGCTGACCTCCTGGCTCTCTGAGCAAGTCTATTCTGGGTATAAACGGTGCTCTTGACATCTGGCAGGCCCTACAGTAGGAAAGCCTGGACCATGGGTAAGATAACAGGGCTAGATTTACTAGCTAGTTAACAAGAAAACCCAATTATCGAAATGTTTCCTGCATCACAGGTGCACTTTTTCAGGAGCAGGATGAGTGACTACAGTACTACACCACAGACAGAATTCTGCCTTCCTCACAGAAGGTCGGAGAAGTTTTGGCTGTCTAATAAAACTATTCAAACAATGAGTTGGATAAATATTGTGAGAAACAGAGTGACTGGCTGAAATCAGACAGTAAGATAGCAGGGTTACAAACACACTGCTGAATTATGTGAAGGGATTTATCCCCCTTTATACTGAGGTTTTCCTGGACATTTAAGAGCCATTCAGATGCTTCACTACTGTCGAGCATTATAAAAGATCCTTTCTAAAAGAGAGCATGGAGATGTGAAATAAACTCACTACCTACACAGACTGAGAAAAACATTATCTTTAATATACATCCTTCCAGTTCTATTTTGATTCGTGACTTTTGTGGTACACTTCAATGGGATTTAAAAAAATAAATTCGTAAAACTCTCATAAAATCAGAAATAATAAGTTTTTAACACTGATCCATTCTTTAGAAACTTTAAACTAGAGATGCACTTGGACAATAAACTGCTTTCTGAGTTTGCTCTCTCAGGCAAGCCCTTGTGATGCAACAGCCTTGGCTCAGAGACCCATATCCTTGGGAACTCTGTCCCCTCCATCATCAGAAGTGTTCAAATTGGTGCTGCTGAGACCCAACACAAACCAAGAGAGCCTTGTCTGCTGAATAATTCTGTATCCATGAACTGAGCTTATATCCTTACTTATAAAAACCTTAACAGAGTACTTTTATACTGTGATTTATTTAATGAGAAAACTGAAACAAGGCCTATCACCTTACCACTCTTTTTGTATAAATATTACCTTTTGATGCACTCACTGATACCCTTCCAAACACAGCTGCTTCACAAATGCACTGCTTTCTGTTTTTCTACAAAGATAAAACCACTTGGGCCAAAGTCTGCAACCTGTACATGGTGTCACACAAAGGGTGCTGGGGCTGATGGCACACAGGGGCTGCATGCAAGAGATTCTAACTGAGCCCACGGGACACTCACTTGGTTTGCAGCAGCTTCACAAACATGCCCCGTGAAAGAAGAGCACAGGGTGCAGTGGAGCAAAGAGAAGGAATACATCTTCCAGGGCAATTCCACCACATCTCTAGACAGCATCATCCAAAAAAAACCTTTCCAGAAGCATTTAACAGTGGCAAAGACTGATTTGTGAGCCAGAGGCGACACTGTAATCTCTTACTGTCAATAGCTGAAAGATGTTCAATCACAAAACAACACAATCTAAGTTATACTCATCCATTTTAATAAATCATGTGACTTCAGCACCTGTTGTGCAGAATACTAACATCCAAAGTTCAGCAAAGGACAGCACACCCAGGGAACAGCTGGAGTTGTGTCACAGCAGGGTCAGGCTGGATCTCAGGACAAGGTTCTTCCCCCATAAGGTAGTCAGGCACTGCCCAGGCTCCCCAAGGCAGTGGGCACAACATCAGGGAGCCTTTGGACAATGCTCTGGGGCACAGGGTGTGACTCTTAGGGATGGACCTGTGCAGGGTTGGACTCTACAATCCTAGCAGGTCCCTTCCAACTCGGCATATTCTGTGATTCTGCAAAGGTTAAGTGGCTGAGAAAAGAGCCCATGCAAGCTGTGGTCTCTGTGACTGGGAGCTACAGCTCAGCGAAAGAAGACTTGCCCTGATATCAGTGCCTAAGAACAGGCATTATTCCTCATTTAAAGCTTTCCAGTTCACCCTGGGAGAGCTGTCTGAAACTTCCATTACCAACCTGTTCAATCTCAGCTTTGTAATTTCTTCAAGTAGTGCCCTGAAAAACCTGGGGCAGGTAATAATGTTGGGACCCAGCAACTCTGCCCTAGCACCGTGTCACCAAGCACACAAGTTGCAACACAAACAACTCCTTCCCCAGGTGTCAACGAAAAAACAAACAGCCCTGATCTCCACAGTACAAACAAAATATGCCCAAGTGGCAAAATAAGCCATGGAAACAGAGAGAAAGACTGGGAAAATCCTGATTGCCAGACAGGTCTCTTGGTTAAGCTACCACAGTGCGACCCTGAAGGATGCTGAGAAATAGCTGCCTAATGTGCCCTGTGGATTGGCCTTGTTTCCCTGTAGGATAGGCTGCTGCACACAATGCTGCCACAAGAAGACTTGGCAAGAGGAAAACCAACAGGAAACACAGCAATAGCAAAGACTAAAGGGCAGAACAAAGGATCCCAAGCACAGGGTTCTTGAGGAACCTCAGCATCCCTGAATAAGGAAACACCTTCATCCTCTTCCTAAAGCCAAGCCTTGCTCAAGTACGAGTATTAAACTGCTGGAAGAGTAACAGGCTGAGGAAAAGGAGGAGGAATTAAAAAACTGTGTAGGGTGGAAGACAGCCAAAAAGCACAAAGACTAATACACCTTCAATGACATGAAGAGAAGAACCTTAAAACTATGGTATGTCTTCCTTGGGAGAGAGACAAGCAGTCTGGAGGGCACAAGTCTCTCTTATTGTTTCATATCTGGTTTTGCTCCAATACCTTGAACCATTCTGCTAAACAGTCTTCCCACTGTTGAAGATGCTTTGTGTTGCTCTGGTTTTGACCACCTGTGGAAGGTTAAAGTCATATAAGTGTGACTGTAGGTCACAGTAAAAGGTGTATAGGAATGGATTTCAACAGCCTTACCTGCATTTTCTCTTCACTTCAAAGAGTTCATGAGAAGAGTGTGTGATTTGAAAGACATTGAAGTAATGAAAATGGAAACAAGAATTTATTTTAGTGAGCTGGACTCATCAACAGTCAGACCAGAAAAAGAAAACCCTTTTAAACACCCTAGCTTCACTAGAGCTTTTGTTGATAAACTGTGTTTCATTTATTTGTAAACATTTGAGGCTAGAACATCCTTCAAATATTTGTACTTTCAAAGTACAAAGTAGCCTTTGTATAGCCTCCTAAAGATATGCCAAAGATCTATTTTCTAGAGAGAGACCCAGACAAAAGGGCTGACTGGGGTCATTTCTGTACATAGTCCATAAAAGCACACACAGCTGGCATATGTTGACCATGACCCAGAACACACACCTTCTACCTGCAGATACATCAGGATCTCTCATATTTCTGACTTTAATTGCACCTTTTTTCTTAACCATTATTTCCCTGCAGTTCAGTAGGATTAAATGAGTACCATTTCTGTTTTCTGCAAGGCCTATCATCCATCTTTGTTAATAAAAATACAGCAGCAACAACAAATGTAAACAAAAAAACTGCTGCACAAGTTTTTCCCACAAAAACGCCACACAGACAACTGGTTACCCTTGGAAGTGGTTCCCAGTTGTCAGGCAGTAAAACACCCACAGAGAGGTTGGCACATTAAGAATGGCAGAGTTTGTTGGGGGGTCCCCAGCACAATTCTGAACAGTGTCAACACCTTACTCATCACTGAGGATAAGCCAGTTGGACACACAGCACGATGCTGCACCACACCTCTTGCACACCCTCTCTCTGCATTGCTCTGGGAGCCAACAAGCGTGCCAGCAGCTGCAGTGAAGCAGAGCCTGTTCCCTCTCCTGGTCCTTCCACCACAGCACCCTCCAAGCCTTGACACGACATGCCCATCCCCTTCCTCTGCACATCCCCTGCCCATTCCATGGGCACAGCAGGTGGGTCCTGTTCCTCCCAAGCTGTCAGAAAACCCCAAACTCCTGCAGGAATGCAAAGCTGGCTGGAGTGCAGCACTGCTTCTGCAGCTGGGAAGGCTTTTTTTTTTTGGCTGAGTATTAATAGGAGATGAGTTGTGTTCTGCTGACATCCACGCTGTAATTTGGAAGCAATTCCCTCTCTGGCTCCTACCAATTGCACGTCTATCTGGCAACCTTATGTTGCGAGGCTGTGACACGCAAGCAGGAAAGGCACACACCTCTCTGGGGAAGATCTTAATCCTTCTCAAGGTGAAAAAGGAGATCACTAGAACAAACACAAACCTTAAATGCCTGTGGTATCTGAAAAATGCTGTCTGGGTATGTGCTATGAAACTATCTTTGTTTTGAAAAGA
This sequence comes from Grallaria varia, assembly GCA_013396735.1. Lineage (NCBI taxonomy): Eukaryota > Metazoa > Chordata > Aves > Passeriformes > Formicariidae > Grallaria > Grallaria varia. The sequence continues at coordinate 420,578 of VWZG01007393.1, forward strand.
GATAGGGCTCTGCGGGTGCTCTCAATCCAGGCTATCAGCAAATTCAAAAGCAACACATTTTGCCCCAATACCCCCAAAACATAGAGGCATGTCCCAAAAAAAGAAAACTATTTTGCATTATCATTGACCTACCTCACAACAAGCATTTTCTTAACCTAGGGAGATTTTAAATATACCTGAACCCTTGGCTGGGCGTTCCACTGAGAACATGAAATTATAGCTTAAACAACAGAAGCAGATGAAATTTCAGAATTTCAGTTTTATGAAATAACAAGAAGGGCAATTAAGGCAGAAAACGGTTGAAATTTCTTTCCACATTTTCTTTTGTGGTTTCCACTCCTGATGCCCTTCTCAAAACACTGCTGGTTTCTTCTTCCCACACCAGCATATACACAATTTCTCTCCAGCGTGGCCCTCTAGGCTGATGGGTTTGGCCAGTAATTATCATTATAACTGTGTTCAATACAGTTAATAATCTGCTACCACAAAGAGAATCACTTTCAGATGCTTTTCCCTTTGCTCACTCCTATTCCAGGTCCCAGATCACCACATGCAAATGACTGTCAAAAGTGATTAGATGTCAGGAACCTGTTAAGTAGGAGTGGTATAATGACTACAGGTTACACAGTAAGTGTCGTATTTCATGGCAATTATTAGTTATCAAAAATATAGGAAAGAAAGGATAGCTAACTAGGGAACACTAAGGCTTCTGAACAAAACACTTCCAAATATATTACATATGCCTCCATAATCAAAATACAGAAATGACTAATAACACTCTACTTGATCTCACTTCTTATGCTGCTTTTTTTTTGTATTAATGGGAATTTCACTGTTGCAAATCAGCTAGTGTTTAATACCTTTGATTTTTCTAGTTGCCCCACACAGCTCTTTAATAAAAAAAGGCTCAAAGATATATTTTTAAGCTCTTTATGTCAAATAGCTGGCTTGTCATCACATAAGGGTAATTTCCTTAAATGTGGCACAAAAACAACCCGTGGGGAATCCTACAGTCTAACTGCTGTCAATAGAAAAGTGACTTCTGAGCTTGGCCAGGATGATTCCCACAGTCCCTCTATAATACACCTCATACAATATCACCACCAAAAATATGAATTTGTTATATATTTCAAGACCAGAAACTACACCAGTCTGCATTCTTTATTTGGCCATACAGCGACCTCCCCTTGATCATAGCTCCTGTACCACCACCTTTTCTGCAGCACTGTGTGGTTGATAAATAGTCAATATTGACTCATGTGGTGAAGAGATACCAAAGAACAAATAGTTACAGGAAAAGCAAAAGCAGAAATTAAGAGCTGCCTTTGCAATAAGCAACTTTGTTTTCTAGAGAATTAATGCTGGAATCAGCAAGACACCAATCAATAGCAAGTTAAGGAATTACAACATAATACATGGGAAACCAATATGGATACCTTGAAAATAAATTACCTTATATCTTAGCCACATTTCTTAGCAGAGTTTGATTTTGATAATCAGTATCTTTCTGATTCCTGCACACCATGTTGGCTGCTATGCAACATAAAAGGAAGATATTATTTCTGTTAAAATATGGTTTACACCATTCTCTTTGGATAGAAAATACATGAGGTTTTCAGGCACTGTGGTTTTAACGTAACATTTAATCAACTGCGAAGCTATGTTTTCATCTGTAAGTCTCAAATTAGCAGGAATCCCTAAATATGCCTTTAGAGATATAAAACTGACATCCATCAACATTCTTCACCATTTTAACTTCCCACTTCAGTAGTCAAGTGGCCCTAACAGTAGCTGGATGTGCTGTTATTTACTACTGCCTACTTAATTTTCTCCTGTTTTAACTCCGTACAGGGCAATGATTTGTCCTTGCTGAGCACACTGGCACAGTCTCAGGGCTGACACTCTCAACCCAATGGTAGCAGCATAACAAATTGCCAAGAGGCAGCAACTCATCAAGCAAGGGCTGCCCAGCTGTGGTGTAGTACAACGTAGTCTTAAGCATCAATGAAGGATGGTTATGCTAATTTTCATTTTCTTATAGTAGGACAAGTGAAGAATGTACATGAAATAAATTAACAGCTACTGTGTCTCAGTTAATGGGGGCAACCTATTAAGCTGACATAATTCATTGTGCAGCTGAGGCTTTAATGAAAAGTGGTGCACCTAGAGAGGTTTTCTCCTCCCCATTTCTCACAGTCGCCTCCTCCTTTTGTGCTGTGGATGAGGCAAGGAAGCTACCAGCAGCCTAGTCAAACTTCCCCCCTTCCTCAATAAACCGGGGCACTGAGGTCTCTGCAAAACCCAGTCTGGGATTTGATATCATCTTCCCACACTTCTTTAACAGCTAAGAGAAAGTATGGTGAGTCTCATGGATCAGTAACCACAGCTCAAAGCATCTGCAAATTAGAGTCTGCTTTAAAGATTAGATCCCACAATGAATTTCTGCCCCAGAACCAGCATAACTAAACCCAACATTCTTTTATATTAAACAGTTGCCCATCCATGTATTTTTCAAAACACAGGATATAAGCATCCTCTATGTCCTATAGACATTTCAGCAGCTCCCTTAATACTTTAGTGCAACTTTCTTAGTTTAGCTTAACACTGGGAATCACAGACCATCAGCAATGCTCCATCCAGCAGAGATAACCTGTTTTGAGGACTGTGTGTAAAATGTTTATATGTAGCATCCTTGCTGATACCAGACACTTAAGGTTAAAGTCTTAGATAAAACAAGTAAACTGATGCCCTTTACAAATCCTTTAGAATATAGATTACGTGAAAGATTCCTTTGATTGTTCTCAAACTCAGACAGTCTTAAACAGATATACCTGACTGTCAAGCAATTTATAAATGCTTTTACCAAACTTGTGAATTTTGTCCAGCTCAATGGAAACATTCAGGACAATTATACAGCTGAAATTGCTGCATGCTGCTCTTCCTCATGCTTAACTGTTCCTAAGGATACACGTGGCTCTTTCACTGCAGGTGTTTTGCCATAGATCTCAGTCCAGCCTTTTGAGTAACCTATTTCTGTTCTCCAAAGATAACCAAGAATTCCAATCACATACACACACAAGCACATGGGAATTCTCTGAAAAGAGAAAGGGCTGGAAGTGTTAGCTTGCTGTTCTTTGCAGAGCAAATTCAGTGTTTCTGCATTTCCATTGTGAAGAGGTTGGAAAAGAGTTACACTGCATTGCATCAGATGCCCTGAGTAATATATTCATATAATGAAAAGCAATTAATTTTAAATCAATGTGCCTCAATGCAAGTACATATTGTTGTACCTTTACCAGTCTAGATGATCATCAGACCTCTGCTCTTTTTACTTCTTTATTCACCTGAATCTGGTGGAAGCCAGATCTACCATGAAGTTTTCCAATTAAAAGCCAGGGTGATTCCTCCTGGAGTGAGATTATGCCCCTGAGTTCCTGTTTTCCTTAATACCATACTGAAGTTAATGCAGCTCATTAGTAATGATGGAGCAGTAAAATGAGTAAAATGTGTTCATAACTGCATTTTTTCAAAAAAAAAGTAAATACACCAATGCCCAGAAAACTTATTTACAGAAACAGTGGGTTTCTACTCCACCAAGTGTTTCAGTTTCTCTCAATGCATTCGAAGATTTTGATAACTCTTTGGCCTTTCCAGAGTGGGGCGCACATTGGACGTAAAAACATCATAAAAACAAATGTAACAGTTCAATTATCTTTCTGCAGTGAGCAAATTATAGCTTAGCAGAATTGAAAAAATACTTACGCTCCACAAAGTAAGAGCTGGCATCAATCTTCCAGATGATCTGCCCACGGTGAGAGCCATTGACACCACGGTTCTTGTAGTCCAGGAAGTTTTCAGACAAGACCTCATCTATAAACAAAGACAATAGTCTCATCAAGGGCCTCTTATGACAACAAGCATAGCAGAGAGTCGGGCTGAAAACAAGCCTTTGGCTTGACAGAATACACTAGAGCTGCTAGGCACTTTGGCACTACAGGGTAAGAAATTAGCTTCACTCACTTCTTAGAAGTGCAGACTTGCTAAAAAATCACAAATTTTCCTTCAATCTAGTTTTTAAAAGCACACCCCTATAAAAATCTCAAAAATGAAAATATCTAGCTTAACATGGAGAAACCATTGCCTAATTAACATAATTATCTAGCTGTAACAGAGAACAATCCCCCCCTTTGCACCAACTCTTGCCTTAAAAAAGCCCCCCAGAAAACAGCTACATCCAGGTGTCTGTGCTGCACTCTCCTGCACCACAGCAGATGTGGTTCTTTCTTGCAGCATACCACAAGGGACAATTATTTCGGAAGAATCCCACTCACTGGGTGCCTTCACAGGAAAAAACCAATGACTGGCAACAGAACACTGTCCTCTTGCAGTGTTTGAGCCCCCAGCAGCTGTCAGACAATAAAGGAATAACCTATAAAAATTAATAACCCCTAAGAAGGTGGATTTCTGGTTGTCCACACGAGTGAATTTTCAGTCTGCTTCCAAGTTTCATTTCATGCTGCCTCAACAAGCCCTTTTCCAGCCTGATCCCAACCTGTGAGCCCTGTGTGGTGCAGATATAAGTAAACACAATCCAGCCTCCAGGAAAGGGCTTCGTTCTGGAATCCCTTTTATCCATCAGCTCAAAAACCAGCAAGAGGGACCACACTGCAGCCTCAGGGATAGTCTCACCAACTTATGGCTTACACCTGCCTTTCAAGCACATAAAAATGCACATATTGCCACCATAGCAGGCCAGCACTTATGGTTTTAACTACCAAAAATACAAACAGAGCAGCAAAAATAAGGCATGGAGACATTTACAGCTGGTCACAGGGCAGTGGGGGTGGGGGAGCCCGAAATCACTGCAGACTGAAGTGGCTGAAGCAGCAACCCAGGATGGGACGGGTCATGTCCTCACCACTCCAACTTTGGGGATGAAAAAGATTCCACAGCTGGGCTCTGCCAAAGCAAAAGGACACGATCTCTGCCTGCAGAGACCAGCCTGCAACCTCCAGGATTTTTTCTTTTAGCAACAAGGACAGTTCTAGTTTTAACAGATTTGTACAAATGTGCTTTAACCAACTCAGCCTTGCAACAAAACAGTCCTGGGTGGGTGCTGAGACTCTGTTCTGAAGACAATTACATTAATCATCCTAAAAACTGAGAAAAAACCGTGAACCATTCCACCTGAGATGAAAATACATCAGTTGTAAACACTGTGATGAATTGGCTTTGTTGTTGCATATACCAACAAGAAAAGAAAACGCCACACACACAAGGGATGCTGTGCCTGAGGACAGACAGGGTGGGACCAACAGCAGAGAAGAAGACACAGCTGAGAGACCCAAAGACTATCACATTAGTTAAAAAAGGAGATAAAGCACCAAGCAAATGCCAACATTGTCCCACTGGCTTGGCAGAGTCATGCTCTCAAAGGAGAAAGGTAAGTGGGTACCAACACTGAACTGTTCAGTGCTACTCTCTTGAGGGATTTATAACAGAAATCCTTTCAAAGAAGTCATTAATGATTGCAATGGATAAATAGCAATGCTATCTACAACAATTTTTTCCTTTGCTGACTTGCTAATTGTTGGAAATTATTTCCCTTGGCTGCATTTCATGCTCTGTGTGGAAGTACATCTCTGCAGTAACCCTTCAATAGTAAAATCATCTGGTATGATTTTTGCTCTTCCTCTACTTTATAAGCTGGTTGTGTCTTCTCTTAAATGCCAGATCATTTATACTCAGAAAGGCAGATAAGTATGCAACCATTACTCACAGAGTTTGTCTTACTAAGAAATATCTTTGTCTAGGACCATCCTGGATACAGATTATTAAGGATTACTCACATCATTCTGTGGAAGTAGGAACACACACACACAGCAAGACTTACACCCATAAACTGTCCCTTTTGATTTGGCAGGGAAAGCACTTTATAATTTAAGGTGAGCATATCCTGAAGTGTTGCACTGAGATGGAGCCTGGGAGCCCTGCCTGGCTCCCACCCTGATGGGGCAACTGAGAGCATCCCTCAGCTCCAGCATGCTGCTCTCTGGCAGCATCAATTCTGATATTTATTTGTCATATTTAGTCTCTAAGCTGCTGGAGATGCTCCAACACCTGCCATGTTATTAAGATGGATGAGTAATCACTGTTCCTCATGATATATTGTTTATAAAATACCATGCCTGCTTAAGAAGGCTTAGCTGAGCAGGACTGGACAGCCTTGATTAAGAAATTGCAGGCATTTTAGGCCAGAGTTCAGTGGCACAGGAGCTCCCAGAATGAGCTTTAAAATCCTGTGTTCATACACGGTGTCTGCAGGGGTCAGCAGCATGGACTCTGCACCACAGAACCTCTCTAATGTGACAGAGGGGTTGACACACACCCACACCCAAACTAAACCCCATCCCTATGGCAAGCTGGGACAGTGGGGATGGATGACTGCAGGAAGCTGTTCCCTCCTTTTGGTTGGAAACCAGGCTGAGAAACAGGACCACTCTCCAGCTGCATGCCTGGGGTGGCAGAGCACAGCAGGGAAGGGACAAGCGAGCTGGTCTGTGGGTTCAGCTGACAGGTGAGATTGCAGGAAAGCTGGAAGAAGCTGCTCCCACTGAGGAGCACCTGCACATGCTGCCTCCTGCCAGGGGACACAGGGCTGGGCAGGAAGGGCCGTGTCCACAGGGAAGGGATGCACGCATGGAGCAAGTCATGCACACACAAGTTTATGGACAGTGATGGAATACAAGCCCAGGCAGCAGAAAGGATATTTTAATATGACTTTGTGGAGCTCTGCAATATGCAGGTCACCCCAAGAAGGAGCCGTGGAGCCTTTAAATACAAAACCAGTTGCGTATATAAAAATGTATTTGCCGTGATTTAGAAATCCACTAAGCAGATCCCTCTCACAGTCAGTTGTAAACCCTGACTATCTTTTGAAAGGTTAGGTACTTCCCTATTTCCAAAGGAATAAAACTTATTTTTAGTCCAATAGGAATTTATGTTCATTGGGATTTTTAAGCCAGACAAATTTTATCTCTATAAAAATACATTCAGGTCCAAAAGGGAAATAGTGCTCTTTCCGTTTTTGAAGGTATGTATTTTTGGGAGGTGAACTATAAGAAAGAAATATCCTCTGGCAAGTTAAAAATAGAAGGAGCTGAAACTTGCCAGGAAGCTGGAATGTATGAATGTGCCTGATCAAACTGTTTTAATTGGCAAGTGATACTATTCCAGGCATGCTATTCCTGGAACGTGGACATTATGCATGTAGCACATCAGCAAAGAAAACTGCACATGTGAAGTACAGAGCTGTTTAGTGCACTGCTTTTATGTGCATGTGTACGTACATGTATTTACCAACATTCATGCCATACGTAAGTGACTAGATGGGATGGTATGTTAAGAAGAAAGAGCATGTGCAAAGGAAGACAAATTTGATTTCCTTTTTCTACTGAAAATCCCTATGAGCAAAGGAATTGACCTTTAAAACATGTTGCATCTTAATTCCCAAAGGTAAATGGTGAAATGCCTCGTTTTACCTCCACACAAAAGGAAGAGCAGAATTAATGCTGTTCCCTTTCATATATTTCAGCCAGCAGCTAATGGCTTTTGACAGTTTTCCAATGAACCATTGTAATGCATCTCCCTCCGCTGTATTTTTGAAATGCGATTAACCTTTAAACCAGCCCTCTGCTTCCCCTGCAAAGCTGGGGTTTGGCCCCACTTGGCCAAAAAGCAAACACTTTGCCATTGCCCTCAGATGTGTGGCTTCATTTCCCTGCGTGGTAAACACCAAATAATTAGGGAAAGTGTAAAATGAGGGAGTATTTGGAATATGCTGCACTTGGAATATCATCAGTCGCTCCTGGCAGTGGAGACAGTGGTGGTGAGGGGTCTGGGATGGGCACCCAGCAGACAATGCTCTCTGCACACACACAGGTGTGGGCTGGGGAGGGACAGTGGCTCCCACAGCCCTCCCATGGTCCCTGGAGGGAACTCAGGAGGTGATGCACACCCAGGAGCCAGGCAGCTGGGACCCAAACAGCAGCCAGAGGGACCAAGGCACGCTAGGAACAAGTGCTTTGGGAACCAGCAGCAATTCTGATGGACTGCTTCTCCTCCAAGCACAGTGTTTTACTGCTAAAAATATTCTGCGCTGTCACTTCCATGCTGGGCATCCCAATAGACTTCAAAAGCACTAGAGGGAGAGATAAAGAGCCACGGCCACCAAACAAAGCTATTTTCAGATGAAAGACAGTATCCAGTTGACATAAAACATGCTGCTCTTCAGAGGAATTAGGGGAAATGTTGATTATTAAGGCCACCCCTCCGAAAGACCTGTAAAAGATGTAAGGGGGATTTTAAGTGCTGTCAGCAGCTACACTGAACAGACAGGACCTTGGCATTTGAAAGCTCGCCTGAAATTCCCACAGAGAAGCAGACAGTCAACACCTCTTCCCCAGAAGGACTGATGGAGTTCAAATTACAAATAGCTGAGTGACCCCTTTGGTCTGCTTGGTTTTACTTAAGAAGCAGAAACAAAGAACTTACACTGCTCTCTCAAACAGCATTTTGCTGATATATGACCAACCTATTTTTCCACATTCTCCATTACTCACCACTGCAAAATTTGAAATAACCTGTGCTACCTTCAAAGAAACAATTAATATAGACAGGAACACAGTGTCAGTTAGGTGCCTGAACTCTGTACACTATTCCAGTCTCTTATCCATCACTAATTTGATTTAGCACTACACACTACATCACTTTCTATAAACTTAATTCAGTTATGACACAAAAATAAAAGCTACATTTCATGTCTTGATCTGTTATAGAAAAGAAATGCTGCAGAAGAGGAGCTATTAATGAGAAATATTAATAAGATGCAGATACCAATTTCTTATTTAAAAAGATATCACAGCAAAAAAAAAATCACAAATAACGGCTATCATTATAGAAGTCAATAGGAACACTTCCCTTGACTTCAGAGCTACATATTAAGCTCCAATGTGGATTGAAACTTCACTGTTAATTAATTTGCCAATTCCTTCTGCAGGCAATGAATATACTGCAACTTACAGTTAGCATCCCTACTCCTATAACTTCTCAGGGAGAAGAGTTTGGCACATCAAGGGCCTAATCCTTCCTTGGTGTTGCAAGCCTAGTCCTTGATCTAAGGGGTTTGCATGTACATTTTTTCAAGTACATGAATGGTTCCATTAAAATCCCATGAAAATTACCCAGCCAAAAAAAAAAAAAAATAAAAATTGGGAGGGAGAAAATGTGAAAAGTAAGCGGAGAAGACCAGCGGGAGGAAGACACAGCAAGAGAAAGACCAAACAAAAGGAGGAAAAGAGCATAAACTGCAATAAAACAGAGACTGAGTTGGCAAAGTTACAACAATTCCTGGTCACCCAGGGCAGGAGGCAGCGCTCCTGAGTGAAACTGCTCTGGGCACACAGAAAGGCAGGCATGGGTAGTTTAAAACCTGAGCCACCTAATCTGAGGCAGAAAGAATTACACATTAAAACCAAATGACACATCGGCCACTCCCAAAATCAGGGAGTCTAAACTTTCAGGAAAAGAGTTTCACCTTTGAACATTTAGTTTACTTTCGGAGCTGCTTAGGACATTGTCCTTTCCCACTACAGCAACATCCAAATAATGGGAGATACCACCACACCAATTGTTCATGACACCAACACCAATTCAAAAATGTTCATGACACCAACCCCAATTCAAAAAACAGATGACTACCAATTACAGAGACCCTATTCCACCCTGACAATGATATGCCTGTGGGTGTTCAGAAGGCTCTGCATGACCTGTGGATGCAGTTCTTCCTCTCTGTCCTGCCCTCCTTGCACTCGAGCTAACCCCACAGAGACTATGAGCTCTGTCACTGGAGGGACTGCCCTCTCCTGCCCTGCAGCAGCAGAGCCTCTGGCTAAAAGCAGAGCCCATGGCAATGGGCTCTATTCTTCCAGGGTGTCCTTGAGGTGTTTGGGAGCTGTGATCTGGAACAACCCATCACTCATCTACTTTTCTCCAATAACCAGAAACCTTCTGCTGCAAGGGTAAAAGGAATCAGCAAAGCAACAAGCTGAGGCTCAGCAATACCAACTTGTGGAGGCTAAAAACCCCCCAGCAGATTGTCAGGTTGCAGTGGGAAGGGCACTGCCCAGTCATGCTGGTGTCACTTGGCTCTGCATACACTTAGGAGTGTGACAGCACCCACACAGCTCCCAGTGCCACTTCAGCTGTGCCTGTCCCAGCTACAGGCTCTGCTTTTAAAGCTCCTGCACTTCCAGATTTATTCTTCCCACTGCAGCAGACAGACCACATCTGGGCTTTGGCAAAACTGCACAAAACCTCTCCACAACAAGTGACATCCAGCTTGCACACAGAGCCCAAGATGGGAAGGAGGAATCCAAACAAGGACGGTCACAACTGCCCCAGTGAAGATCTGCCACGTGTGGTAAGGCACCACATGGAAGAGTTTTGTTCAGTTGTTTTTAACATAACAGTCCCAGAGTTTTCAGAGTCAGTGGAAGCCTCCCTTATTGATTGCAGTGTAATTTGGAAAACAAGGATTAGGAGAAAACAGTGCATATCCATGAAATCTGCTAGAAAACATTAAGAGATGCTGCAGGCCCCAGGCAGTAGAAAGACATGATATAAAGGGACATCAGAAGATCAGAAATGTGAACAAGGATGACACTGGTCCAGGTTAACAATGTTCATTAAATAGGGGGGGAATGGTTTGCAGTTTTGAAAAATGGACTTATAGCACTGTTGAAAGACAACAGCAGAGAAGAAACTAGACAGGAGTTTGATTACTGATACAGCTGTAAAAAAACCCAACCCAAACACAGCTCAGATGTGTGCACTGAAGCACCATGATGCCAAGAATCTCTCAGGATTCTGGATTGATTTTGTCTGAAAAATGGTATTCAGTTATAAGCTTATTACAAAGTGGAAGATCTCCAGTGAAGAAAAAAATGTCTTTAGGGCCAGAGAGATCAATGATTGAGAAAGATTACAAAAGGTCAACTCATACAAAGTCATTACAGCAGTTGTGGAAGGCAGCATGGGAACACTCCAGTGTCATGAACAGTGCTTTAAGTTTGTAAACACTAAGGAGTGGGAATGATTTACTTGTAAACCAAAAAACTAAGAGAAGAAAAACATACGCTGAACCTTCAAAATCCACATGGCTGGCTTGACAACCTCTACAAAACAAATCTTTCTGCTTTAAGCCTTACCCAGCCAAGAATTTGATGTACGTGCTTGTCCACTGTGCTGTGATTGATTCTATCCAGTCAATGGTCTGAATGTGCTACCAATTATGCTTCTTTTGAAGTTCTGAGGCCAAACCCCAGCTTTTGGTGCACCAATATCCCCCAGTGACTGATTTTTCCAGAAATACTTTAGCAGGTGATCATTACTGACTTCATGATCACTCTGGGCTGTATAGTGGTATGCACCAGCCTCGCACAGCCCAGAGGCAGATTTATCCATGGGATAAAGACCCTGGAAGTCACTGAGATGGCACGAAGCCATCGTACTCACTGTCTGCATCATTTCCCTCTCCTGACATTCAGCAGGACAGCTGAAGTGAAAAACTCTTTTCCACCCATTCACCTAGAAAGAGGTTCATAACACCTCAGCTGTTATTTTACGGAGAAACAAATGGAATTGGGAATCTTTTGGCACATAGTAAACATCTCTACCATATATTAAATAGAACTGGCAATCTGCAGACTTCTTTACCATGAGTGTCCTAAAAGACCATAAACACACCACCACCACACTAACCCCTCTGCAGAGGCTTGTTGGTGCAATGTCACTGACAACATGAACACCACACAAAGGACAGAGGTGAACCTTGGAAGCACTGACAGGGAGGATGTGTCAGAAGCCACACATACATGCTGGGAATGTTTGGTGACCCTTGCATTTAAGTGTTAGCTGTATCTACTTGTAAAGGGGTGAAATGGGGTGAAACAGCTGCAAAAGCCAATTGTGTTCATGGGACCCTTGGTGGGGCTGGAAGCAGCACATCCTGGTTTCCTCTGGGGACACAGAAACTGGGAAGGGCAGAGAGTGACTCAGCCTGGTAAGTCACTGTCACTGCCAGGTGAAGACAGGCCAGGTTGGAACAAAGAACAGACATCACTGCCCTGAGATATCTGCCAAGGCCCACGACACCCAACACCCTCTCTATTCAGCATTTGTACAGGGTTTCTAGTGCGCTTTTTTTTAATCACAGGTTGGCTCCTCTGACCCTTTTTTGTTCCTGAAATCAATAGTGCCGTGCCTTGTGAAAGCTGCCTGGCCACTGGGCACCTCTGTTGATGTTTTAGGGAGGGAGCCAAAGTGCAGGTGTCAAACAAAACTTGCTGAGGTGATCACAGCCTGGCCAGAGACCCAAGAAGACCTACCAAGATGATGCCCTAAGACCAGAGAGAGGTTCTCTTGCAAAGGCCACAAAAGGACTGGAAGAGGGGGACCCCCCCAAACCAACAAACCCAAATCCAAACATCAACAAAAAAATCACTCTAAGCAGGCACATTGGGAAGAGTTTTCTTTTTACAGATGGCTGTATCTGAAGCAGAGAGGAGGAGCAACCACCCAAACACAGAGAGTGCCAGAGCTGGGGACTGGGGCTGTAACACTGACACACACAACTCCCAGCCTGGTATAACATGACTGTTTCCAACGTTTTCCGTCTCTGCTGGCAACAGGTGACACTTTCTGCTTGTATGTATTGGATGTTTGGTAAAACAGCTGCACAAACAAGTTCTGATCCAAGTCTGATGGCAGGAAAAATGTAGACTTTTCTTTTTTTTCACTTGTCTCAGTGGGCAATACAGCAACACAGGCCATCTAAGCCTAAAATCAACTTGGAAAGTAAATGTTCAATTGTCTATTGACCAACAGCTATTCGATTTGTCAGATTATGGTGAACTGCCTTTTGGGAGAGAAGTAACATCACAGGAGAAAACAGAGGAGGAAAAAACTTTTAAAGCTAAACTTCAGTCACTAATTAGGTCAAGACATTCCTACTTACATAAATTTCAGAGGAACTACTCTGTCAAATACAGACAGAAAATTGGACCCTACAAGATCAGAGTATGAAGAAATTTTGAATAAATAGCCTTTAATAATGTTTTGCTTTCACATAGGGAAATGTTGAAAGGAAGCAAGCCTATTTCATATGGCTAAGAAAAGTATATTACACCCCTGGTAAACTCCAACATCAGTGTCCACAGACACTGGAGCAAATCATTTTTTCAAAAGTCTGGTTTAAACATTTCTCAATAGCTTCTCTACATGAGATACGGAGGTGATGACAGAAGTGAAATCTAGTAGCAGCTAAAATGCTACTGCAGTAATTATAAGATAGCCCTTTATCTACAGGCAGCTGCCAGCAGTCCATATTAATTTATCTAAAAGGCTTCACACTGTAGCAAACAGCAGTAGCAAATGAGATAACAGAGAAAGAGAAAGCCTTGAGATAAATAACTGCAAATATTCCATCTGCTTCACAGTAGCCACTGAATGAGTCCTTTTTTTTTTTTAAGAAATATACAAACACTATGTTCGTTATTAATAACTTTGGTTTAATTTCACTTTTTTTTTCCCCCCAGTGGGCATTTTATTTACAAATAGTTTTTCTGCAAAGAAAACTTAAATTCCAGAGACTTTTAAATAGCAACATAGCTTTGTGATGTTCAAATGTCTCAGAGAACTCTCTTGGAGTGTTTAAGTGTATTTTTGATTGTGGCTATGTTTCTGAAACACTACTGCTGTTCACAACACTACAGTTCTCTTGAGGGAGGGCACATGCACATTTCAGTTGAGCTGTTACACAACTTAAATGTTCCTCTGCTTTCTCAGAGCTGATATACACAGGAGCAAGTTAGAACAGAGTTCAAGAGTAGGAATTACATTTAATTCCTGCTAAGCTTGAAGGCACAGTACATCTTAAACACCCAAAAAATGGCTTGTTTTCCCAATTCCCATGTTTTTTTGTTGTGCTACCATGACTAATCTTAAAACTCACTGAAGTAATAACATCTATATTTTAAGAGAGTCAACATTACTATTCTCCCTTCAGCTAAGGAGCTTTTCTATGGCTCTTCAAGAAAACTATGTGTGTGTGCATGGATGTTTTTGGGAACAAACAGGGTGGATAGACTCAATACTATTTTTTGCCATGACCACTGTTTTTTACACTGTTTTACAAGAGTGACTGGTTGTCTAGCCCATTTGATGAGACCATGAGCAAAAATAACCTATGCCAAATCCAGCTTCTACCTGTTTCTGCAAAGACTGTTTCCCAGTTGGCCACTCAAAGGAATGTGCAAATGGATTGAAGAGGAGAGAAACAGGTACCCTGTGCTAAAAGGAGCTGTGGCTCTTTTACATGAGGAGCCAGCAGACGGAATTTCCATGGAGGGCAGACTTCCTTCACTCTTCTTTCAGGCTACTTTAACCTCTGAACAGCACCTCAAAATGCCCTACAGTATCCAAACATGAGCTACTTGATTTTTTTTTCTTCTTTTTGGAAGCTTCTTTTATCATCTGTACTTCCTCAATCTTGGAACACCTTTATTCTGAAGCCTGCAGCTTATTGGGTATCATTGAAATTTTAGTGATGGCAGTTGTGGTAAGCTCAGACTAAGTTTTATGCATTTCAAGACCAACAGACATAAAATTATTTGGAGATATTTCCTGAAATACCACAGTGGAAATTATAAAACACCTCTAAGGTAGGTACTGCCTTCTGTTCTGCTTTTGTGTAGACCCTTCCTGAGATACTCAGGAACGTCCACAAGACAAATAAATAACACTGATATTCCTACACCAAGGCTTAAAGCAGATGTACAACACGCTGCCTGATACCCCAAGGATACCAATAATTCTCTGTGTTCTCATGACTCACTACAATATTAAATAGTGCTACATTCAAACATTCCAGCTCAAATGTCAACAATCCAAAAAAAAAACCCAAAAAACCAAAAAGGATTGGGCTGTATTCAAGTCTGCCTTTGAGACTAACACCAGAATGATCAGCAGTAACGCAATAGTTAACAGGGTTAGCACACAAGTGGTAATGACAGGCTTCAACACTAATCCCCTCCTGAGCAGAGTGGGAAAAGCACATAGTTTCTTTGGTTCTCTTGGTCCAGCCTGGCTGTTAACTCAAAACACGGCCATATATCAGTTTACACTGTGAAGGTCAGACCCACAAGGCCAGGAACAGTCCTTGTCTAAAGAGGAGTGGAGGCTCAAAGTCTGTGCAAGTGCACACACAAATCTAAGCCATTGGGGATGTCTGGCTCCCCCACCCCTATGGATTGGTCACAAACAGGATGCAGCAGCGTTTTATTTCGGGTCAGAAGCATGCTTTGGTAGCAACCCTCCCCACTGTCCCAGCTTTGCCACCACTGCTCTGCGTGGGGATCTCCAGCCACACCAACTCCCTCCTGTCCTGCTGAAGCCAAACTGAGATGCAGCACAGCCAGCCCAAGGGCATTGGGTTTGCCAGACTGAAGCTGTCCCAAAGCCAAGCCCTCAGAACGCCTCCATCAGATGTTTGCTTCTGCAGAACCACTCCTGCTGGTTCACCCTCCTGTGTACAAGTGGATGCACCCACAGTGCCAGCATAGACTCCAAGTGTTTTCCATGTCAAACCAACACCAAAACCTGAGTGATCTCCACAGTTGCCCATGTTCTTTAAAGGGAACCAAAACTCATCCTACATAAGGTTTGTGGTGCAGGGGCAGGAGTGGGAAGAGAAAATGGGAATGAGGGGCACTGCTGCCTGCTATTTCCTCAGTTATTTAGAGTGGGAACCTGAGAGCCTGGAAACAAAACACCTTCATAGACATCAAGGGTCAGCTACTGGTTTCCTGGGGACTGGACACACCGTTCATTTTTCATTTGGCAGTGGTGTTCCTTGGAACAAGTCATTAACTACTGTCATAAACAACAGCCATTCAAGCCAGCAAGGGCAAGGATACACTCCAAAATATGCACTTCTAATTTACTGGGGTGTCTGGGGCAATGCATTCTGTTTGATATGGTAAATTAAGCAGGATTACTAGGGTGTATTTTTATTTCTCCTAGTTAAACCTCTATGTGTTCAGGTTGCCTATCAAAAAAACCCAACCAAACAAAAAAACCCACACCCCCCAAACAAACTTAGAATGTCTTCACAGGCCTGGATGCAATATCTGAGCTATGAAACCTGGCTGAGTAAGCTCAGTCAGTGTGAAACAGCTCTGCGCACTCTGTTGCCTCCAGACCACCAGAAGGTGCCTCTTTCTACCAAGGCAATATATTCCTGAGTTGCCTGAACCACTGTAGGACAGGTTTGCAGTACTTCTTAGTGCCCAGTACCAGGGGCTGCTCTGCCTTCTCAGCTTTTGCACTTCAAGCCTAACTGGTAACACACAAGTAATTTTCTGTTAAGGCCAACGAACCAGACTGCTTTCAAGGCATCTATTTTAAATACAGGCTCCGGGTTTTTTTTTCCTAAAAGATTTAAATTTCAGAAGCCTACTTTTATTTTCAAAGCAGGGTATTTTATGAGGTTAGTCACTGGAACAAATACTGCAGCCTGGCTTACCATAACCTCCACTCCTTTCCCTCCATGTCCTAAACAACCACCCTGGTGTGCCCCTTCTTCCAACCTCTTCAATGTCCTGAACTGATTTTCTAAAACCTAACACCTTGCCACCAGGGCTCTTCCACTTGCTCAGACCTGCTAATCCAGTGCCTTCTCAATAGCCCCAATGCCACCAATGTCTGTGTTCCCAATCTTTTCAGCACATGATGCCAGGCCATCTGGCTTTACCCACTCTAAAGCCCTTCAGTAACACCGTGGCTCCCCTATGATGCTCACTGTGACTGCTCCAAAAGCCCATCTCACATCATCACATGCTTTATCTGGTTTTGGCTCACTACCTGAGCATGATGAAACAGTGCTGTAGGACCTGCAGCTGACAGGCACACCCTCCTAGTGGGCAAGGAAAGTGTTTTACCACCCTTTCCCTTTGCGGGGACACCAACCGGGGTCTGCCATCTTCACCAAGTCACTGGTTTTCAAGAAACATTTAAGAACTTCACATTTCTAAGACCCCCCTACTACACAGATGAATGTGTCTGAAACTGGTCCACCACCTTCAAAATCTACCAGAGGGCAAAGAGTTAACACAGGCTCCAGGACTATTTCCCAAGGAACCAAAGCAGGTAAAAAAAAAAGCTAATTTTATACTGAAGTGGAACAATTGGGTAAAAGTGGATTGAAACCATTTCTTATTACTCTTATGGGGCTGGGTTTACTAGATGGAGTTGCCAAAAATATGCTAATGTGCATGGCTCAATAGATATTCCAATACACAATAAGAGGGGAAAAAAAAGCCAAAGTATTTGGGACAGATCCAGACTGCATCAGTCTATAATTATTGTTCATATCAAAATATCTTGTGGCTATAGAGAAAGAGGCATTCTCGCAAGGTTTTTAAATGATTCATATTCTTGACTCATAAAACCTCTCATCTGTCACAGATTATTCAAGGACTCTCAAGAGGAAACCCTGAAAATATTATACTGCCTTTATATAGGATGTATTTTCCCAACATCCAAATGGCTTTAAAATGCATTTATCTTGAAATATCAAGAAACTACCAACAGAAAACCTTTTTGTATCTTTGCTGAAGAAAAAGTGAGTGCAAGGACCACAACCAGTAATTCAGAAGCAGAAAAATTCTTGTCATCTATAAACCCACTTATAGACTGCACTTCAGGGAGCTGTAGCAGCTCGTTATTACCATTAACCCATGGTATCCTAATGCCTACAAACCCCAAAAAGCAGCAAGAAACCCAAAGGGGACTCACCGATGAGATACATGCCAATCCAGTCCCCTGCATCCACCTCCTCTTTTATATCCCAGTAAATCACGAGGTCCTGCGAGTGCCCGATGGAGTAGTAGGAGCTGCTGACCATGAGGGTGGACCGGCTGTCCGAGGTGACGAGGTCCGTGTCACTGGTAGACCTGGGGATGGTGACCGTCTCGTGGGCACTGCTCCTGATGTCCATGTTATGGAACTGGTCGGGGTTGTAGCTGTATCTCAGGGGCTCTTTGCACCGGCGCCGGCTCTGTGAGTTCCTAGATGGAGATGCCATGGCTGCCAGGCCCAGGAACCTGTTCTGGTACAGATTCTGCAGAGGCAAAAGAGAAAGGAGAGTATTTACAGCATTACTCATTTCTCAGCGATATCAAAGCTCAGGGAAAGCAGTAAGTTACAATGAAGCAGCAGCACATCTTTTACTGTTTGTCATTGCAAAAAAGAGACATGAAAAGGGGTAGCAGGAAACAGTGTTAACTCAGCTCTGACTAATTCTCACCGTGAAAACAAGCCTAAGAGCAAGCCTTGCACCACCAGGCTCAGCCACAACTGGCAGTGTGAGCAAATTAATAGCAAGTGGCTTCCTCCATGTTAATAAATGCATCCAGCCATAAATTGGGACTATCAAACCATTAGAGAGCCATCCCCTTTTACCATCAGGAGATAGTCTTCTTACTTTTGACACACAGAGTTAAGCCTTATCCCCAGTAGGCTCCTGTTGCATCTGCAGAGGAATCTTATGGCACAGTCATCCCAGAGACCAAATTCCATCTGGAGGGACTGGTTAGTGGTGAGTAAAAGCTCTTCCCTTCCTGCTGGATGTCTCAAGGATGAGCACCATGGAAGTGGAGTTAGCCCTGTCACCAAAACAGAGATGTCTCCACTGACATATAAATACAAGTTAAGTGTTGCAATGTGTCTATGGACAGCTGGTGGCTTCCACTGCTCTGCTCTCTGCAGCAGACTGTGAGATGCCAAGGACACCCTCTCTGGTAGGAATTTGGGAATGCGCTGAGCAATTCATGGGAATTGAGAAGGTTACTGCAGAGTAGTTATCATACCAGAGGTTGAAAAATACTTAAATTTCAACCTACCCTTCTCTTCCTCAAGGCAAGCTGAGTGACTAGTATGAAATGCATCATGGTGCACAAGTTAAAAGCTTTAGTGAGCTGGCAGATAGAGAATGCTTAAGAGTTATGACTGGGTTAAATTCTGATGTGAAGACATTCACTGATACTGATCAAAATACTGGTTATTCCTTACTTCTGTACTGTTTGTTTTTTCCATTTTCCTTCCCAGCTTTCCCCTCTTCTCTCCCTACAGCTCTGCTATTTCAATCACTCAGTTTTTCATTATTCATTAGCCTTCCATTATCCGTCTGTTGCCAACCAGGCTGTCAAGTCTGTCAGATACAAAACCAGACAGCTTTCCAGTATGCTAAGAAATGCTTTTCACAGGATCAGAAGTCAAATCATGCTTTTGAACTCAAACAAATTACGTGGAAGAAAAATCACAGCTCCTTTGTCCAGCCAAGCAGTTATTTAACGCAGGCTTTATTAGGCAATAGTGGCACAGAAGAACAGTAAGTCCTAAAAAACCAATTTTTTTTGTTATTAATACCATTTAGGGGGGATAAGACACCTATTATTGCATCTTAGGATTCTGTTGCACAAAAACCGTACTGAGAATAAAAAAAATCCAGCTGGCACATTTGAACCCCTAGAATGTGCTGTCACTTGGCAAGCACTGCCCAACAGCACTGACAATCCGCTGACCCAAATCCTCACTTACTGCATTAAACAGGGTTTGTAAGCAAAAATAGCTGCAGTGGGAATGGCACACCTTGTAGTGAGTGCTGCAAGATTGAAGCTAATAATGCCAAAGGCTATGCTAGAGGAATAGAAAAAGCACGTGGGGGAACAAAAGGCATGGTGTTGGCCTTTGTTGTGCATCTCATCATGTCTTTGCTGCTTCTTGCCTAACATTTATTCACTGTTTGAAAAGAGTTCACTTCACAGTATAACAACTGATAACCCCACGTCAACACAAAACACATCATTTTGAATCAAAAAACCAGGCTGTGAGCATTTTCTAATCTGGGAAGAACTTGTGGACACGCACAACTATCGCGCCCTAGTCAGTAATTTAACGCTGCTGGTGGTTGCTCTCACTGGGCAAAGGAGGCACCTGCTGCCACAGCAGTACCTGCCCCAACTAGAATTGTTTTATGACAGTGAGATATCAATGCAACAAACCTGAAGCCCTCTCTGCTGAATGAGTATCATTAACGTGGGTTCCTTGGCTCACAGCGCTCCCCCAAAAGCTACTGCAGTTCAAAGGCAGATGCTTTATTTCTGGTGACAAATTACTTCAGGGAATAGTGGTTCTGCAGATACTTTCACTTTTGAATGTTAATGGATCTAGAGTATTAATTAACTGCATACCTTAAAATTAAATTAGACTTAAACATTTGTTTTCAGCTTCGGCATGACTTCAAGCAGTTTTAATAGAAATGGTAAACTTATCACTATGTTTTAATTCTGTAAGTTCCTGTTTTCCTGTATATTGATGCCAACAGAACAAATGGCGTAAATTTTAAAGCAACCCAGAGGGCCAAATTCTCCACAAATTGCAGTCTCTCATATTTCCAACATTGATTCTACACCAATATATTAGTCTAAGGAAAAAAAAAAATGCCCCAGCTGAAAAAAAATCCAAACAAATGAAACAACAGTCACAATTATCTGGATTAAATAATACCATCAAAATACAAACAGCTGTATGAATAAGTACAGAAGAGGTTAGGTAAACTAGTTATTCCACATTTTATTACCAGCTTTGCAGGCTCTCCATGCAACTGTCTAAAGCCTTCAAGCCCTAGTGATAGTCCCAGTCATGGTGAGACAGCTTAAAAACACCTGCAAAGATATTCTCTGTTTTGTGAAAGCAGCCTGATCCATCATACATACCTATGGAAAAACATATTTTAGAGGCTTGAGATTAATATTTATTCTCTCTCCCTTTGCAGAGGCATGCACACTACACACACTGCACTAAACTCTCATTTCTAATAAAAAGTGTAAATTATAAAGGAAGAACAACAAGTGGCCAAATATTGGTTGTCAACAAAAAAACCCACCTCTTCATTCCTGCCTCAAAACAGTCACTCAGTAGCTGCTCCTGCAGTCAAGTCTTTCCAGAGGTGCTTCCACCCACCCATCTATCCACTTTGTACCAAGTGACCCCCAGGCTTTACTTTCCCACTCACTCCCCTCACTGCTGATTTTCACAGAGCTCTGGAAAGCTTTGACTCTAAAGGTCTACCAACCACATGAAAGTTCTACACAAAATTAGATTTTTGGAGCATTATCTGTGGGCAGAACTTGCCTCTTATTTATGTCACTCAGCCCAAGCAAACAGAAGAAATAATTAAGGATTCCCCCCCCCCCCTCATAAAAATGCAACTGCAATCCCTAACAGGGGAATTAGGAAGGAAAGGACAAAAGCAAATGACAGATGAGATCTGATTGTAAACAAAACTGACTTTAAAAAATACAGATAGAAATCCTGTAATCTGTAAACACCAAGAAAAAAAATATTTCACAGAGTTTCTCCCCACCTTCTCTCCCTTTCTCACTCACTCCTCTCTCTTTTCCCTATTGCTGTCT
This sequence comes from Grallaria varia, assembly GCA_013396735.1. Lineage (NCBI taxonomy): Eukaryota > Metazoa > Chordata > Aves > Passeriformes > Formicariidae > Grallaria > Grallaria varia. The sequence goes on from VWZG01007393.1 coordinate 442,171, forward strand.
GGCATTTGGAAAGCAGAGAGCTCTTGTCAACACTGCCTTTTCCTTCACCACCTGAAAATACTGTACCACCAATGGCACTTGTCTCCTTCTTTGGGACAAAAAGAATCTCCTGGCTGGAAGGCTTCACACCATTACTGAATGTCACCAAAGGATTCAGAGCTGCCACACGCTAACTTTTGGCAACCTGTAAGGCTTCATATCTGGGATTTTATTTTTCTTTCCCTTTGGGGCTATTTTAAATCATGCCAGCACAGTGCAGGATGCTTTAGCAATACAGAGAGAGATCTCAGCTAACCACCTGCAAGGATCCATCTCCATTCTCTGTTCTGACAATCGAGAGCTACTGGGACTGACACCAGTTACCTCCTGCTGCTGCTCACACCCTGAGAGCAGCTCAGTTGGGTGGAGAACAGTGTTAACAATGCCAAGGTTGTGAGTTTGATCCCTGTAGAGAACATTCCCTTCTGAGCTGGACTCTGATCCTTGTGGGTCCCTTCCAGCTCAGAATATTCTGTCAAAGATGTATTTGGGAATGTCAGAATGGCAGTATAATGAATTTCTATTGCTCGTACCAAAGATACTACATGATTGCCATACCAACCATCACTGGAGCATTGGCAGATGAAGAAATTAAAGGGAACAAGGTGACAATATTAGCCAGCACAACAGTGGGCCCAGAGTAGTCATTCACATGCCTGCAAGCATCATCACAACACAAATTTCAAGGGCAAGTACCCAAAAAGACAATGACATAGCTTTCTATGATGGGAAGCTTGGAACACAGCACATTTAAATCCTTGAAAATTTAATAGGCCAGTAGCCAATTCTGACATCACAGGCAAATCAGATGTAGAGTCAGTCTTTTGGTTGCTCCACCAGAGGTGAAGACTCTCCTGATAAGCTTTGAGCTTTCATCTGATAGGCTTACACATTTCATAAAGACAAGAGGGAGCCAAGACAGATTTAGGAATAGAACATCAGGGCAGTGTGGTGAAAGGGATAAATCATCACAGCAGAAGTCTTCAGACCAGCTTTCAAGAAGGTAAGATTGTGTGTATCAAAAAGGATATTGTACCAACAGAAAAAAGGTGGCCTGTATGAAAGGCTGTACTGGCTGGATGAGAGACAACCTAAAAAGATTTTCAAAACTTAGTCAGAGCCCATGTGTGAATACCCAGAGCAAACTCCCAAGGATGGGCCAGGAAGATGAGCAGGAAAACAACAGTGCCCACAGTGATCAAAGACGATGTGATGGGAATCTGCAAGCCAGAGCCTTGAGGCGAACCTTTAACTTGAAGGTGAGGCTGTCAGAAGGGCTTTCCATATGTAAAACTGTTTTATTAGAGCTTAAATTAGAACTGGCTAAGGTCTGAAGGACAGGAAACTCATCTCTGTTGGATGGAAGAGTAATAAATAATTAAGTGAAAGTTTTATCATACTACTCAGAACAAGAAGGATTTTTAAAGCATAGCTTATGCTACAGCCATATCCAGTAACAAGGCCTTAGAATGCAAACAAAAAGTCTCCAAATTGTCCAGTATCTGACTTGCTGAAAACATAAAACCCAACGTGAAAGTCATGAAGCTAGGGATAGGAGAATGCTGCAAATGGAGAGCACAGAGAACTTTGTAGGATCAGCCCATTTATTTCAGAGGCACGGGAATGGCTTCTCAGAGCTCCAAAGGAATCATTTCCTTGCCCACAGGAGCTGCTTCCATGGCCTACATGGTCTTTTCCCTGCAAGGTATTACAGGGCATCCAGATCAAACTGCTGCTCTTGGGAAGGCTCAAATGAAGGCTGCAAACATTTCAGAGGGATGCACGCCATAAGAACACTAAAGAGCTTTAGGAACATTTGTCTCAATACTGCACATCTATGGCACTATATATATATTTATACCTATACTGAACACTAATCGGAAATCAAAGCCATTCCACATCAGCAGTGGGGCAAATGGACATTATTAGGCAGCTCACTTCTCCATTTCCTGACCTCTGTGTGCTTCCAGTCCAGCTGTACTGCTATGTTAATGTATCCTCTTACATTTAACTTGGCTTCAGTGATGTGCAAATCAGCGCACAAATTAGAATCAAAATGAAAGACTTGGCCTCAAGGTCAGTTCTGCAAGGTTTGGTGCCGGTGGGTGGGACTGATTCCTGAGGCAGACCTCTTAGTCACAAGGCAGCAAGAACTGGCAGCACAGTAATCAGGGGTACTCTGAGTACCTACAGAGAAAAAGCACAATTAAAACCAGTCCGTGTTTTCTGAGAGCACTTAAAAAAAAAAGGCCTGGGGACAAGAAGAAAGACACTGGAATATGGGGCAATGATCAGAGGGAAATTATTGGGATTCAGAAAAAGGAAGAAAATAACAATTTTTTTTTCCCTTTGCTTTCTGGAAGAACTACAAGAGACTGCTGTTTGATGAACTCCAGAGAGCATATTGAAAGATACACACATCACATTTTCAATTAAGTGATTCCAAGAAATAATATTTATACTTTTGTAAGTATATAAACCAAAGAAGTGTTTGAAAAAAAAAAAAGACATTTTACCAATTTTATATGAGATCACTCCAAATGTCTACACTGTAGACTACTCATGTCTAAACTAAGAGCAATTAACCTTAAATTCAAGATATTTGTATTGAAGCAGTGATAATTCACTCAGTTCATAAAACACTGGGAAGTTTCTGCAATGGAACGCAGCTAAGGACAAATTTAATTTCTTATTTTCTCTTAGATCAGTAGCTGAAAAACACTCTGGTCTCAGCAGTTTGGCTCAGCAGGGGATGAGAAACAGACATCAGACTTACCCATTACAGGAAAAAGATCTGAAAACACTGCCAATATTTTTAAAGGACATATTCAGGTACAAAAGAACAGATAGATGTACAATATGGCCTAAATCTAAAATTTAAAAAAATATAACTAAGCAAATAATTAAGGGCTCAACATGGTAACATCTTAAACCAAGGTAACACTACACAGCTTCACTTGGTTCTTTCCACACCACAGGATTAAGAAATAACCCCAGGATTTGCTTATGTGCTGCTGTCAAATACTCCAAGTTCCACAGTGATCGCCTTCGCTCGTGCTTTATGATGCACATAACAGGAAATTTATGGGTTTTACTTCACTGGTTTTAAACATCAGAAGCAGCAGAGGAGTGCTGCTGCAGCACCAGACAGGGGCAGGACAGCAATCACCTCTCAAGAGGCGCAGGATGAAGCATTTGTACATGGGACAGCACACCCTCTCAAGAAGCATCATATCCAGAAGGGCCATGATGGACCACACCAGCTACACAGGCACACAAGTCCCAGTGACTGGGGGGCCAAAGACTGAAAACCTCCATTCCTCATCTTTTCAAACCCAAGGACAATATTTATGAACAACAATCATTGCAAGAAGAAAACCAATCAGCCTGTACCAGGCACTACACCAGTTTAATGCATCATTTAAAGCAAAGCTCTCAGAAGAGGGTTGTCTCTAAAACCCTCCGTGCCCCAGTCTGACCTGTTAAAAATCAACACCACATTTGTGAGGTCCAACCTGGCTCTTATGGCCTCCCAGGAATTCTACTTACACCACAGGAGTTTTAGGAGGGAGGACATAAGAACAGGCTAAAAACATCACTGCTCCACTAGGAGCTGGTCAACTGATACTCCTACTGAGGAGCCCTGAACATGCTGGGTGCCCTGTTTCAGGTTCTGCACAGCATGTAATAGACATCTCTTGCCTGGCAGATTTTGGTGCATTTTCTTTTGCTCCCATGAAAAAGATCAATGTCTTGAACAGCACTATGAGAGGTCCAGATTCTCAAGCCTTGAGTACTTGAGCCACCTAATTTAGGACAACAAGACCCTCTAAGTACTCAGAGGGAAGACACAAGCTCCTTGTGAAAAAGACAGAGGCAGGTAAGGCTTTCCTGGAGAGGACTGAGCTCCACCTCTCTTCATCACCTTTGTAACAAGCCAGTGACTATTGGCATACCAGGTCAGGTAGGAAGGAGTCAGACACATATGAACCTCTCACGCTGTAACACTTTCCATTATGTAAAGATAAGTCAGAAAGCACTCCCAAGGGTGGCAGAAAATGTGTACTGTAAGTACATACAGGCAAGAAACACATGGCAAATTAAAAAAAAAATATTACTCAACTACTATATGTTATTATTTAAGAATAGTCTGATTTTCTCGACAACTATAAAATTTGAAAACCAGAGGGTCCATCCAGAGAAGGTCAGAGCATAGAAAATAAAATACTTGGTATACTGCGTCCACTTTCTATACAGGTATTTTCAAAAATGTAATACCAGTAAACATAGTGCAGGTTTCCAGGAAAAGCTGTGAGGACATCCTGCAGAATTTAAGAGACTACCAGTGAAATGATGTAGAATAAATATGAGCTGCAGAAAGATATCCAGTAATGTACACTGCTCCCCAGAACTGTCAGGTTATAGTAATTTCTCTCCTACATTTCCCATATCTCTTCCACAAAGTTCAGTGACAGGAGGAGTCTTTTTGCAGAAAGCACTAATTTCCTATAGTATGAGAAATATAAAAATCCCACCATTCTCTACAAGAACGCATTCTATTTTCCACTTGCTTTGCTAAAAAACAAACCTTGTGTGATGTCTGTTGTGTATGTTGCTACCAGACAGAAATAAAAAAGACTTGTGTAATGTATTACATAGGTGTCAAGCACAGATTCTTATGTATAAAAAACACACAGGAAAGAGGCAACAGAAAGCAGCCAAGCATAGATACCATAATTTAATATTAACCTCCCTTCAGACACAAGTTGGCAAACAAAAGGTTCACGTAACAAAATATTTATCCTGCAGAGCTCAGCTCGAGGCTCATAGTATCTCCATCACCCACTGTTCCCTCTCGCTCCCTCCCACACTCCTGCGTGCAGCACAAATGGATCCACACACACACCCCACAAGATTCATCCCTGCCATGACCTGGAAGGTTCCTGTCAACTCACACTGCCATTCCCTGGAAGAGCTGGGCACACTCTCCCTCCTGCCTCCCTCCATCCCAGACTGCCAGCAAGGACCCTGCTCCTCTGTGCCACACAGCCACATTCCAGGTGCCCACGCATCTTCCTCTCCTGCCCCTCCCTTTTCATTCTCTAAGCCCATCTCTTTCTCACTTGTCTATTAACAACTCCCTCCCCACACTTACAGGTAGGAAGGCACAGGGCATGTGGCATTACTTGTTGTACCAGCCATAAGAGAGGCAGCAAATTAACACATGGGGACAGCAAACACACAAATCCCAGGTGGGATGGAAGGAGTCTCTTGTCACTCCTGGTTCTTTCCAGCTGCTCGTGGTGGCTGACACCCACTGCACAGCAAAGGAAACATTTAAATTCCCCTATTTCATTCATTGCTGCTGCACTCTGTCATCCTTCAGACCTCCGTCTATATTTCTTTAAGAGAACAGTGTTGTGAAGTGTCAGTCTCAGCCTCCTTGGGGCAGTGAGGCAGGAAGGTGCTCTTAGCAGTCTGGAGGGTATTAATGCCTCTATCAACCTCTCCTTTGATCTACCAGCAACAACAAACCATCGCAATAAACCAGTCTTTCAACCAGACACCAGTTTCAGAGTACGCCCCCAGCTCCATCTTCTATCTTCCAACAAGGCCTAGAATATTCCCTGACATTTGAAAATTAATTGGCTACAGAGCTCCTGTTATTACCACATTACCTCCAGACAAATAAAGAAATGCCATCCAGTTCAGTGTGCTTGATCCTGCTTCTGATTAAGGCAAAACTGGCCTTGATTTCAATATGGAACAAAGCAACTTTGTAAAGCAAAGGGAAACCCATACAGCTCAGCCAACAAGGGCTAATCCACACCTGGAAAACAAAGGGCATAGTTTAACTATAACACTAAGTATTTCCATCCATGCTGCAACCTAGTCTGTCGGAAAACACATCAGACTAAGATGCATTTCACAACACAGACAACAGCAACTACTCTTAGAATGAGATCTCAAAACCTAGAAACAAACCTGGGATTTGATGAGTTAGGATTAATGCAATACACAATGAATTTTAGACTATTGATAGCTGAATGTTTTTCCATAGGCAATTATAGTAATAGAATCCAACACATTTTTCCTTCTTTCCAAAGAAAACTGGAACATCAGGCACCAAAGCACAGTCATCATCACTGCATGTTTTCTGTCTGATGTCACTGGAGGGCAAGACAAAAATTGCTTGCAAGTACCGAGTTTGATTTCCACATTTAAGTAGGTTTACTCTCAACAGACTGGCTTCTCCTATCTGCATACTCTCTGGGAGATTATGAAAACAAAATATCTGAAGTTCTTTACGTGTTTGTCTTAAAAATCTATTATAACCAACCTTTTGAGGACCAAGAATTCCTAATTTGCACTGAAAAACAGTAAAGAAAAACTGATTTATGCTTAACATCACAGATCCATTATTTTCTTATTGAAAGTAATCCTGATGCCATTAAAAACTTAATAGTGATAGAACCCATGAGACTGAGTTTAAAGAGTGAGATTTCTCTGTTCTAGACAGGTAAGACTAGTATCAGATAAGTATCTCCAAAGCAGATTGCTACTTACTGTTTCATCTTTATTAGAAGTTGTTTATGTTTTGATTGTATAAATCATAATAAACCACTGCTGTAACTATTCATGAGAAAGCAAAGGAACTGGGAGAACTATCCCCAAGAGAAAATGAGCAGCTCTGGTAGTACAATCTCTACCTGAGGGACAAGGTTCAGATTTTACAAAAAAGAACACGCAGTGGCTTTATCTAAGGCACAAAGAGGTCCTGCATGACAGAACAGAAGCTGCTTTCAGGAGCTCTGGATAACTGTAAGACAATTATGAGCTATATATCTAAGGTTTCCTGGGGAACTGCAAGCCAAGGCTGGATGAAAGGTAGCCCAGTAGCTCCCCCTGGAAAACAATTACAGGCATAAAGTAGATTTTCAAAGCAGAAAACACCCATAACAACTGGAGAGAGTTTAGGCAGATGAAGAAAAGCCTACTGGTGCAGGTAGCTAGAAGAAAAATAAACATAGAAGGGAGACAATATCCATGACCACCAAGAAAAATGGGCAAGTCATGTTGTGGCTGGATGATTTCTGAGCTTCACTCACACTTTGCCACCAGTACAACATATGCAGAGGCACCTAAATCTGGTTTGGTTTTTTTTTTTTCCTCTTTTACTCCAGTTCAAAAGGGTTTGTGTTCCAAAGGTCTTGTGAATGTTTCCAAAGAACATCTGCAAAGTCTATGGGAAAAAGTTTATTTCACTCATCTACAGACAAAAAACACAAGAATGGTCACAAATGAAGGTTCAAACCATAATTCCAATTTCATTTTAACGAGGACTGCTAGTTAGACTTAACACTTATTTGCTGCCATTGAATTCTGACAGAAGAGAAGTAATTACAGTTTTTAATACTGCACTTAAAGTGAGGCCCAAAGGAGAAATTTTCTAAACCTGTTTTTCTGGTAACAAATCCTCTGCCAAGGAAGTGTCCTAAATTCATCAAGGATTAGGTTCTAGGGCATTGCAATGAAAATTTAATTAGTCTTCATAGAAACCTGCAGAAGTAAGCGAGTTGGAAAACTGTTGGGTTCTGCAGGCCTTAAACCTGGAAGAAAGCCTGAGATTCACATACAGCATCACACAACAAGGCTGTGGCTGTGCAAGAAGCCACGGCCAGTGTGGATGTCTCAGCATTGGACTTGGCTCTGTTCTCCTAAGGACAAGAACTGCCTGCTGCCCAATTCCATGCACAGATCAAGGAATCACACTTCAGTCCACAGGTGCTACTTTAAATTGATGGGATTACATGCTAGATAAAATGCTATTCAGCTTAAATTTAGGCACTAAAACTGGAATGTAAATGAAGTTAACACTTGACTTGAGAACAGGCATTTCTATTCAGGGATCCAAAACATAGCAAGAATTCATTTGTCTTTATGCACTGGGTTTGAGCAACAAAGTTTTTGTAGCTGGGGGCTACAGGGGCAACCACTGTGAGCAGCTTCCCCCCTGCCCAATGGAGACAGTGCCAGCTGGCTCCAAAAAGGATCCATCCCTGGGCAAGACCATCAGCAATGGTGGTAGTGCCTCTGGGATAACAGTTTTAAGAGAGGTAAAAAGTTCTTGTGCAAGACAACAGCAAACTGCAGCCAAAGAGAGGTGTGACAGTACAAGAGAGAAACAGCTCTGCAGACACCAAGGTTAGGGAAGGAGGAGTTTAAGGCACCAGAGTAGAAATTACCCTGCAGCCTGGGGTGACAACTACAGAGAGGAAGCTGTGCCCTGGAAACTCACAGAGGTCCACACAGGAGAAGAAATTCACCTGCAGAGCAGGTGGATGCCCAAAGGATGCTGTGATCCCAGGGGAAGCTCACACTGGAGCAGAGATTCACCTGCATCCTGCAGAGGACCCCATGCCAGAGCAGGTGGATGCCCAAAGGATTCTGTGATCCCAGGGGAAGCTCACACTGGAGCAGAGATTCACCTGCATCCTGCAGAGGACCCCATGCCAGAGCAGGTGGATGCCCAAAGGATGCTGTGATCCCAGGGGAAGCTCNCCAACACTGGAGCAGGGAGACACCTGCCTCCTGCAGAGCAGGTGGATGCCCAAAGGATGCTGTGATCCCAGGGGAAGCTCACACTGGAGGACGGTCCCACCAGGAACTGCAGACCCCATGGCTGGGGCAGGTCTGCTGGCAGGACCTGTGAGCCCATGCTGGGGCAGCCTGCAGCCCACAGAAGGGATCCACTCTGGAGCACTTCATGACACCTTGGAGAAGTCTGGAGAGCTGTCTCCCGCAGGAGGGACCCACACTGGAGCAAGGCAAGGAGTCCTCACCCCCTGAGGAAAAAGGAGGAGCAGAGACAATGTGATGAACTGGCCACAAGCCCCAGAGGGAAAGGATTTTTTAAGATTTGGGTTTATTTCTCATTCCTTTATTCTGATTGGATTGGTAATAAGTCTGGTTTTCCCGTGCCTGCAATGGGTGAGTGTTCTCCCCTGTCCTTATCTCAACTCATGAGCCTTTTGTTATATTTCCTTCCTCATCCAGTTGAGTTGGGAAGTGATGGAGCAGCTTTGGTGGACACCTGGCATCCAGTCAGGGTCAACCCAGTGCAGCATAAGACCTGCAAACAGGAAAGACACTAATTTAACAAGTTTATTACTTGTAACCCAAGCCTAATGGCCACATACTATTTCTGGTACTTTTTCTCTCAATATTAGTGATAAACTAACTCAATTGCTGTATTTTTGTAACCTTTAACCAGCACGTAAACATTTGCACTAAATATGTTCTGGTCTACCTCAGAATGCATTCCTGGAAATAAAACTCAACAGCCTTGTTAGCAGTGGAATTAATGCAGCCATTTCCCTGCAGAGCTCTAACCTTCATCATCACCAAACCTCAACTGAAGTCCCAGCCTTTCCTGTCCAGTTCAATGCAAAAAAACCAAAACCACCAAGCAAAAGTCATGGAAATCCCAGTGGCTCTCCCATCTGCTGGAGTGGGTGACAAACAGCTCTGCTTTTCCCCTACACCCAGCTTGGGTCTCACTCCTCTTCCCAGCCCCTGAGGCCTGGAGAAACTTAATTATCTCAGACACCCAACTCCTTTCTGTTTCATTTGAAATTAGCCAACAGCTTCAGAAGTAATTAGGCAGGGGAGTGACAAAGTGAATCAGAAGTCTGATGAGCCCAGGAAGACAGGCTATAAAAAATTATACAGAGCCCCCACTGACTGACTCCATTACTCACACGAGGGAACTTCCTCACGTGTGCAGGTCTGCAGAAATAGGTGTTGGGGTTTTCCAAAAGCCATTACAAACACACAGCGTAAATATGATCCAAGTGACTGTAGCGGGAACAGGACCTGATCAAATCTGTAACAACACCACTCCCTTTCCAGCTCCATTCTTCCTGATTACCCTTTTGTCATACAGAGTTCAGTGTGTTATCATCCTGGGGGAAAATTTTAGTTGAAATTAACCAAAATATACTTATATTTTCTGTATGGATCCTGTAACAGATTTTCAGCTTACTAGTAAAACTTACATGAATTTCTTCTCCCATGTTAAGTGAGGCACCAAGTATATAATTTTTCCTCAAGAAGCAAAGAAATTAATAGAGGTGAAAACTCAGTGTCATGAAGAATGGACTCATTTAAATTGCAAATTACAAAAAAACCTCATTTATATTTTTCATTTTTAAATTCCCAATGCAATTAAAGTATATATTCACATAAAGAGTCAGAGATAATACACGTGACAGAGCTTTCCTGCTATACTGTAGAATAATTTGTTTTATTATGCAACTAATCCCGTCAATGATTTAATATTAAAATTAAACATTTGCAGCCAAAGCTGCAAAATACTATGGAAGCAATGTAGGTTCCCAGTATGGAAGTTCTGAAAGTTAAAAGCATATTTGTATTTCACCATAAGAAATCATAAAGCTTTTTATCACATGCTTTTCAAAAGACCATGAGTTTTTGGCTGGCAACAGCCAGTAAAGCAACAAGATGTTTTAAAAGTGGCATCAAAACTCCAAAGACAAGTGGTGCAGACATAATTTCCAACATCATTAATGTTCTCCAGCATGGAAAAGGGCTTGTGCACATAATGGGAACAGTGAATCCAGCCCAGGGACTCAGCTCCCATGTCTTGGATGCAACAGAAAGACTCCTGTTAAATCCAACAGACCCTGAAGCAATTCCTGTCCCACTGGGTCATGTGGGTTTCCTTTAAATTGCCAAATACTCAAGGTTAGATGGAAAGCACCACCTTCACAGCCTTTCACTTCTGTGATACAATGGGAAGAACAGCAATCATCCTCAAATTTCCTTAAGGGCTCTTTTCTGAATACCCTGGATGACAACTTTGGTCACTTCTATTGTCTTGTAAAGCATGTCTTCATTTCTGGGGCTGCCCTTAAACCCCCTTATGCTCTCCCAATGTGTAGGTATTCCCTTACAAGTCTGGCAGATCACAAGCAAACACAGAACTGTTCCCTCAGTTGAACTGTGCTGGAAATAGGGATCAACAAACAGAAATAGGGAATCATGCCAGAAATTCATCTGTTTCTTAATTTCCCCATTAAGATGTAACTACCACTCCAGTCAATATTTATGTACTAAAATTAAAAAGCCATTAGGAGAGCAAGGGCTCCAAGAACACAGCTCCCCTTCTCCTCCTACCATTGCCTCCCATACCTCTGCCTTTGCTGGGACCACCAGGACAAGTTGGGGAGTTTCTGTCACGCTTGCCTGCTGGTAAATCATCATCCCTTCTGCATCCAAATGGATTTTGGTGGATCTCTTGGCTCTTCGGCCCATCAGAAAAACACAAGAGTTGCAAAGTTTGAAGCACACTCTTCACGTATTTTGGTTATCGTTAGCACCAAGAAGGTCAATGTGAGAGCATTGGGTACCATTTAAAGAAAAGGGATAGCAAAATGCTTTATTTTGGCTATGTGGGAAGGTTTTTGGCTGGGAAATAGCTTTCAGTATAGGTTCTACTTATGTGGGCTGTTTCATAAAAATAATTCCTGTAACTCTTTTTTGTTGTTATTTTTGCTCAAGAATTACACAGCAAGAAGATGTTTGCAAAGTTTCTGGCTGTTGAATTTGAAATAAACAACAGGCAACAATTCTACAGTGGCATTTGGGATAAGAACACCAGTAACTATTTTTTCATAAGTAACTTTTTTTATTGAAAGTATGAACCCCACATGTGCATGCTAGAGCGCTAAGTCCTTGTGTAACAGACTGCATTTTGACACTGTCAATGTTTTTTGGCCAGGTTTCTACCTTTTTTCAGTTTTTTTTATAGCTTGCACTGAGATTTGAGCACTTGACTGAAGGTAACTTTTCTATATTGGTTTTACAGTTAAGGGAAAGAAAAGTGTGCTCTGAAATTCCACCAGGGGCATTACTTTACTCTGACTATATAGGGAACCCAATTTAAGAAACAAAATTAGACACTTAAACACTTTTAAATAGTGCTCAGATGTCCCTGAGGACTTAGAAGGGCGCTGCACTCCTTGTACTCATCAAGTGTCCAAATTGCTTAGACATACTGGCACTTCCCTCCAAAGCCTACATTGCAAAACTCACAAGCCTCACCTGCAAGGACACGTAAAGCCCTTGAAGGCACCTCCTATTCACTGCCATACACTAAATCCTGCATCTGGTCTACTTTTCCTGAAAGTAATCCATGCTGAGATGGAAAGGGAAAGTTTTTTTTCACAAAATTACAATAAAGGAGGAAAAAAAAAGTGTCTAGCTGGAAATATTGTTACAAACTTAGTTCAACAAGATTTCCATAGGGGAGGAGGAGCAGGGAGATGGGGCAGGGGACTGAGGAATCACATGCTTCAATTTTAAAAAGTGTTTTGTATTTCTTCCTCCATACGTAGAGGAGAGTGTTAGAAACTGAGCCCGAGCTGCAGTTCATGAATTTTGTCTTGAAAAGACAGGTCTTATATCTAATCAACAGCACTTTATGATAAGTGATTTACATCACTTTGGTACATCTGAACACAGCTGACCACATAGACTGAAGAGCAAGACTCCTTTACCTGCAACCCAAGACCTCCCTCAGGAGACAAAGCATCACAGTCAGTTGAATATGCTGCAGCAAGTAAGTAATTTGCTTTCTCACTGCTGTCGCATCAGCTACCTATTTCTGGCAGGATTCTTGGTGGGAGGTATTTAATGCAACTTCCAGGACCTCTAGGGTGTTGTACATCAAGGCCCAGATGTGTTAAGACAATTCACCAGCAGCAAGAGATCCACTCATTTAAAGCTTAATATCATCACCACCCATGAATTTGATAATGCTACCAACAGATCCTTCTGATGCCCAAGTAAAATACAGCCTCACTCATTATTTAAGCAGGTACTATGCCCTCTGCTTTACTAAAAAAAAGCCCTATTCTCAATCTTTCATACCCCACCTGCTATTAAACATGACCTTCCATGGAAGTCTCTTCTCTTCAGAAAAAAACATGCAATCCTACCACAACCTGCATCATCTTCGGGGGAGATACTTAATTTAGTTTGTGGTTATTTTTTCCTCATCAGAATAATAGAAAAACAACTAAACACCTCTGAAGATGTACTTACCTGATGCAACAGCTGCAAAATTCAAATGATTGTCATGCAAAATGTCAGCTTGTGAACAGGTTTCATAAACTATAACATTAAAGGATTACTCTTCACCAGAGAGTCTTCCAGCAACTCTTCATCACAGTTCATGAGACTACGTGCATGTAGAATACCATTGAGCTTGTGGTTAGGGGTGAAAGGGGGAGTGCTGCTGGACACAAAAATTCTCAGCTGTCATCATCAAGAGCCATCATGTATTTGCTTGGCCATTACAGCACTGCTTCATTTGCACAGAGGCTCAAAACACCTCCCCAGCCAAGGCAGAGGCTCTCCCTGGCTACCACAGAGTGCAAAACTTGACATGGAAAGGATATGCCCATGTGAAAGTTAGAAGAACATCATCACCTACAACATACATGGCTGTTCACCAAATTCTTACTCTTCAGAGAAATCAAGTTATTTGGATTATTAATAACAAAGGAAAAATGTAGAAGCAAACACAAACAAAAGCCCCAACCATATCAGCATTTCAGTGACAGAAATAACACCAAATAAAGCTTTAGTGCACATTCTGGCTCGCTTTGGTAATGCATCACAACTCAGGAGACCAAGCTGTGCAGGAAGATGCATACAGCAGCAGTGTGTTACACATGCACATCATCTCACAGGTTCCCCTCATAGGTGATTAGTGCCATAGTCACACATCCCTGCATCTCACACATTAGTGTCTGCCGCGATGACTCAGAATTAATTCACAGTTAGATGCTGCAGGTTTCAGAAAATGTCTCGTGAAGGTGAGTGGTTGATGCATTCTGTGCTTTGCCCACGCATGGATTCGTGCAACTGCAGTGTTACAGTTGCCTGCTGCTCCCAGGACCTCCTTGCTATGATCTTACAATCACCACGTCTCGAGTCAATAAGAGTTCGTGGGCTGGCCACACAAAACAAAACCAACACTGACATCAGATGGATGCTTAGTAGGTTACAAAAAAAAAAAAAGAAGAAATCAAAACAAACAACAAAAGATAACTTCAAATGAAGCTTGATTGGGTGTGTTCTTGAAAAGGTGCTCAAATTACCTGAACCACTTTGTTTGATCTTAGACATGGACCGGGGGCAGCTGCAACGAGCTCCGAGCTTTGGCACATTCCATTATATGAATGGTAGTGAATTTATAATGGAATGGTATGGATGGTTTTTATAATCAGAAAAACACACTGACCTTAACACTACACAGGTGGAGCAGCATAATGACCCGCCAATTGTAAGCGCATCAATTCCTGGGGAAAAGTTCAATGAGGTTAACTCAGCATGTATCCCATAACCAACACAAGCCACATTCAAAAATACTGTTTTTTCCACCAAAACCTGTTTTGGGCGACATTGCATTTATGGATTTGTTCCACTGTTCACAACCGAGTACCTTTTACCTGCATTAACAGCATGCTACGTTACATTCCAGGAGAGCTGTCATATGCCTCAGTGCTGAAACACAGGTGTTTAAAGTAAGAACAAGCACAATAAACTTTTCAGACTGCAGAAGATTAAGCATAATATCCATTTAACTTAGGAAGAAACTGAAAGAAAAGACACCATCAGCAGATCTTCAGCTTTAGCGCAAAACCCTCACACTGACTGAGCTTAGATGAGTGCTAGCCAATCAGCATTTCCTCTTCCCATCAATTTATTGATAATTGATTTTGAGGGTACCAGCCCCAAGGGAAGTAAATCTCAGTGTATCATCCTAGAGCTGACCAAGTATCCAACATAGTTTGAATAGTTCAGGATCAGACTGCAAAATACCATGAACAAGATTCTGCTTCTCTATTGAACTTCAACCAGTTTTAAAACATCCACATGTTACAAAACTACACAGAGAAACCAGGAAACAAAGAGCAACTTGAATCAGAACAGAGAAGGCTCTCCAAACATACAATAATTAAAACTTTAAATTTAAATTAAAAAAAAAGGAAAGGCATCCACAATTCAGCCATAACAGCAACATTTATTCATGTCTATTTTGGCTCTCTCCCCCCTCCTCAGTGCCCAGGACACACTGACACTTTACAGCTTCTCCACAGCAGTAGCAGGGAAAGCACCTCAGCATCAGGACAGTTCATGCCCTCCCATCACACATCTCCAGAGGCTGTTGGTTCACCCCAATGTTCATGTCTATCATCATTTCTGCTGGGCACTCAATGATAGCTGAGGAGGGCAAGGAAAAAAGAAAAGCCTTAAAACAAAATCAGCATCACTACTAGAACTGCCAACTCAAGAGCACACAAATGAAGAGAACCAAAAGCGACAGGCAAAGTAGTGGATTTAGGGAGATGCTCTACTGTTCAGAAGTGTTCAGCCGAAAAAAGAAGACTTATAAAACAATGCCATTTGATCATACTCCTCTGATATTTAAAGGCTTTCAAAACATGTAATGGCCATGAAATTTAACAAAGCAAAAGTACACATTGCTTTGTTATCTCCCTCTGCCTTTCACAAGGCACTAAATCTCATGGACATAATCCCTTTTAGTCCCAAATTTACCAACTGCCTATCATCTGGTGGCCCTTTGCTCTTACTGAAAAAATATATTTATGCTGGAAATAAAGTAGGGTGATCCCAAAGCTGGGCAAGGAGCCACATTATCTTTAAAGGCAATCTCAGAGAAGTTAATCCACACACACTTATTTCATTTGTCTGTTAGGAGTGCGCACACCAAAAACTCTTCCAAACACCTGCACTGTAAATCCACTTCTCACAACCAGTCACCATGAATTTTCTACAGCCTCACTGAACCCGATTTCAAACTTAATAGCTTCACACATAGCAAAAGCAATATACAACATTATACCACATGGAGTAGAGACATTCCTTTATGTCTCCATTGCTAGCAAGTTTGGGATAAAAGCACATGTCTCTTCCTAAGCCAGTTCTAATGCAGCTTTCACAGAGAGGGAGTTTCATTCTCCATGGGCCATGTGACAAACCCAGTCTTACTCCCACCTTCAAAAGCATCCACACCACACCAGCAGGTTATGCAGACAAGGGCCACTGCACAGCCCCTCTGGAGAGACAAAAAGCTCCCAGACTTGCCCTCCTCCTGCTGTGCCAAGCACAGCTGCAGCAGACAACACAACCCCAAGGTATTGCAGTAGATTTTTCACACTGCTTCCTCAAAACATCTCAGCATTACAGACTTTGAGTCATTTAGTTTGAGACTAGGAAGCAAAAACAAACTGATACTGTCTACCTAAACTGCCTGGGCTCACACATCCTGCAGAACCTACACTGAGTCACAGAGAGCATCTTCTGCACAGAGACAGAACATGTTGTGATCCCTTCACACATTTAATCCAGAAACAACTACATTGACTCAGGGTTTATAGCAAGCCTGGCAGAAGGCCCAGCTGTCTTCATCCACACAGGAACACTCTACAGGGCAGCACAGCTTCAGCACCACACTACAGCCAGGGCTCTGCCATCTGCAGAGCATCCAACCTCTGCTCCAGGACAAGTGGCACATGTACCTGGATGCATTCAAACTTTGTTGGCAATAGACAGGAAAAGTGCTATCTTACACATGAACAGATTTACTCAGAGGGGACATTTATGTTAAATGACATGCTTCAGGAATATAGTTATAGTTGAACTGCACTTCAGGTAAATTGGAGAGCCTGTGATCAGAAGGACTACCACTGCTATGATGAATACTGTTCTCTGGATTTCATTGTTGGCTGTGCCTGGCCACCTATGAACACCTGTCTTTACATTTAGATTGCACATTTCCTGGCACTCTTCTTCAGGTTCCACATGGCAGTCATACAGCATTTGTCCTTTCCTTCTCAGTCCATGACTGGGTTTGCCAGTTGTTATTGTAATACAAGTCCAAACAGCACCTTTTCCAATAAATGCATATGCAAATGTATCTCAAGGACCAGGAAAATCAGTAGTGCTGTGTTTAGAACCTGTGTGATGAAGAGGTGAAAGGAGCAGGCTAAAGAATACAGGAGCTGTGCTGTTTGTGTCGGGACTACTCATAGCCTGTGTACACATTTGTTTTCTGTCTGGGAACAACAGTTTTCCAACTAAATCAGTCCCACACAGAGGATGAGTAGTTTCTTCTGAGACCTCTGTATGAGATCAGCATCATGTAGGAGAAGAGTGAAAAGTAGGGAGAGGAGTCCACTCAGCAGTGGAGACTTCCTAACTTCTCCTTCTGAAAATGAAGCAAATTGAAGTTGATCCAATGGATGTTTACTACCTCCCTGATTTCTGTTATCTCTCTCACCTTGCATAACACCTTCTCTTTCATCACCCATCATTTAACATTAACATTTCTGGTTTGCTATTCAGCCCTGACAGGCCCAGCTGTGCCTCAATCCCTCTCCCTTCAGCTTTCTTATCCATCTCCTTTATTTCTGCTATTATTTCATCTTCCCCTTTTCCCCCCTCCACTTCTCATTTCCTTTAGCTTTGTCCCCTTCCTTTACAGAAGCCACTGCTAATCTCTGCAGCTGATGCTCGACCCCCCTCCCCAATCCTGCCTCTGATGCAGTCTCTGTGTACCTTCTGCTTACCACACAAGTACATTAACATCATCTTTATGTATGCCATGCCCTGCCTGAAGCAATCTTAAGGCTCATATCCTGCTGGTACCTGCCATCTCCCTTACTCAAGAGCACTTTTGGCAAAGAAAACCACAATCACAATAAAGCTGGAATGCAAACAGTTAAAATCAATGCCTGTTTTACACTTCTACATCCATGTGCACACATCTACTTGTACCTTATTATATTCCTGCTGTAGATCCTTGCCTTCTGCTGCAACCCACTCTTTCTATACTGCTTGCTCTTAACCCATGAGCTGTTCAGTGCCTTAGGGTAATTTGTACAGTAAATTAGCCCAATGGATATCCAGCCACAACACGCAGTACAGGTTAGTAACAGCCCAGTCTGTGAAAGAAAAACCTATGTAAGCCTGAAAAATTATTTCATTCAGTGGTCAACAGTTTGTTTCTGGAGACAGCAAATACCTGTGCTCAGTATGAGCCCACCTGCATAGGGGCTGATCTGGCATCTGAGGACAGACATCTGCCCAGACTACTGAGCCACTTCAGACAGACAGAGCACCACACACAGCCACACTCACAGAACATGCTTTTCTGTCCAGGAACAGTCCTGCTAACAATAAGAGAAATGCAGGTATGTTTGTCCTGCACATACGCTTTTCTGTTCTTGTGCTGCTTCCCTTCCTCCTTCACCCCCAATATGCTGTTAATTAACAGCTGCACCGTTTAAGCACTGCCTTTGCACTGAAGGCATTGGAACAACATTGAAGAATCAGAATCACTTTTTTTTTAACCTCCACAGATTGATATTTGAAAGGTTTTTCAGTTTTTATGAAGATCAGAGAGAGACAGGTAGCACTGATTATTTATGCTACAAGTGTTTGTTCCTTCTATCTCAACAAATACAAACATGTAAAAGAAACCCCTGCCTTTTTCACGTTTGGTAATTACACCTGCCAGATAAAGTTACTATTTTAACACATCTTACTAGAGCAGGAAATACATAAAATCCCTTAAAGTAAATGCAGTCTTGTGACAGC
Source organism: Grallaria varia (assembly GCA_013396735.1). Classification (NCBI taxonomy): domain Eukaryota; kingdom Metazoa; phylum Chordata; class Aves; order Passeriformes; family Formicariidae; genus Grallaria; species Grallaria varia. The sequence continues at coordinate 460,924 of VWZG01007393.1, forward strand.
AAGATAAATACTAATGAATTCTCATGTGTAAATTAGCTAAATAACTCACAAGCCAGTATACAAATTAGACATTTTCTTTTCCCTTCAGAAGACAAAAAGAAAAAGAACGCAGTATCATTAGAAAAATAATTATGTTAATTGAGGACTTTAATTGCCCAGAGACAAGCCTCAGTTGTGTTGAAATCTGGCTCAAAATCAGAGTTACATCTGTTGTGGAAAGTACTCTAGCTTTTTCAAGTAAAGGTACAAAATCCATACACATTAATATAAAATGAAATCTGAAGGTTTTACAGCAAGGGCAAATCAAAAAGCAACATCTTTATGCTGTTTTCAGGTGAGATCTTCCATTTGCTCATCTGCAAATCTGCCACATGGTTCTCAGTTTGCAGATCAGTCTTGGAAGTCATCAGACAATAAATAATGGCCTTCTCTCCCAGCTTCAGGTGATGGGGAGGATGAGGACCATAGAGCTACACCAGGAGATAGAGTTTCTTCTGCCTCGTGGGTGCTGTGAAATCCAGAATATGATGCAGACAAGGAAACCTGCATTCCTTGAACGATGGTTTTCTTCAAAAGACCTGAGGATGAACTTCCCTGTTTCCTACATTTGAAGGCAGCAAAGCACAAAGGGTGGAGCCTGAGAGATGTGTCAAGGGGGCTCCCACCCATCAGCAGCCTGCTGGGGTCCAGCTCCACACAGTCACAACCAGCTGATCCATCAGCTGAGCCACAGATGGGGGCTGTGGGTGGGCTCTCAACATGAAGCTGGTGCTGTCATCCAGTGCCTTCCAAAACTGATGTCTGCCTCCTGGGGAACTAAATATCCATGGCTGGTATTAACCAAACTTCCACTTGTGAAGTTTCATGGGAGGAAATGCCAAACTGAAAAGCTAAAAGAGACCAAACTCTGGTAGGTCAGTGCAATGCAGTTTGTGTCACTGCTGTCTTGGGGGAGTAAGCTTTTCTGTCCAGGAATGTGGATAAAGGTTGATGATGAACATTTTAAGGAATTCTATATGTGGTGAGGAGGAAGGTTGTTGCTGGTAATGCTGGCATGGATAAGGAGATGGCTGGACAGGTTGGCATCCAACTCTAAACGACAACTGTCTCCCTTACAAACCTGGAGGACAGCTGCCAAGAAGGACTGAAGAGCCAGGAAGAAGAGATGGCTTAGTTAATCTGGAAGGGATCTGCAACAATCATCTAGTCCAACTGCCTGGCTACTTCTGGTCTGTGGTGGGTTCACCTTGGCTGAATGCCAGATGCCCACTCGATCACTCCCCTTCCCAGATGGACTGGGGAGAATACTGGTGGAAACAACAGAACCAGCACAAATTGTGGGTTGCAATAAAGCAGTTTATATTTATACAAATAGCAAAAGCAGTGTGTGCACCAAGCAGAAGCAGCAATTAATCTCTGCTTCCCATGTGCAGTGATGGTTGGCCACATCTCTGGGCAGCATGGCCCCTACACATGTGTCAGATGTTAGCAGGCAGCCATCGGAGACAATGAGTGCCTGCCCCTCCTGCTTCTTGCCCCAGCTTTTATACCTGGGTTGATATCATATGGTATGGAATACCCCCTTGGTCAGTGTGGGTCAGCTGCCTATTTGTGTCCCCTCCCAGGATCTTGCCCTTGACTGAACAGTGAGTGAATCAAAATATGGGTGTGTTATCGACACCAATGCAGAGCACTGGGAGGGCTCCTATGGGGAAACAAATTCTGGCTCAGCCAGACCCACCCCAAGGTCTGACCAGAATGAAAGCACTGCATTAAGGGCATTATCTCAGTGCCCCATAAAACAATGACAGGCTGGAAATACTGATCATTTGTGCTCTTCCTGCAAAGTCTGACCTCATCCACAGAGACACAATTTCTTTTTCCTCCTGACTTCCAAGCTGTGTTCAGCCAAGTAGTATTAACAACAAATAGCTGATATAATTATAAATGTTCTATTATGAACAATATTATTTGGAAGTTGGATTAGGTGATCTTTAAAGGTCCCTTCCAGACCATTCTGTAAATAGCTGCTGACACATTAAGTTTAGAATCTAGGTTCTGAACTGAAATCCTTCATGAAGAAGACATGAGCATAAACCACCCCACACACACACTATTTCTGCCCCAACAAGTTGACATCTCACACATGCCACTAAGACCTTGAAATGAACAAAGATTGAGGAGAAAATGAGACAATATTCACTACTGCAGTAAGCTGTGGCCGCAGGACAGACTCCAACTGTTTGTCAAATTTTCTATGGCACTGCAGAAAGCAGAAGTTTTAAAAAGAGGGAACAGGAGGTTGGAGTATTTCCTTTGCCTGGAAAGCAGGAAGAACAGGATGGAGGAGCCTTAGACATTGAACTGAAAAAGGGGGCAAACATTCCAGGGATGTTGGCAATGAAAGCTGACTATTCTTGGTGTGAAAGCAAAGGTAGTAGGAAGGGTATCCACAGGTCATGAATGCCTCTGAACATGAGCAGCTGTTTGATATATTTTGCAGAAGCCAACAAAGAAAAAAAAGGGGCACAGAGAGAAAAAATACAGTTGGAGGAGCATGCTCTGGCCGCAGAGGATGCTTCCAGCAATATTGCAGTTCAAAAGAAAGTGAGACCCCTCCATTCCTACAGAGGATACTCCAATAACTGAGACCCCAGGGAAAAAAACATAGGACAGTAACAAGCTGGACAGCTCCTGAAGGTTTCTCCTGCAGAGTCCACCTCAACTGATCATCTGCAGCATCATTTCCTGCCCTCAGAGGGATCAAGTTCTGAGAGACTCCAAATTCTTCTTGTTTGAGTCCCTGGGAAACTAGGCTTCTTTGCAACCTCTCCTTCCACCTCTGGATTTTGTCAGGCTATTTACCAACATCCTTGGCTGTACACAACACTGCAGCTACTGACAGCGCACAATGGAAACTAAAGCAAGTCACTATTATGGCACCATAAAGAGAGGTCTCAAGTAGGGTTCATATTCCTGTATCACAAACATTAATTATCCACTTCTCACATGTGGTAAAATGGGTCCATTTTCACCTAATACTTTGGTTAGCAGTGACATTTTCTAGGAGAAGCAGTCCATGGGTATTTTTCATTACTCATTTCACTTCTTACTAACAAATTTCACACATCAGCACAGGCACCAGCAGTTCAACCACTGGGATCAAAAGACTTTTGCAAATTCTGGGCCAGCTGCAGGAACAGCAGCTGCCAAACCCATCCTAGAGCCGTGCAACTGGGACCCAGCATGGGCCTGAGCAGGAAACACTTCACTTGAGGGAGTGGAGCTGTGCAAGCCACCTTGCCTTCAGAGGCAGCCATTTCTCATCCTTCCACTAGCTCAAACACTATAATTAACAGTGGGTTGAAGGGATTGGCTTCAAATCCTTCGGTCTCTCCATGACGATCGTTGACTTTGCTAGTGATGTGGAGACTTGGCAGCACACTGACTTAAGTGGAAACACAGTTTAACACAGTCCATCAGCCACTTGTGAAATCAACTTGGATCTGAACTTCAGCCCTAAAATATCAGTGGAATAACAACATCTGTGCAGGAGTTAATGCTTACCAAATGAAGTTTACTCCTGAATGAGCCATAAATGTCAAGCACAAGGAAACCACAACATCTCCAAAAGTAGACATGACTGCATAGTCATATCTGCCCCTATAACCCCTCTAGTCACAAATGGAATTTCAGGGTCTATGTAGAACCATCATTTGGCTGGAGCAGACAGAGATGGGGGAATAGAGATGAACAAACAGCACATGCAGTAAACTATTATGGTACTTTGTATTCGAGCAGGATGTTAAAGCTATTAGATCTACAGCAGGAAAAGGTACAAGACAAAACTTTATTTGGCGCAGCCTAATACCATTACTCCACTCTAACAAACCACTAAAGCTTTTGTCTGCAAAGCAGAGTGATTCAGGTATAAAACATTGCTGCTGGACCTCTCAGGAGCTGGCAATCTCCTCAACTTATCTGATGAATTGTGACAAACATCCAACTACCTATTAGCAGCACCAGCAACATCTTTCCCCAATTGCTCAGTGCAATGATCAGTATCTGCAAACTACATCTTATATTTAATTGGCACAAAAAGAAGGAGAGAAAAAAGCAAGCAGCACACCCAGCAATAGCAAGCTTCTGCTGCAAATAATGAATACCAGACCCTTTTACTCCCATTCCTAAACCATCACTGAAAAATCTCAAGGCTACACTGCCTTCCTAACAGTTGTGCAGGCAGAAGACAAGCCTCAGCATCCTCATTATTTCCATGGAATTGCCCTGCACCCCACTTTCATCCTCTTTTCACTACAGATGCTATAAAAACAACAAACTGGCACTATCTATGCCAAAGTCGCATGTCTATTACCTTTTGTAATGCTGGATTTCAATTGTTTACTAAACATTGAAATGTTAGTAACAGGATGTTTGAGAGGCAGGTCTATTTTATAAACAGATTTTGCATCTCTCTCCCAGGCAGCGATACACTACACTTTTACTTGCTTTGCCATGAACACACAGGCAAAAGTTAACACACCACCACCACAGGGAGTCATATTTAGAATTGCACCACTCACTTTCTCAAAGCCATATTCAAAGACCAAGTTGTCAATGGAAGACAGTAAAAAGGAAGATATTTAAATTGGGGTTTTTTTCCTCCTTGCAAGAAAAAATATCCCAAACCAGAAGCATTATTTCTGCTAACTTGTCAGTTCCAGCTCACTTTGCATAAAATGTCTTGGGGAGCACCAGCAGTGAGTCTCAGCAGGCGTAATCGTGGGAACCCAAAGAGTAGATAACCAGTGCCTTCTCTGAAGTTACAAGCCAAGTATTGACACAGACTGAAACTTTTTACACAGATGAAATGTAAAGCCATGATGATCCCTGGATACCAGTAACTACTAGTTATCAATCCAGCAGTCCCTTTTCACAGCACTTCAAGCTGGCTGTAGGGAAGATATTTTTGTACTCAGTAAAAGTGATAAGCAGGAAAATGAATCAGGCAGATAAAAGACAACACCAGGCTTTACAACAGGCCACAAGGTGAGTGCTATTTCTCAAGCAGGCAGACTTGAGAACACACCAGATTATCTTCACAGTAACCTGCCCACAGGTACAACAGCCCAGTAAAGTCCTACCTAGGTCAACAACCTCCCATAACTTCCTATGCACCATCTTCTAAACACAAAGACCAAGATGAAACATGCTCTTAAAAATGAGCCACAATTCCTATCCCAACAATATCAGATCAGCAACTTTCCATCTTCTCTTGAAGTATCTCAATATATGACTTGGATGAAAAACAGTACTTGCAGTTGTAGGTCCTTTTATTTTTAACAAGACCTAGGAAATAGTAAGGTGAAATTCCTGTACTGCTGAGGAAGATAATTTGCTGTTTAAGTTCTAGAGGGTGAAATATTAGCCCCGTTAATAATGTCTTGCTTCCCTAAAAATTTTACCCTATAAAAAAGAATAGTAGATTAAATAAAAGAGCCAAACAAAAAACCACCCCCCAAAAAAACAAACAAAAAAGAACAAGTAATGTCTTAGTTCCATAAGGAAAACAGTATTGATTTTTTTTTTCTTTTAAGAATTGAAATTAAGTGACTAAACTTTTCCCAGAAAAACAGATACCAAAGATAATTATAAGAGAACTTTTCTATCTCTGCCTTCATGACTGTCATTTCCCATGCTGGACTAAGTCAAAATAACTCCCAAGTCTAATCTCTTCCAAACCAGCAACTTTACTTTGACTACATTTCATAATTCCTGTAACCCTGAGAATTTAAATTACCTTCCTTCATAAAAAAAATTAAGCAATTTTTTTTTTTCCTAAGGAACAGATTTCTTACCTCTTCTACTCAAGACCACTTCTGTACATGAAAACCTGCAGTGCCCTAAAGAAGCCAGAAAGCATTTCATATAAACGTATAGTTCATATGACCCCTGTCAACTATGGGCTCTCTGGGAGGTCACCAAGGTCCCTGAACTGGCTGGAGCAGACGATTTCAAGAGTATCCATCTCAATCTTAGTACAACCTAAAAAAAACTTGTGCAGGAAAACTTTTCAGCCAATAAGAGAAGAAACTCTTACCAGCTCCTAAACAACACCACAGTCAGGTGAAACTACAACTCCAGATGAAAAAGTTCCCCTTCAGCATAAAGGATGATTAAGTTCTGAACTTGAAAGTGACTTTTTGGTGCATGTTTTCAGTGTCCAGTGATCACCGTACTAAAGAAATCTCCCTCTTATCATTATATGAGTATTTCCTGTTATGGGTTCTCTGCATAGTTTGTTCCCAAAAGGCACATGCACTTCCATGCCCAGCCTCTCCCTGCTCATGTCCCTGTTCTCTGCTCTTATTGCATACAGGCTTAAGACTCATTTTCCTGTGCAGTACCTTCTCTGTTTGCCTCAGATCACTCCACCTGAGCTGCATGCACATGACTTCAAAAAAAAACAAGTTTTAAAGCCCTGTTAGCCATCCTACTAATTTATAATACTGTTCTACTACCTTGAAAATGAGATTCCTCCACTACCCACAAAAAAACCCCACACAATGAAATAATCAGTGATAGGCAGCAAACAAGTCATCATCTGATATTTGTCTCATCACACAGATTTGACTGTCTACAGTTCAATAAACATATTACTGTTATAATCTCTTTACTGATGCCATTGGTATACACAATACTTTATGTTTGGCTTATCCATAATTGAAGACAATGATGAACAGCCACCTTAAACAATCTGATTAAAAACTCTCCAGCACACTCATTTTTGTATTACAATAGCAGCTAAGATGAAAGCATCTGTATTCTATCTGATGCCAAGATTTCACACCAGTCATCTGACCCTAAAGAGTACTAATTAGTGCACAATAATTAAAAAAAAATCAAGAGTCACAATTCCCATTCCCTTGATTCAAAACAAGGAATTAACTCACTCTTTCTTAATGCAGCTTGTTATGCACAATCATGTTCTTGTTATGGTTTATTATTTTCATTTTTTTGGTGCTGCTTAGCTGTCCTAAAAAAGATGATATGGTACAGTACGAATGTTCTTTCCTCTTCTGACATTCAACTGAAACTGTACAGGGTTGGAACTGTCTTTCAGTGGCAGAAAATTAAATTACACCAAGGTCTTGTTTAGGTTAGTCTGAGCCTAATCACCGTGTCTGATAAAAGTAAGCCCAGCTCCATCTCTTGAGACCACATCATCCTCTGAGCACAAACAGTGGGGCCAGACAGTGTTGTGCAGATGTGACAGGAGCCCACTCTGGGCATGCTGCGTGCAGTCTCAGCACTCAGGGCACAGCACAGAGCCCTCTAAGATCAGTGTCTGTCTGTTCAGGGATGGGTAATTTTACTGGGAACAGGGCATGGCAGACAGTGCTGCCCAGGGGTTTCTTAGGAGCCTTGCTCCCACAGCAGTCACTGTGCAGAGAGGGAGGACGGGGAGAGGGATGGGGCAGGAGATGAAAAACTCTAAATCCTTGTCCTCCAGACAGTCCAGGCCACCAAGCTGCAGAAGACCAAGTATGAACATGATGCAATAACCATTTTATATCAAGAGACAGCAGGTTTGCCCCATTCTCCCTCCAGCACTGCACTCCAAGCATGGGCATCAGACTCCAGAGGACATCAGGCAGGCTTCTGGAGTGTCATGCAACATGTCAAGATGCCATCCCCAGGGGCCCTCGGTGGCTGGCAGCTATTATTGCTCTTAGAGTGCATGCTGTCATCTCAGGGGGGTTGAGCTGAAGTGGCTGTCTCCTGGAAAGAGCCCATCTCCTCCTTTGCTCAAGCAGCACAGAGTGGAGGAGCCTGACAAAGGAGAGGTGCTCGGGGCAGCCTTATCTGCAGCCTCTTACACAGCCCGGGCTGTTCCCTGACATTACACATGCACCGAACTGGTGTCAGTGACAATTCCACCCGAGGTACCAGCCCCTTATCTCCAGTGTGCATGTTCACCTGATGGTGTGTGATTGGTGCAGCCACACTGGTTTGCAGCCAGATGAGCCTCTGCAGAAGGCAGCCCACAGAGGCAGACATTTTTCATGTCTATTACATCATTATAAACAGACTCTGGAACTAAATCCTGGAACTAGCCCATGGTATTAATTCTAATTTAGTTTTGGGCCCAATTCCAAATGGGTGACTACGTATGCAAGCATTCATCTGAGTGTACAATTGGCTGTTACGAACACAAAATTATTTCTTGTGCTCATGCATGCATAATTCACTCACTGATTTAGATCCCAAAGTAATTCCCTAGCAGAATTCCAGTGATCAGGTTTAACTTGAAGACTGTTGTTAAAACAACAGCAACACAGTAGTATATTCTTTAGCTACATAAAGAATAATCAGAAAAATTAATTGGTGTTTCTGTAACTAAAGAACGCCAGTATAGAGCTATAATTTTTCAGCTGACTGCTGTTTTTCCCCTCATTTCCCAGACCCTCCAGTTAATTTCCCCACACACAATTTAATTTCTACTAAAATATATCTTATATTGTGGCATATAAGCCTAGTGTCATCCATTAAAAAGAATCCTGTGAATACTGTTAAGCAGCATGTTTTCCACACGGTGTATCTGAGTTTCAAGCTTTAACACAAAAACCAGAACACCCTTCAGGAACCAATACGTGGTTTCTCTGTTTTGAAGTGAAATGCCACACAGTGTGCCCAGTGAACCACAACTGATCTCTAAATCATAATTTAAGGAAGACCTGTCTTGCATTAAGGAAATCAAATTGGGATAATGATAAAAAACAGAAGTAGAATTATTTCTCCTCAGGTAGTTCTCATGATAAGTTTACTTCCTTTCCAGATAAACTAATAAACATTGATTAAGCATATGACAGATCCATATGTCTGGAATATTGCATTGGGTAACAGATGATACAGAAATCAAGCAAAATCATCACCAAGCACACAATTAGCACAGAAGTACTCTGGAAGCAGGACCTGTGCAAACAAAGGCAGATTTTTCCATACACTTAACACACTGATTTACCCTTTGTGTCACCTCTATTTAAAAAGGAAAAGGACTATTGTTTAAGCTACAAGAAATATTTTGCAAAGTGTGACACTTGTTTTTCCAAAACTGACTTTGCAGAAGCAAATGCTCAGACTGGTAAAAAGATGCTCGGAAAGTCAATTTTCTAAGTAACACTCAGGATATTATCTTGCCAAGTGGAATCCAGAAACTGGTGTTCATTGAGGTCGATTTGCTCTTGAGTCTAACTCAGGTAGAATCAAGCCCTGTACACGACAGACAAGTATGGGAAATGTTTTTGAAAATAACCTCATGAAACAGGCTGCCCAGAGCTACTGATCCTGAATACAGGCTGCAAAATATCACCTGGAATGTCCCCTGCCCTTTATTTCTGTTCACCATGATCAGAATACACTCAAGCATTCTGAAATCCTTTATATTCAATTAACAGAGGGGAAAACTACCTTACCAAAACCAAAGATTATTTATTTCAATTCAGCAAACTATGGCACATTCTTAGCTACAGGAATAAAACAATTACATGTGTGTTTGCAATGAAGCTGGTATGTAAAAATACAATCAATGTTACTTGTTAGAATTTGTTACAGGTAAAGATTTGAGAAAATCTTCTTGATGAATCATCTTCCATTTTGGCCTTTTTAAGGTTATAGAAGCCAACAGTCATTCACTCTGAAATTACCCTGTTGCATGACCCTTGATTTTTTTTAATAAATATAAACACGTGTACGCATGTGTGTGTATATTTGTATACATTTATCCTTATTTGTCAGCATAACTTACACATGACTTGTATCTACAGATTGGGGTTTTTTATCAAAAAGCAACACATACTTAGACGAGCTTAGGAATGTGAGATCCTATTTATGGTAACTTAAAAGACCAGGCCTTGCTCATTAAATGAGCTGAAGGGATGCATTTTTCCACCTCTGAATACATCCAAGCATTGACTGACAGGTCACATCTGGCAGTTTCTCCAGTCAACACTGTTTTTCAATCTACTGCAAATTTGCCCTTTAGGTCTTAGAGGCAACAAAGAGAAATACCTGAGTTGTAAGGGACATTATTGGAAATATTGAGAAAAAAATCCCACTGTTAGCTATTCCAGAACGTTCAAGGTGCTTTGGGGTGAGAGGATAAATAGAGTTAGTTACGAAGATTTAATTGCAGCTTTCACAATATTTAGTATTCTTAAAACTTCCAACCCAGTGCTGTATGAACAAATAAAAATGTTTCCTTTCTATATTGTGAGGTTCTAGCTTTATTTTTTCAGAGTATCTGGAAAAGGTCAACCCTAAAGACCTAGAGAAGTCACAAGACAAATTTAAAGAAGTTTTTCTTCCCAGAAACCTCATTTTCTTCCCATAAAACAGTTTCTTTGCTTCTGGCTCTCAACTTGTTTCAGGAACTAGGGATCAGCATTAAAGACTTAGAGGCAAAAGAGACCAGACCAAGATACAGCTGAGGACACTTGTCGTTCACAGAAACATCCTTTCCCTGGCCAACACTGAAGGTTTCCAAAACATTCCTACAATGGAAAATTCTGATCAAATAATTACAGAGATCACACATCCAGTTCCTACAATTCTTTCCTCTGCAGAAAATGCCTTACAGCAGTGTTTAGTTTTACTGAAGTCAACTACCAGCTCTTGTATCAACTTGGTCACACCAATTTCACATCCACCTGTAGATGTGAGAACAAAGCAATTACCAGGTTAGCAGTGACACAATGAAGTTCCCTAAATCAGACCCTTCACAATTATCCATGTTCCACTCTAGCAGAAAGTCAAGTGAGGACTACACTTTCCAAAGGCTACAACTCCAGGGTTTCTATCCTAACACATTTTAATTATTCATTTATTTATTATGAATAGCTATAAGCAGTGAAATTCTAAGAGATTCATTTGGCATACAGAGAAGAAAAAAAGCCCTTTTAACAAAAAAGCATCCAAACTTCCTCATTATGGATTTGCATTTTCCCCACCAGTAACTGTATTTTAAGAAATATGTATCCCTATATGAACCAGGTTCAAAAATGAAAATTATTTGGAGAAAACTGGAAAGGCTTCCCATCAGACTTCTCAGACTGTGATGCTCTTGGGCTCTTTAATTTCCAAAGCAGAATACTGTAGCAGTACCAGAAGCAATGGATAGGATTAAGATCCCACTGAAGCAGCAGTTACAAAAACACTGGGGAAGAGAAAATAACTGCTCAAAAATGCTTAATTGAAAAAGAAAAGCTAGAAAACAGAAAAATTAATTATCCTCACTTTGTAAACTGAAGTGCAGCATCCTGTTGCACACCACATTAAGCTGACATTCTGCAAGCACTCAAAAAAGAGCCCTTGCCATTTAAGCACTGATCCACTGCCTTTGCTTCAAGGCCATCTTTCCTATCTTTTGAAATATTTCAACACTCTGCATTAGGTGAGCTCTGACTGCTGAAGATAGTAACAGAAAGCCTGTCAAATTCCAACACAGATTCAATAGATTATGCGATCAATTGTGACACAAATACACAATTCTCCTTAAAAAAAATCATCTCATCCTGTAAGTCATGAAAATTTGTGACCTACTAAGTATCTTTATATTCAGAATCTAAAATCACAAAGTGTCTTCAAGACATTTACTCATCTTCTTTTGGAAAGGTCTTTTCTTCGTAAGTGCTGCAAGCCAATAATAATGAAAAACAGTTTTGTTTGCCCATATTTACCCCAGAGTCCCTTCTGATCACTTAGTCAATCACCAGACACACAGTTTTAATTATGCCATCACAGTTATCACTTCACAGCTCAGCCCTGTTTGCTCTTGCTGTTCCAGTAAAAGTGGATTTCTGATATTCCCTGTGAGAATCCACTTTTTTTGCAACTAGCTTAGTCATGACAGATCCTTTTATGCTGCACATTATTATGAACTCCAGCTCATTAAGACACTCTGAAAACTGACTTACCACTTGTAGATCCCAACTCAAATACAGCCATTTCCTAACTGTCATGGCAAAATCCACTAAGTCAAAAGACTCTCCTTGAAACATCACCTACCACCACTTTTTTTCATCTGGGGTGGGGGAAACAGCTTATTGTTTCATAAAAGCTTGTCTTGGTATTTAACAGATCTTACAGAACACGTGTCACAGTCCTTGCCCTACTGTTCAAATTACTACAGACCAGCTAGAAATGGTTAAAACCAAACTGAGCCAACATGCCCTGCAATGAACCATCTCCACTCTGACTGAACACTCACAGGGCACAGGGAAGCCCCATAAATAATGTATCCCATCTCCCAGCTTTTCCCCATAAATAATGTATCCCATCTCCCAGCTTTTCATGAATGGAGCACGAGGCATGGAGGAAAGGCTTTCACAGAGACTCCACAGGACTAAAGGCAGCCTTCTGGTCAGCACCTCTCCTGTCCAGCACCAACACAAAGGCACTTGACTCCTACAGGAACCCTCCTCTCCTTACATACACTATCGATCTGGGGCTGGGTTTAATTTCATGTTGGATTTTCACTACTGCTTTTGATTTTTTTCTGTTTTGGGTGCCAGGTCGTTTTTTGCTTCTCAAGCAGAGCTGGAGAATTCACTTGGGGCTGGCAGCTCTTGTCAAAGCTCCCAGGATAAATGCTCAGCTCTTCAATTGTCTTTGGCTAAATCAGTCTACCTACCATGGCCTAAGAGTCCATCACCCCCTGTAAAGTGAATCCAGGACTTCCACGTCTGCTTCCTGAAATAGAGGCTACAAAGTTCCCCAAAACTTCTTTTCCACAGAATAAGACAAATTGAATATATTTCTCCTCAAAAGCAACAACAGACAAGTTGAAAATTAAAATACAATGGTCAAAAAGAAAAGAAGGCAGGGGCATCTCCTTTTAAATTCTCCTGAGTTTAATAGAATTGTAGAAATTATTTCAGCCTGGGTTCACCATATGTTTAAAGTCAATTAGATAAATTAGGCTACCACCAATTTAAATGTCAGTTGTTACAAATACTGAGCTTTCCTTTTTCTTAAAATTACAACTTGCAGACACCCAAAAAATTACTTTCTCAAATACATAAAACACAGATTGGCTTCACTGCTATCCTTCTTTCCTTTGAAATAAGGCAGTAATTTTCATGTCTCCAGGGAAAGGAGGAGTAGCCCAAAAGCAAAAACAAGCTGGTGATTTTATAAATTTCTCAGATTCAAAGTTGTGCAAAGAAACAAGACCCACAATTCAGAAAGATATAAAGAACAAAGAATGATAAAACCTACTGACTTGCTTTTGTTACACCCTCCTCCTTGTTGCTGCCACAATGGCACTCCAGTGAGACAAAAATTAGATGCTTCTCAGGCTGATTTTGACCTGGTTAAAAAGCAGCCCCCAGAAACCACTGAAGGAACAGCTCAGCATCCCACAGTAACTGGGAGATCCGAGTGCAGAACAGGAGAGCAGCCCTGGGAAAGCCATCAATCTGCCCTGCTAACAGGATCACTGAAGCCTGGAGCTGCAGCGTGTGCCATCGAGCACCTTTAGCTCTGCTCCTGCCAAGACTCAGCTTTATGGGCCATCCAAAGGCAAGGGGCTGCACGTCTCCAGGGCTGATTTACAGCCCCCAAAAATAGAACAAGCAAACCAACAACTTAGGGCCCCTAGAAACAGCATGTGCCTTATGACACTGCTCCATTCCTATTGCTTCATGTCAACATGCAGCGCAGTGCTTTGGGTTCAGCTTTTCTCTTCTCTGCTCACAGCGCCCCATCAACTCCAACAGTGATTTTGTCCACAGCACTTTTTCACAAGGAAAAAAATGGCAATACCTGGTGCAGATTGCTCTCCTTGTCCATGTAGTGGGAGTAAGGGGATTATCCAACTAGTAATTAAGTCCTAAAAGATGGAGCTCAAAGAATATAGCCTAAGGCTAGGCAAAATTTAACTCTGTCTCTGAACTAGAGAGAACTTCCCTGCTTATATTGCTCCAGACACTGAACTCACCTTCCACAGCAATAAAACATTTTTGTGCAAGCCTCACCAAAGAATTGTCTCTGAACATCACAGACAAGCATTATTTTGAGGAATTGTCATAACAGGGGGCAAAAAAGTAATATGAGAACACTAATGTGAGCTTTTTTTAAGTGCCTCCTACAAATCACAGAGGCAGCAGAAATAGCAGCAGAAAAAGACAAACCCAGGTTTTACTTTAAATCTGACATGAAAGCAAGTCATGCTGAGATCCAGGCCATTATTTAGTAAGTGATATGAAAGAAGGGAGCTTTTTTTGTGCTCCCTGTTGTTTTTCTTTCCCCCCCACGCACACAGTTTGACATCACCAGAGCTTTGCCTGTGCTCTGAGAGCCGTAACTCCAGTGTGAGCTCTGACAGGCACGCCTATGAAATGCAGCAGCTCTCGGGACACGTGGAACAGAGACCCCTGTGCTACTTCCCACCATCCCTGGGGCCATCCTGTTCTCTGCACCCCACGGACAGCCAGATCAGCTGGCTGGTGAGAAGACACCTAGAACCTAAGCCTCACACCACTGCACCAGCTGGCTGAGTTGGTCATCACAGCTCATTTCCCCATTCTGCCTTAAGTGATGTCCAAATGCCCCCAAAATAATCCTAAAGGCCTATCTTCAAGCAAGGGCACGAAGAAAATTTGGAAGATGAATGGAAAATAACTCCCTGCTTTCTTCTCTTGTACCTCACAACAGATGTTCACCTTACACTACATAAGGATGCACTGCAAGAAAAATATTGTTCCAGTGATCAACCGTGCCCTTCACATAACTTTGCCTGCTAAGGTATTTTTGAGAGGGACAAATTGCCTTCATTAATTGAAGCTGCGCATCATGCACTTTACAGGGACAATGCCCCAACGAGCATGACCCCACTTTGTAAGGAATTACAAAGTTCCCACACAAAAGAAACGTAGCAAGGAATAAACACAGGGCCTCAAAGAAACAACCAACCAAACAAGAACTCAACAAAGCTGATGAGAAAAACCCAAACCGTGCAGGATGGCTCTGCAGCAGTCACTGCTATGTGAACACTTTTGTGAGAAAGTGTCCACGGGGATGCCAAAAGGAGGGGTATTCAGTTTTATTTAATATCCTCATTACAAATCCAGCTGTGGGGCAGCAAACATTTCCTCAGCCTGCAGATGTCTGTAACAGAGAGGCGCCCTGTGCCCTGGGTGCTGATGCTGTGCAGTGCACAATCCCAGTTTTAATGGCTTGCTCACATCTGTGTCGGGTTTCTCAGATGTCCTAAATCCTTGTGACCTTCTGAGGATCTTGGTACCAGAGCAGTTACTCAGGTACTAAGGGTGTCACAAGCACTTTGGTGTCCAGCTCAAGAGTCTCAGGGAGCCTCAAATCCCTTGGAAGTAACAAAAGACTTGATCCATGGTCTTTGAGACCTGCCTCCAATAAACTTCCCATGGGAAAGTTGGTACTTCAGGTGGAAAATAATCAGCAGAATATCCTCCACCTCAGCTCTTTCAAGCTGGACAAAGCACTATAAAACATGCCTTAATAATAAGGTTGTAGTAGGGAAATATCTTGGTCTGGCTTTGAGACAGGCAAGATAAACTGTTGGGTCATATTGATCACTGATCTATCTGATTTTCAGCTGAAAATGAGCCCAGATAGCTCTGCTTTGTACCTTTAAATGACTTGTCTGAAGCAAAACATACAGCTAACGTGGCCAAAGCAGCAGGATTTTCTTTATAATAAAAGCATGAATTGCAATGTACCACCAACACCTTCACTTCATGCCAACAGTGACGCCTTCTCAGCAACTCTGGATGAAGCTGTTCCACTGCTGATAAAATACCTAAATACCAATAAAAACAAAAAGCCAGAGCATTGAGTCTGGCTCTCAGCATCACCTCTAAGGTTGCTCACTTGCCAAGCAAAATCCTTCATTCTGTTTCTGCTCCAATCAAATTTTAGTTATTTATACTAAATTTAAGCAGAGGGGTTTGTTAAGACTCCTGACCTTCAGATTAGTTTTCAGGTTTGTGGTTAAAGTGTCTAATGGGACAGAAAATTAAATAGTTCCTCAGAAAACAGGGGAAGCAAATCCAAGTTTCCATCTTCCAGGTGACAACATAAAGCAACAAACTCCAAGAAAAAAAGAGGCCATCACCATTGGCGATTTTGTGAACAGAGCAATTTCCTTCCTTTGTTTTCTAAGTAGCTGCTGAAAACAGTGCTATGTATTTTTGCTCAGACTGAGGGAAAAGGGAAGCACTTCATACTTGACATAACCTCTACGGTTTTTTATTTTTATTATTCATTTGCTGTATTTTTTTAAAAAAAGAATCATCTGGAGAGGCCAGTTACGAACATTTGGCTTGTTGATACATCTACCCTGAGTTGTTGCATCAGACATATACTAACATCAACAGATGTCACACATGCAGATCAAAGGCACATACTCATTTTGAGTGTAACCCTGAAGCAGCTCTGTCTTTGCAGCAAGGCAAGAATCCACTTTATTCTTGTAAACCCATCTGTCATCAGATTCTGCCATGAATACGAACACCACAAATGAAAACATACATGAGACCACATTTGAACAGACTATGTAGTCAAAGGGCTGCTCCTCAGTTAGGGCTAACACTGAACATGAGAGAACAACCCCCACAAAAAATTGTGTTTGATTCATACCAGGAACTACGCCTGTTCCCACTGACAGGTCTGTGATAACGCTGCTTTTCACACAAAACAATTTCATGGGCAAAGCATAAACACAACAGGAGACACCAGTTCCTGTTTAGTCTTTGCCATGTCTATATGACCAACTGGACTTGGTAAATTCAATCCCACGAACCCAAATCTGATGAAGTTTGCAGAATTGCACAGACCTCTCAGTAGGGCTGAGGTGACACTGAACCACACACAGGAAATAATTGAGCCTAAACACAGGCAAAATAGTGTCAAAAGTAAGTTAAGCGCCAAACCCTCTGAAGTTTTGCATAACAATTGTATTTACATACCCGAGTTGTGAAACTGGGGCTTTATATACTAACGTGTTACTCTTGTTCTCGCTGTTGCACAATCACTAGCTCTCCTGAATGTTTTCAAATGCTTGTATTTTTATCTATTGTACCACTCGTTATTTTAATTTCCTCAGTAATAAGAGACATTTGCTAACATTCAACATTCAGTAACAGAACCAAATGCCTTTTTGTCACATGGCATAAACATGTGACTAGTCAGGAAAACATGTACAAAGCCTTAATTGCACACCCTTAAATTAATTCAATGATTAATATCTGATTGAGACAATGAATCTGCCCCTCGTCTTGTCATACTGACTCCAGTTTCCTCCTAAAGCATCAAGCACCACGTTGGAATCACTAGATCATCCTGAAGCTTACAGCACCAATTTTCACCTTTTTGGTTTGACTGGTTGTTTCTCTTCTTCTAACGCTCATTTTCCAGGTGCCTGACTTCCATGTCAGCAGAAAACCAGCATCTAGATCAGGCAAGACATCTGCCAACTTCATTTCTCACAAAACAGCAAAAAAACTGGAAAGATGCCCAACTTGTAACTTGAACCACCTCCAGGACAGGCTTACCTTGCCTGCTGTTTCTTTAAATCTATCTTAAGCAGCACTGAATCTTTTTCATTTGGTATTTTAAAATACATTTGTTAGAAAGCCAAAACAGAACCTTTAAAATACACAGAATAACCAAGTAAATGAGACACTGGGTTGCCAAACATTGTGTGGGTAACAATTACAGGAAACCTGAAAGCCTGGGTAATGCACTGAACACAGATCTGAAATACAGTACTTTAAACATTAGCAGCCTCTGTTACCAAAGCAATGTTATTTCTAGGACTTGTAGAGGGGGAAAAACCCCTTATATTACAGTCTGCTCTTGTCTCACTGCAGTGGGCTAACTCAATTTTGATGCTGTGCAAATAACACTGATCTCCATGAACAAGGGCCCTCAGGTGGAGGAGCTTTTTTATCAAGAAAAACTTAGTGATGCCCCACAGTGATTCACAGCCTCCCTTTTACTGTTGGAATGCAGGGAATCCATAAGCCCTTTTAACTTCCAGCATGTGAAACCCTTCACTCCCCACTGCAAGGGGAAAGGTTGTTCTCATAAAGCTTTGCTGTTCTTTGAAACTCAACTGCCAAGCCAGCCAGATCTCTCAAAGACAATGGCAAAGCTGCTACACAAACCCATGTGCCTTGCATTTCCAGCCCTTCAGCCCATATCCCAGGTCACAACACATCACCCCAGTCCACATTTCCAACCCGTGCCATCTGAGGTGTGCCAGCCCAGCAGTGTGGGTCCCAGAGCAGTTTGCACACATCCATCCATCAGGCAAGCCTTCCCTGAGAACAGCAGCAGTCACACCTACGGGCAGGTGAATCCTGGGGGCTGCCAGTCAGGCTTCCACCAAGCAGGGAGGGAGAAGGGCAGGAATTTACATTTAATAAAATATCCTAGGCAAAAGAAATGTGTCACAGGGACAACACAGAGGGACTGAGTATCATGATATGAATGTCTGCTGCACAAACCCCATGTGCTTACAAATAGCATTTGACAGTATTTATTCCGCTCTGAAGAACAAAGCTTTATTAAGTGCTTGGCTTAAGAAATAATTGAACACCCATTTAACAAATACCATTGATGGAACAATCTTTCCTAAATCTAAAAGGCAGTGGATGAAATTTCCATTCCAACACCATCAGATACTTTCTAGAGATAACCTGGAGGCATATCCACGTCTATGTTACACCTCAGACTGAACACAGCTTTCTTCTTTGCCTGCAGGTAACAGTCACACATTTGCACAACTACCTCACCTTCCATGGGTCTTCCAAGATAAATTTCTCCCACCTTCCTATCTGCTCAATAGATTCTCTCAGGAAGGGGAGGAGAGGGAGAAGTAGCCTGGCCACCCCAAGCATTCCAAGAGTTTTCACACTCAAAACAATAAGGCACAAACACCAATTTGGGTGTCAGATCACTGCAAAACTGAAAGAACCAATTATACAGAGGTACTGCCCACAGTGCTATCAGTCACCAGACTCCCTGTGACATTTACACTCCATGGGAGTCTGAGGCTCATGCTCAGGGCAAGATGTTTCAGGTTGATTACTTACTCAATTAGAGTGTGCTGTAACCAGATTAAGGACATCGCTCTAGCCTTGATTACTTAGAGTGGTTTTGTCCATACCATTTATAGAGATTTGGACAACTCAGGTGAGTATGTTAAGTTTTCTGTTACTTCTTTCATTCTTTCAAAGAAACATCCTAAACTAATTGAAATTTTACTTTTCTTTTCCCCAAAGCCAGCAAATCATAGCTGTTCAAATTGGAGCAGCAGCACATCACATCTCTCTGGCAGTCAGAAATTGCCATTTCAGAGACATATGCCTCTGGATAGAAAGCTAATTTTTGGGACAAAATTGGCGGTAAGAGAAGGAAAAAAGTTAAGAAGGATAAAGGGGGAAATGTAACTATATTTTAATAAAAATCCCATAAGAGTTATTAGCCAATACAGACTTGAAGCTCCTGAGCCACAGAGTACTGGCAAAGGACCTGTGATGTTCCTACCTTTCGTTAAGTAAAAATACCTTCCTGTCTCATGAGACAGGAACTGCACAAGGGGGATCTTTCCATCTGATCCACAACAGCTGCTCTTATGTCTTCACTGAAGGAGTTCCACTACTACAATACCATGCTCATCATAATACCTATTATTAAACTTCCTCAAACCTCTTATCATACAGAGGGTTTTCAATTGCTCTAACCTTGAACTAAAGTAGTTTGGACTCATGAATGCAAGCTCAGCTTGCTAGGTATTTCCAGCTTTAATTCCTTGAAGCAATACTTGGCAAACCAAGAAATAATTTGAAAATGTACTCATTTTGATTACAGAGCCAGACACTTACGCCCGTAAATAGGACCACAAAATTATTGGTTTTCGGCAGCTCTACTATATGGTTATTATGTATACATACATTATATGAATACATACAGAAATTATTTGTTGTCCCATTAAAACATTTTTCAAAAAGCACTCTCTACTTTACCAAAATCTCTTTCCAGAGAAGTAAATGTGTAGAATTTCTCTGATGTCAGTGACAGTGCTCTTACGCCAGTCATCCAAAAGACCCTACTCTGAATAGCAGAGTTTGTACAGGATACTCAAACACAGAAGAGGGTGTTGCAATCAGGCTTTTACATGACAGTGCCAACAGAAAAGCTACCCATTTATTCAAGTTATATACTCTGCCTTAATGCAGGGCACATCCTTGCCTCTAGATGACAAATTTTGGAAGTCAAGAGAAACATCATAGCTACTAAAAGAATTCATATGCTCCTGAAGTATCCTCCTGTCTATTATTTATGACTTGGCTGTGATACTGTCCATCTGCATAATATGCTGCTGCGCTTGCCCATCACTACAACTTATCAGTCCTCCTCCACACCTGACAAGCCTTAAATGGCTTAAAGGATTACAACTTTTACCTTCTGGCACCAGCTGGGGATGGAGTGGTTGGAGCTCTGGGCAGACTGGCACCCAGGACAAGGGGAGGTGGGTGGGAGGCAGAGGCAGCTCTTCGCCAGCAGCATACAGAAGAATTCAGCCTTACAAGAAGCCCACCAGGTGCACTCTGCCACTCAGAATCAGACCTCACATCACTGTGGCAAAGCCATTTAAGAGCCACTAGTCGTCAATGGATTATTAGCTCCATCTTTTGTGGACACCAGGAAGTGTTTCCACCCCTTCATCAGCTAGTGCCACAGTGAAAAGCCACTGTGTGGGCACAGCCTTTTAATTAAAAGCCTTGTTAAGCTCTGTACCACTCTTATTTTTAAAGCAGTGCATGAAATGAAAAGGAATATCTCCCAGCACAACGTATTCCTTGGAGCCTCTGATAATTAGGGCAGTCACTTAATTTTCACATTTTGGTTTCTACTGGGGTGTGTGCCAATTAGGAAGCCTCTGTGACATTCCTGCCTCCCAAACTTGCCCCTCCACTTAAAATTCATGCAGCTTATGTACAGCTGCCTGAAAGCTCCATTTATGTTACAGCAAACATTAAATATTCAAGTGCCCATGAAGCAGTATTATGTAAGCTATCACCAACTCACCAGCACTTTCAGTGCCTTTTCAACCCACTGATCCTGGTGCATTACACCTCCCATTTGGTGTCCAGCTCACATACAACACAGTTTAGGACAACACCGTGGTGGGAGCTCAGCTGTGCAGCCCAGGATGCTGAGACAAGGCCATCCTCAGCTGCAGCTACAGCATCAGCCCTGGCCACTGCCCCAACATCCTGTGGGCAGCACAGACACAGCCACCCCCTTGTTCTCCTCCAGGGACAGCCAGTGTTCTCTCAGCCTCCTCAGCTCCTCACCCACTTTACACCCTTTTATATTCAGCATGAACAAGTTCACTGCATTCATTGTTACCTCGCCCTCACTGGGTGTCCCCTGTCCCACCTATGTTGCCCACCACTTCCCAATGTGCCACTGCCTCACCTGTCCTCTCAGCCTTCCCACACTTGCAATCACAATCACTCAGGTTTGAGAAGACCTCCAAGACCATCAAAGTCAAACCACTACCACCAAACTGTGTCCCTAAATGCCACACCTACACATCATTTAAAATACCTCCAGGGATGCCAAATCCACCCCCTCACTGGGCAGTGTGTCCCAATGCTTGACAACCCTGTCAGTGAAGATATTTTTCCTAATATCCCTTCAAAACCTCCCCGGGTGCACCTTGAGGGCATTTCCTCTCACTGTGTCACTAATTACTCAGGAAAAGAGACTGACCCTCCACTGGCTACAGCCTCCTTTCAGGTACTTGTAGAGTGAGAAGGTCTCCCCTGAGCCACCTTTTCTCCAGGCTAAAAACACCCTAAGCTGGCTCAGCTGTTCTCAGACTTACATGTGCACAGACAGGGCAGTAACTTGTTTTCTGAAATCAGGCCCAGTCCAGCACTGTGGTTAAGGAGATGTTTAATTTTAAGTAGCCTAGCTGAAGTCTAGTATTTAAAGACATATAGAAGCTCAGGAGTAATTCTAGGGGTTAAGGTGAACTTTACTGCAGAAATAAATAAAACACAGGACTAACACTCCTCAGAACATCCCAGTTTTGACATTTGCTTTCATGTCTAATCAGGACAAAACCACAAAATATCAGCATTTTTAGCAGAGTAAAGCATTTAGAAAGCACCAGTTTCAGATACAAAATGTTTCACTATTCCCCAGATGAATGTCTTAGCAATTGGACTAAAGAGAAAAGTCTTAATTTAAGCTGGTTTGACATTAAATTGAACTGAGTCTAAACAGGCCCTGAGGCCACATACAATGCCACAAAGCCTCCCAACAGCACCTCCCGACCTTATTCTCCCCCCAAGGGCTGGTCTTCCCACCCACTTTCCATCTCACTGCACTCAAGAGAACGGGAAGGGCAGGTGGTCTCGTGGGAGGCAGTCCAGGCAGGAACCCAGGGCTCACCTGGGGGAACAGGGTCAGCTCCTCTCCCCAGAGGGATGGCAGGGAGTTTTCTGAAATTAATTCCTGTAAGCCTCCCTGGAGTGTATGTTTTAGAAAAGCATACAAAAAGGACTCAGATTTCAGGCATGGCACAACCCATGTGAACTTCTGAGGAATTATTTAAGTTGCTACTTAAAGCATAAATGAAGATACCTGTTACCTTCTCGGTCTTTAGTGTGTTACAACTTTGCTTCACATTTCAAATTTCTATTTCCTCTGTATATATTTGAGACAATCAAGTCATCACCTAAATTCTCTTTGATAAGGGAAGTGTATCAACAGATTAAGTGGGCCCAGCATGTCTAGTTCATCACTGCTTGTGAATTCCTCCTCCTTCTCTAAATTCTTCCTTCAAAAACCTCTCTACCCTGCAGGCACAAGAGGATGCAGCATAGAAAGAAGTGGAAGCCTTCTTGATGTCAGCAGTGCTTTTTCCTATTTACCATTACATTGGGAGACCTCAGTTACACCATTTGTATCTATTTAACATGTCACATTGATTCTGGATCAACCTGATGTCTCAATCAAAATGCTGTACAGCAGCAAGAGAAATGTCTCATAGCAGTCTTTGTGTATTATATCAATTGTCCAACTATTCTTAACCAGGTTTAAAATGTCAAAGAAAAAAGGCCACTTTGACATGACTTTTTTCCTACAAGTCAAATCCCACATGGGCTAGCTTTCCTTATGCTGCCCTTCCTTCAGCTGTATTAATCACATCCAATAATTTCTGCATGGCATAAATAACAGGCAATGGACAGACAAGTAGCTAGGTTGTACCACGCCCCTTCCTTAAATACCTACAAAACAAATGCAAATCTCTGGGTTTCCAGACTTCTGTAAAAGTTTGTAGTTTCTGTTCCACATATGGTACAATATAAGCAATGTGACTAAAACACAGAAAACAGACTAAGGTCAAAACGTTTTGATCTGGACAAAAAAAAAACCCTACAGCAGGTCAGAAAACACTATTTCCCTCCTCCCTGTTCCCCCAAAATCTTCTTGATGAATATATGTTGGAGACATTAAGTTTTTGGAAAAATAAACTCAACTGAAAATTCCAGATCTCTATTCCTAAATTATTTATTGCATGTGACCCTGCTAATCTCTTCCATTATTTTACCTCTCTACCTTTTATCTCTCATCTATATTTGAAATTTTAAATGGTCTTTTACATATTTTTTGATTGGATAGAACAGGAATCTGTACAAGGTCTTCTAGCCACTATAAATCATTTTTGCCCCAGATGCCTTCCCTTGACCTTAATGTCACTTTTTTCACTCATGGGAGTGGGGAGGGAAGAGAGAGGAAGGGAAGCAGAAAGAGGGGAAAGAGGGAACCAGTCAGTCATGTCTGGGGTCCCCCAGGAAGGACTATCCTCTTGTCTTGGCCATGCCCAATATGTACCAGTGAAAACTCCATGATGTTTTCAGTCACAGAAAAGCTCTCATTGTGCATTCTTTTGGCTAAAAAATTAAAAAATAAAAAAAAAATCACTGTCCATCATTGAAGGGTAGAATCAATTCAGATTTTCCTTTCTACCTACTCCTGTACTGCACAAAGATGAGGATACTCTGAACACAACAGAACAAGCTGTATATTCTGGGCTGATCCATGGGAAAGCAGCTCAGGAAAGTAAAGACACAGCAGATATTCCAATAACTCACTCTTCCAGAACACCACGAGCAAGTCAAAGAAAACAGAATAAGGGTCTGAACTGCACAAACAACACTAAATCCAGTTTCATTGGTTAATGCCAAACATGTTTTCCATGAACAATGGGGGGCAAAGAATCCAGAGTCCATTTGAGGCTGATGGGAACACTGGCCCCAGGCTTTCCACAGGACAAGAAGTCAGGAGACTACTCAACTCCTCCCGCTTTTCCTGGGGCAAATTTCAGCTCATGATCAGAAACTGCCTCAGAACCTGCCCAGAGCCTTACCCAGGGAAATGCAGAACAGCAAAAACATGAGTGGAGAACAACCCACACGAGCAGCAGTGCACAGAGCCACAGCAAGGTACAGCAGCTCAAGTGATCTCTACCACACAGATGATTTCTGTTCTTTTCCCAGGGACAGCAGAAAACCTACATTGAGAAGGGCTGTCCAGTCCTTGCCCACTTGTTCCTTAGCCCATTCTCCCCTGCTCACCCAAAGAGCTGCACAACATTCCACCTTTCACAGAGATATGTGTTGTCTGTCACACCCAGTGAAAGGTGTACCTTTTCTAGACCAGAAGAGGACCAAATTCACCACCCACTAAAGCTTTTTTTTTCCTGCAGTAAAACAGAAACAAGTGGGACTTATCTCATTCCTTGAGCTCCTCAGTTGAAGCCAGGATGGAACACACACAGTGGCCATACCTATGCAATTCTTACACTGCTGCAAACAGGGTTTAAGCAACTCAAATCCCTGCAACACCCAAGGAAGTTGCTGCAGCATTCATTTCTTGAAGCCAGAACCCAACCCCTGTATCTTCACAAACCAGTTCCTGCAGCAACAATACAATCTACCCAACTTTCATCACCAGCTGAATTCCCTTGATGTCACTTAAACCATGTATTTCTCTCATCTCTTGACACTGAATTTTTCCAGACTTCCAAAACCTTCCCTACACAATATCACTCACTGTTCAGAGATTCCATCATCCAAAAAAAAGGAACAAGGCCTTTAGGGGTATTTATTGGCAAAAGATTTCTGAAGTGACAAACACAGTACCTGTTTTAGAAACCTTCAGAAAGCAGATGAAGTGGGGTTTAGGATCCACCACTTTGTGAATAAAAAAGGAAGCAAACTTTGAATTTCAAGGGATCCCTTTGGTCTGCATCACAAAAATTCACATGTAAAACCCAGTTCAATTAAATACACAAACACAAGACAACTTGATCAGCCATAACACAATTCAATTTGGTTCCAATTTTTCAGTAAATTAAATTGGAAGGTTTATTATTGCAAACAGCTGTGTTTAAGTTTTTACCACAACTGAAGTCACAACTGAAGTTTATTTCCTATAATCTTTTTCAAATATAGCACAGACATCCTGGAAGATGAAGGTGATTCTTCCTGAGAATGAGACTTCATGAGAGATTAAAGATAAATAGGTTAGCTGTTCCCTTTGGTGTAACTACTCATGTTAGCTCCAAAAAGGCAGGAAAGAGAAGCAAAAAAGTGTTAAAAAGGGATCTATAAAGTCCAACAATAGCAAAAGAAGGTAAGTAAATGTAGATTACTCAATAACCAGCTACTTCTAATTGCTATTTGAGAATCAATGGAAAAAACTGCATTGGATTATCAAATGGCCATGTCTCTGGAGTCATGAAACAGCCTTCTGTTCTCTGAGATCTGGAAACAGTGGCCTTGGCATTGCTATTTACTCCCTAGGGATAATTCCTCTTCTCAATCAGAAATTCACCTTGGCTGCCTACCTATTCAATAAATAAGGAACTCCAACTACAGGAATTTTCCTTAGTACCCAACCACCTTCACACATTCTGACATACATCAAGCCATCCTCCCCCTACAGCAAATGCAAAACAACAGGGCCCAGGGCACATGTCTGAGAAGGTGTTCATAATAAGTATCAGAAGAATCCCAGTCTACAGTGTCTTGACTGTACAGACCTTTGAAGGGGAAGCAATCCAGCTGTCTTTTTCAGCATCAGGTATTTCTGGTCTACTTGTTGAAACTAAGCCTTAAGCAGGAAAAAACCAAACAAATTCTCTGGGTTGTTTTTTCTGTTCCAATGGCCTTTTATTTTGTGGTTCATTTGAGACCAAGATGACACTGATAGTGGCCCCTAAACTACAATCCTACAGGGACTGGCGTCAGGTAGATACGATTTGTTTCACTCACGCATAGTCTAATGGAGTTCGCAAAGTTTTGAGTAGAACCCAATACGGTCCATGAGAAATTCAGGCTTTACCATTATCTGTCTCCAAGAGGTTTCAGAATCACTGCCACAGACTATGAACAATGTTAAGCATGATCACAGCCTCGTGACACTTGCTCACAGGTCTAGGATCAATTCATTCTGTATTTGAGTGGAAAGAAATGATTCCCACCAAGGCACAGCCACTGGTTGCTGTTGAATGGGACTCCAGCAGCTGCAGCACCAGTACCTGTTCAAGGCAAAGGAGTGCCTTGAAGCATCATTTCCCCCTCAAGTCTCATTCTCAAAGTGCTTCATTTGGTATTAAAAACTCACTCTAACTTAACTGTGGCACATATAGCCCCCACCCTGTTGGCTTTCCTGACACTGCCCCTGCTACATCCTAACCATTTGACATTCCTTGTCTATAAACACCAGCAAAGACAGCTCAAGAGCAACATGCTTGTTTTCTTGGGGTTAAAAATCACACACACATTTATCTGTGCAACAGGAAGCAAACTCCACAGGTGTCCAGGTGTGGCAAAAACACTAACCCAGGACAAAAAAATAACACCTTGGAGAGAGGTACACAGCAAAAGAGAAGGTCCCAGTGAAAACCACAAGGTCTAACATAAAACTGCCTTCATAAGTCACTTGGCTGGATTCTACTGGAGTCAGAGTCAAAATCTGGAAACCATTAACTCCTTTCCCTGTTAAACTTACACCACTGAAGGTGTATGGAGTAGAGTAATTTATTGTGCTTTGTTAATGAGGAAGTTTCTTGGTAGAAGTGTAAGTGATTTTTGTTTAGTAACAGCAAATGGAGCATCACAAATACAAGCCCTCTGTCTATTGTAAGGCAGATATAGAAGCCTGGCAGTTGCTCATTATTATTCCTCATGCTGCTTCTAATATACAGATCTATGCTCTCACTTTTCATTGGCTTAATCAAGGATTCTCTATGATATGCAATTAATCTTTAATATGAAAGCAATTAGGGAGAAGACAAAAAATGCAGCTGAACATCCTGACCACCGAAAACCAGATTAAGGAATTATTCAAATAATCCATTTCCTTTATATTGCAGTTTTACATTTGCACATCTCTTGATACATGAAAGCTCAATGAAACAAATTTATTTTTATAACCCATGGAACAAGATTTGCAGTTTTCATTCAGATGGATATGCTGGTAGTTCTTTCAGCAGGGAGCCCACACTGCAATTTTAACACTCTGAAAAAAGTAGAGGAAAGTAAGACATTACCAGCGTTCCCAGAAAGGTACTGGAAACATTAAAATCACAATACAGGGAAACCTTACACATCAAACATAGGAAAAACCACCAGATATGAGCCTAGTTCACCCTGCCTCGATCAAAGGCCTTTGAATAACAGCTTAAAAGCATGGAAGATGATAGCCAGAGAAGCTGCTCTTGATTGGGACAGAAAATCAGCTAAGACTCTTTCCATGGATGGGCTTGTCCACCACTGCACATCTAATTCAAGCTTGAGAATCCCTGTCTGGGCTTGGGAAATCTTAAGGATAGGGAGGAGGATGAAAGCTAAGCAGCAATCAGCCAAAGATGGATTCTGTGGGGTTTCAGCCTAGAAAAGACTAAGCCCCCTGGGATGTCTGGGCAGGGCACAACAACCACCATGAAAGGGCACTAAAGAAGAAGTGTCTGATTTTTCAAAACAATGCTCTAAGTGTTTTGAGATGGCACCTCAGCTACAGAAAAGAAATCAATATTGATATTTTGGAAGCTTAGTAGTTTATCACAAGCATTATTTTTATTTTTAAACAAAAATGGAAGCATAGCATAGGCTAGGTTATACAGTTAACAGACAAGCCTTTTAATATGCATGGTGTTGGCATGGATCTTTGTTTCACCAGAAACTTCAGAGGGCTCTAATTTCACAACATGGAGGCCCCTAAGAACTAGCTTCTGAGGATATTTGCAGAAAACAAAATCCTTTAAAAGAAAGTCCCTAGTCACTTTTTAAAGCAATAGTAATCAGGTGAAATGAAAAGGTAGACAATAAATCATGACTATATACATCTTTAACCATTTCATTCAACTCTGCTCAACACTTCAACCAGGATCATTTTGAGGAGTCAGCAGAACAAAATTCTGAAAGACAACTGTTTCCCTTTCCTTCTGAAAGGAAAAACACTTTACTACTTTGTTTGCTAAATAGAGGTCCGCAGGTGGTAAGTCAGCTCTGAACAGTGATGTATTAACAGAGCCAGCCCTCCAGGACCCACTAGATGTGCACCCTGATCCCTGGGTAGGGCAATGTCCCCACCCCCAAGTCTCATCTCCAGAACCTCTACCCTGGCAGCTGCCCAGGCTAACGCTGCATTACCTGCAGCAATACTACTGGGGGTTATCTGCACTACTTTTCATCAAGACTATCTTTGATACTTGAGAGTTCCCTCCTGTGTTTAGGCCTGTACAGCCGCCTCTATAATGGAGCCTCAAATTTTAAAATAAAACACTAAAAAATAAAAACCCCTCACAACTTCACATAAAAGCTCACACACAAGATAGCACGCCATACTAAGTTCAGTGGGAATCACTTGGAAGTGACAAGAGTAATGTGGTAGCCTTGCACTTCTAATCCAGGATCAACACAAATCTTTAAGCTACTTCATTTTCTTTTTTTTTAATATCATCTCTAATGCAGCTAAGAAAGACTCTCCCCAAACACCATTGCCTTTCCAGTGACATAAATGCAGTCATGCAATCTCACCCCACGCGTGTGGAACTGCATCTCTGACATGGGAGACATGCACAGCCCAAACAGAGCAGACCACTGAAGAACACCAATATAACTTGGCCCACACTCCCAAACCCTCTTAGTGCACGTCCTTTCCCCACAACTCCACCTCATGTCTGCACATTTGGTTGTCAGTCCTAGTTTAGGTTCCTGGGCAGACCACACTCAACACAAACACAACAAGCCTATTGCCTGCATTGTGCAAACCTGAGGTATGGATTATATTCAGTCTGAAACGTAAGTAAATATAAGGGAAATGGAAAGCTGCTTCACTATCTTGCAGTCCTTCCACATTTTCCCCTGTGCCTTCCCAGTACCATTATCTGGAAAGAGAAGTAACAGAAGTAACCTGAACTGTTTCTGAGAGAATCAGCCTCTTGTAGTACCCTTTCTTGGAGGTTCAGAAAAGCATCTCATGAGAAAAAGAGACACTAAGCATCCAATTAAACATGTTCCTGACTTCAGACCACCAGAGGAACTAGTCTTTTTATACTACCCATCATACCAATGTAGTTTAGATACCTGTAATTCTCCAATTCTCAGTGCCCACAGCCTCCTTCCAGGGACTAGCTTTCCACAACGCCCAGAAGGACTTCATTACCTCCACAGCTTTGGCCCCTCTGTCAGATTCCAAGAATTTGATCAATGGGGACAAAAGCTACGAGGGGAGGGTATGGTAAGGAAGACAAAGACAACCCGATCAGAGGATTGTTAGTCCACAAGCCTCATTTCCTTCTGAAACCAGCCTAAAGAAGTATCTTGGGACAAAAGGCTTGTGACAGCTCATCTCTTACCTACTCATGTGCAGGAACGCAGCAGGGCACACAGTAATTATGGACTGGAGAATTTAGGGGATTATTTTATATGATGCGCTTACCCTGGAGCAAAAGCTTTAAAAGGGCAGATTGGAAGAAGTCATTATCTCACCCAAGCTCTTGCCAGGTTTCCTCCTCCCTTCCCCCTCTTGTAAATGTTAACCTTGATCACAGCCTGCTCCAACAGTCGGGCTTTCTCCTTTTGTCTGACACTGTAGTAAAGTTGTAGGGTTGTTTGGGAAATGTGTTGCCATGGAGACTAATGTGTGCTGCCATGGAAATCATGTCATATCCAGCCTCACATCTTCACTGCAGACTCAAGAGGAAGAGAAGGCAGAGAGAAGAAATTCTTCATTGAAAAACAGTGTTTTGAAATGTTAACAAAGCTAATAAGTTACAAAAAAAAAAATCAAGGTCACTCAAGCCATCAGCATTTACTATTAATTCACACAAAGTTTTCAGAGATGCCACTTTTAACAATGTTGTCAGGACCAGTGTAGTTCAAGGCTTCAAAGAATTGAATATCCATATGTGCAAAGTCTAAGACTCATTTTCAGACTATGCAGATACCAAAAATCTTTGCTCAAGACCTTTTCCACATCAAATAACTCCAAGAAGCACAGAAAGAAGGAAAAAACTAGTAACTATAAAAGCTGCATAAAAACATATGTGTTTTAGTAAGATAAATGAATCAATGAGATTCATGACATACATACATGGTTAGATTAAGACCTCAATTAAAGAGACTTAAGGAACCGAAGTTCATTCTAAAGCAAAAAACTAAAAGAATCATCTAGGCACCTTTTTAAAGTGAATGGCGGATACAAGATCTTGCATTCGTTTCCCTGCATTTTAAAACTCCAGGAGTTACTTTTCCTGTATTTAAACAAAAACAGAAGCTGTAACTAAAAGGCACCAGTAAATTGTTCTAAGTTAATGAGGTACCTTAAATCCTCCCAGTAGCCAAACCCTAAGCACTTAGGCTCCCTGAGAAAAACCCAATTGCCACAAACTCTGCTTTAACCCATTCAAACAAATTTTAAGCAGTCTGTCTAATCAGTGTGCACAGTCATTTTGCTTTAAAATTAAAAGATATGTCTAAATCTTTGCCAGATCAGGGACAAAGTAAGTTCATGGGTTCATGAAATGGCTTGAATAACTGACAATAAAACCTCAGCATAAAGAAGTAAATTAATGTTCAAAGACATCATGAACAGGAATCCTTTTGCAAGTTA
Organism: Grallaria varia; assembly: GCA_013396735.1. Classification (NCBI taxonomy): domain Eukaryota; kingdom Metazoa; phylum Chordata; class Aves; order Passeriformes; family Formicariidae; genus Grallaria; species Grallaria varia. The sequence continues at coordinate 492,172 of VWZG01007393.1, forward strand.
ATGCTAGATCTTGTCAAATAGAATATGTTTTATGCAAGATACATTCCTTTTCTGAATCATGCACTTGATGGCCGTGCACCCAGCACTGACAATTGGCAGCTTTTATAGCACACAACCACAAAGACTTTTGTATTCTTGAAATGTATTTGAGTGCAAATAGACTAGAAATGTGAAATTCAATCAATTCTCTGTTAAAGAAGGGGAAATAAACACATGAACAAATATGTCTTCCACAAGCTGATGGACTTCAATTTAAACAAAAAGACTTAAACTCTTGCCAAAAGGTTTACAGTGAGGAAAACTTTGCTGATCCTTCAGTCCAGAGGCTTTGTCTGAGAAAAACAGTGCAGATATCCAAGTGCCTGAAACTCATCCTACTATAACTCCACACAGAGACCCTCTCCTGAAATCTTAAGAGGGCCACATTTTCTTGCACATAAAGGGTATTTCAATGTGATTTCCATGGAGCTAGAAATCTCATCAACACTTCTATCCTCAGTGTTAGCATGCAGGCAGCAAACTTGCCCAATGTCTGACAAATCAGGTTGTGAGGCACATACCACTTGTCAGAGTCCCAGCAAGCCTTCCACAGCAATACCATAATTTTCATTAATAAGATAGCTTTTAGATCAGATGACATTCAGTAAACAAAGTATATTTTAGATGAGATTAAGTCTCAGGATTCATAGATTCAGCCCTATGAAAAGTCTTTTAAAAGTACACCTTAAAATGGATTAATACCCTTCATTGCTCCTGCTGTCTGGAAACAACTGGGATCAAACACCCACCTTGGGTGGGACAGGCTGAAGCCCTGCAAAACACCTGTACTAAGATGTTCTGATTCACTGAGATGCCACAACTTAAGTTCTGTTTCTTTCTCACTGAACAGTTACCTAGAAAACACTTGAAACTTCTTATCCATAAAGGTTTTTATTCCTCACACACTCAACATGGGGAAAAAAGATACCACAGTAATTTCATTTTAACCAGACCACAAACTAAAGTTTATGCTATATATTGGATCCTACTTTTTGTCCTATCTCATGGATTTCAGGAAAGGTTCCTTCACTTTGAGGTTAGGATTGACTAGCCTTGAGAAATGAGAGGGGACCTTGTCAATATCTAAGTATCTGAAGGGAAGGTGTCAAGGGGATGGACCAGGCTCCTCTTGGTGATAATCAAGCAATAGAACAAGAGGCAAAGGGCAGAAACTGGCGCTCAGAGAATTCCACTTGAACACAAGGGAAAACTTGACTGTGCAGGTGACCGAGCACTGGAACAGGTTGCCCAGAGAGGAGCAGAGTCTCCCTCACTGGAAATATTCAAAAGCTGCCTGGACACAATCCAAAGTAACATGTCTGAGCAGGGAGGTTGGAATAGATGACCTCCAGTGATTCCTTTCATTCCTTTCAACCTTAATCATTCTGTAATTTGGCTACAAATGTGTAAGGGATCAGAGGAAAAATATTCTGTTCACCTGCAGTGTTTCTTCTGCTTAGGTGTCATCTAAATGGTGCAGAAAATATCCCAGGTAATAATGCCCAATACTCTTCCCTAGCTGGCAACTGCTGCACAGGTCTCAGGTCCAGCTGACACCCTGTGCATCTGGCCAGTTTATTCACTTTCTGGATCTTGCAACAGTCTCCAGGGAGAGGGGGGGGGAAAACAGCACAACTGTTTTTATTCCCTTGACATTGAATTTATAGAGCCTTATTATTTAGACTTCTGGAGGGCTCAAGATTTACCAGCTACTTCTCCAGAACACAGAGGTAAACCCAGAGCCTGCCTCAGGGACTACAAAGCCTAGACAAAGAAGAATAAGCCATGAGGTATAAGAGCTACTTTGGGAAGACAAATGCCATCAACTCCCAAAGTCCACCCTTTCCCCCTCCTTCCCCCAGCTTTACACAGTGGCCATGATGCCATACAGTATGGGATATCCCTGTGGTTCCCAGGGGTCAGCTGTCCTGGCTGTGTCCCTTCCCAGCTCCCTGGGGGCTCCTGAAGAAGCAGGAAAGCTGAACGTGGGTCAGAGTCAAGGCAAACAAGCAGGCTGGAACAGATTAACAGGGCTGTGCCCCACAGAACACGTGGGGTTATCCTTCCACTCCACTGAGCAGCAGTAAAGCTTCAGCTGCAGTACAACACCCTTGCCTGGACACTGCTTTTAAAGAAACAGATGAGCCAACTGGAGCAAGTCCAAAGAGCCACAGGATAGAGAAAATTCAGGAAAACACAACCCATAGAGAAATACATACGATTGGGACCTAGTTAGCAAAACTGTGGAAAAAAGATGGGAAATGGAGTGGTAAGAATAGTGCAAGTGACACCATTCAGTATTTAAGATGCTACTCTGTGAAGAAAGAATATTTTCTCATGTGACCTCAGTGGTTGGAACTGATTACGCCACAGCAAGAGTCAGCTTAGACATTATGAAAATCTTTGAACAACAAAGAGCAGCACAGGTATGATGTTGCAAATGAAAGGAAAATGAAGCAGGTCTTTAAAATCCCTGTGACTTTACAGTAAAAGACAGTGAGAGAGGTACTGTATCTGTAAGCAAAGTCTTTCTTCCTCTTTCATACAGGATGCCTTGGAAGCGGTCACTGCTCCATTTTATCAAGTAGTTACTTTAAACATCACTTCTAAGTGAAATATAAATAAATAAAAGCCAGGCAAAATTATTGCTTGTGATGAGAACCTGCTTTCTTGCAACTGAGGAATCACATGTGGCAGCAAAGTAACTGAATGTGGCAATGTGTTGCTTTTTTCAGATGCATTTTCTATTATTTGCATACTTTTAGTAAGACTCAACAAGCTATGACAGTTGTTCCAATTTCTTGTCAAATTCTCTTTCTATTTTCATCTGCATTAAAAGACAAATGAGACAAGAGCAATGACAGGTACCCTCCTCACCATATGAGGAGGGAAAGAAAAATTGCACACACAAGCCATCCATTAGTTTAATGCAAAGGAGATTATGGAAGCAGTAGTCACTCAAGAGCAAAGGGATAAGTGATGTTCTCACAAGCTATTACACTAATGGTGAGAGCAAGGGAATGCCTCTAATTGCCAGAGAGCAGGCTGAGAGAGACCTCTGGGGATTCAGACCATGCACGGGGCAGAGCAGAAGCTGCTCAGCCCTAACACAGGGATGAATGCTGACTTACACAATCACACATGCTATTACTGACATCAGACCCATCCTTGCAGCCTTGGCTTGTTAAATGTCAGCCCTCGCTTTGTTCAAGATCCTGTGAGCCAAATGTATTTCAAAAGCATTGCCCAGGGGACTACAGGTTCAAGTGTTAAGTTCCCTACATGCCCTCCTCCTCAGTTCATTTGCTTTTTCTGCAGTTTCCCAATTCAATCCACCTCTGTGAGTCCAGAGACAACCCTCACCTGCAGAAGCAAGAGCAGCATGTGGATGCATTCTCCCCCAGGGCACAGCTCTGAGCTCTCCAAAACCTGGTCACACCAAGGCAAGAAGTGACCTGCTTCCTCTTCGTGCCTCTAGTAGACCTGGCCCATGACACAAAGCTTTTGCTCCTTTCTTCCTCCCATCTGCCACCCCACTTACACCTCCACCCCTCAGCTGACCTTCTGCCAACAGTGAACTGCCCTTGCACCTCTAGGGTTCGGTCAGTGCCAAACCACAGCAGACCAGCACCCTTGAAAGATTAACCACAGCCATTTGGAGCAACACAAACATGCTGAAACCCCAGTGGCCTCACCCACTGCGCTTCAGGTCCAGCCTCCCAGGAGGCTTGCAGGGCTGATGCCATGCACAGACAGCAGCTCCCTTCAGCCAGGGAAGGCCAGGAACAGCTGCTGTCTCAGCACTGTAGGTGACTCAGTAGTAGGAGGTCCAAGCAAGGCATGAGCAGAGCCCCAGGTGTGGTCACACACCACCACCAGCCCTGACCTCCAGAACCTGCAAGCCATTTCATAGACTCGATGTGCTCCCTGCAGTCCTCACCTTCATCAATCACATAGTTAAACACTGCTTTAAGCCACTTAGCTGAGCATCATGTGGGCTTGGTGTACAATCCACAGGCTCTTACTGATGGGCAGACACTGCTAACCAACATCTTCCTCGTCTGCTGGCTTTCAGGTAGTCCACAATAGGTCACTCTTAATGCAATTTCATCTTCTTAATTAAATATTCCCTGAGGTATCATCACAGTACTATTTCCCTTTGATTCCTTTATTTAATATTTCAGAATAGAGACAGTCTCATCCTGTTTTCATGGATTTGAAAGTTTCTCCCTTGACTAACGCTGAGAGAACATGAGAGGATTTCTTTCTAAGAGTAATGTTCATGTTTGTTAAATAAACACATAAAAGGCCATATAACAAGGCTTAGGAGAATGTAAAAAGGAAAGCATGACCAAGTTCAAAAACAAAATCCATACAAAGAAAACGTAGTTTCTTGCTACCTCAAATTTCACAAAGTTTGTTTGCAATAGGAGAGAAATACTCCCAAATCTAAGTGTTTTCTAGAAAGAGCAGCACTTTGTGAATTGAATAAAAACCAAGGCTTTTCCCCAATGTTGTATCTGTAGTCATGGGGTCAAGGAAAAAAGAAATCTCAGCTTTCCCTTTCAGAAATAAATCTCCAACCTGCAAGTACTGAAAGTCATGAACCCTGTAAGCACCTTGGTCTCATTTGAGAAAGCCTCCAAACCAAAAGCCTTGAAAATTCCTCCATCGCCAGGGAGTCCAACTCCTGAGTTTTTCAGTACTCATGGACAGAATTATTGGCTGGATATGCGACTACCCTTTGCACTTTTGAAAAGGTGTATTGCTCTACATAGTCATGTGTGGGTGATTCTGGACCAACCACTACTGCTTGGGACACCTTCCACTGAACACAGTAACAGGCAGCCCCCGTGTTAAAGCAAAGCCTTCCAGGAAGACAGACACAAATGATGTTGGCAACATACACTTGAAGGAGATGCTAATAGCAGAGAAACACTGACCAGAAATTCCAGTCCTCTATTGCCACAGACAACACTGTAGTAGATGTAAAGTGAGATTTGCATCATCCAGTTCTAGCTGTTTTGCATCGAGGCTTTCTTGAGGGAGACACACAGGCAAGTATAACCTAGCTTAAAAGACAGAACTGTTCATCCCAAGCTCCTCTTATACTCCCCACTGCAAAGAACCCAGTTATTCCACTGGCACAAGAGGGCTCAGTTCCAGATAGCTAAGATAATGTGGGATATATATTTAATACAGCAGGGGGAGAAAGATCCTCAGACCACCCACCAGAAAGCACAGGACCCTCAGCACCCTCTAGGAGCCACAACAATCCCAACAAGCAACTTGTGGATACAAATTCCAACAGAACTCATTGAAGTCTTGTGTGTTTTGGAAGACTTCAATACATCACCTACTAACAAGGCAAAGTCAAAAGTGTCAGGAACATCAGGAGCAATTGTCTCACAAGTGGCTAATATCAGACAATTCCATGAAATGCTGCATGAAATTGCAGCACTGAGCTGCAATTTACCCAGTGTCCGTGCACCAAAAACCCAGTAATCTTATTTAGACAGGATGAATACATAGCAGTTCACAGACATGACTGCAACAGGTATTTTAGAGGAGTATTTGGGAAGGATCTGAAGGAAGCAAGTAATAAACTACTCAGGCAGCCTATAAGCACTGGCTCAAAGAGCCCAGAAAGCAGCACAAGGAGACCTGCCATACCAATGGCAGAAACAAAGTACTTGGGTCATGTTAACTATCTAGCAAAAGAAGGGACAGAAGGCACAAGAATGTGTATCTAAGAATCAGCAGTATTTAGCAAATCCATGAAGACAAATCAGATAAATCAGCAAAAAAATTCTCCGATTAAAATAAAAATGAAACAGAAGAGAAAAATGCCCTCACAGCAGATTTTTAACTTGCATAAAGCTGCTGAGGTTAAGATTACTCTAGTAAAGGATAAAACAACCAAATCATGGGCAAAGATTTTTGGCAATAGATACAAACAGAAAGTTACATTCATTAATAATGTGAGAACACAGCTGAATTTGGTCTTAAGAAAATCCAATACTAAGGCCATGACCAAAATACTGGTGGTGGGAAGAGACAAAGGAGAGAAGGGTGGCACATAAAAGGATCTAGACTGTGTCCAGGTAAAATAGAAGTGAAACAGAGCCACACAAGACACAAAGCTACAACAAGAGATGCACAACTGCACATTAGGGGCTGGAGTTAGAAGACAATTAGTCTGAGAGTTAATGCAAAAGGAGTATCTGAAAAGCAGGAATGCATTCTGTAATGGTGACAAATCAGGAGTGGAAAGGTATGCAGGTACCAAAGATGAAGGCAGAGGAGAAGATTCAGGAAAGAATAAATGAATACTGAGGGAAGATATGACAGGTTCACAGACTCATGTGGGGAAAGGAAAGCAGAGCATCATTCACTTTCTCCTCCAATACAAAAAGTGGGGGCATCAAGAAAAAGAGCAGGAGTCAGCTTCATAACATACTGAAGGAAGTGATGCTTAATGCAACAGCTAGTTGAGCTGTGAAATTCATTTTCCAATATAATCAAAGTATAGGCAGGTTCAAAGGAAAGAGGTGATTTCACAGAGTAGATCTCTGTTGAAAGGTGCTAACTCCATAGAAACAGTTACCAAAGTTGTTGAGCAGAAAATGGTCAGGGTAAAGAAATAATAAAGAAACCACCTCCTTCTGCATTAAAACCACATACCATAAAATAACAGGTTCCCTCCAACCCAAGTCAGTTCCCTGACCCAGCTCTCCACACAGGCACACAAATGTATGTCCTGACCCAAAGCAATGACTAACATGCAGAAAAGAGTGGCTAGGGAAGCAGAAGGATGTGCTGGGATTATTTAGCCTGGAGAAGAAAAGTCTCAAGGGGAATCTTATCAATATGCATAAATAGCTGGTGGGATGGAGTGAGGCAGACTGAGCAAGGCTCTTCTCAGTGGTGACCAGTGGTAGGACCAGAGGCAATGGGCACAGACTGAAATACAGAAAAATCCGTTGAATTATTAGAAAACCCTCTCTATTTTAATTAAAAGAAAAAAATGCCAGCTGTGAGGCCTGAAGAATACCAGTTACAGAGATAATGGAATGGCAGATATGACATGACATTTCTAAGGGAGCTCATCTCTCCGCTAGAAAAGCGTTTAATGTCTGAAGATTCAGGGTCCATAAACTGACAACAGCTAAGTACTCATGGCAGAGCACGACAAGGATCTCAAAGATCCCTGTTTTCATCTACGGACAGCAGAACACCTCAAAGGACAGGGAAAGGACTTTACAAAGTATTTTTTTAACATATTACTTGGCTGTCTATACTCCGCCTATAAAAAGGCTAAGCTCAATGATAAAGTTTCTGCTAAATCTCTTTTCACTTTGTTCATACACAGAAAGTTCAACAGCTCCAAGTTTCATACAGATAATAAAGCACTTCAAGACTAGTTCTGCCTCCTGCTATGTGAATGCCCAGAGCCAGTAATTAGGGTTGGGTACACAGCAGGGACATCCTCCAGCTCACCATCCAGCAGAAGAGGTAGCAGGCCATGGGAAGACAAAGGTACTTGTGTGAGCAGGATGCAAGGTAAGTGCTAGCAAACAAGCACAAGAAATCTGTGAGCACAACAGGAGAAATAATCTCAGGATAATAAAAACCATTAACCTTCTCTTCATCTTGGGAGAGGACAAAGTTGCCATGCTATTGTTGTGCTGCACACTCTGAACAAGGCACTGCTCAGCTGCTGAACAAATGCACTGTTGAGTGTTTACACTACGAAAAACGCACTTTCCATGGTCACATTTTGGCCGACTGAACAGCTGAAGGATGGTCTTCCAACACACCACAGCAACCCACAGGGCAAAGGGTGAAGGTCTTGAAAGGAAGAAGATAAAGTGCCACAAAACAGGAGAAAGAAAAAGCTGTTGAAAGGGTAAGAGCTGAATTGAAGCCAGCATTTTTCTGCCCATTGCACTGATGACTGGTTTGACTGCCACAAGGGAAGTGAAGCCAAAACAGGACATTTGTCTCGTGGATGAGGAGCACTTTTGAACACTCTGCTGCAGAGAGTTTTTGCCTTAGCTATACCCTAGGACAGCCCAGCTGTGTCAAAATGCAGGCTGTTTGGCAACCAAAAACAAGAAGGTCCCAACCAGCATCACTATGCTTAATTTGCACCAGATGCTTGGAAGCCCAAACACAGGCTCCAACAGCCATAAAAATGGTGTTTTTAAAGTGGAGGGAAAGTAGAGGTAATGAGAAGAAAAAAATTTGTTCCCAACAGTATCAGGATGGGAAAAAAAAGAGAAATTTGCTGAAGTAACATTTGCACTTAAACTGGGAAGACTGAATTAAAAAAAGGAGTGATCCAGTCAAGCCAAAAAGTCACTGTCTATGTTTGAGACGGGTTCCCTCACTAAGGTGTTTGTTTTCCAGTGCACAAGTGATAGAAAACTGCAAGCTGAGAAACTTGTGTGGTCTCTATCCCACATAATGCAGTGAGTATTCCCACAGTTATTTTAAGACCTCATGGGCCAAATGCACCGCCAGTGCAAGACCTGTGACTTAACTGAACTTGGCATATCAAGGAGATCAGCCCCAGGCTCCCATGAAGTAAATACAGTAAGTACAACACTATAATGATGTGCACTGGAAACAGGAGAATTTTTAAGCAATGGCTGTGTTAAGAAATGGCAGACTAGGTCAAACCTCCTTCTCTGCAGTGTGGGAAATGAAAGCATTTTGAAGTTTTCCTTACAGCTGAAGCATAACAACAACCACCACCTTGCCACACCTCCATCTCTGATCTCTCCCAACTGGATCTGATCATTAAACAGGGCTGCAGGGCTCCAGGTCCTCTGAACAGCTGCCAGCTGCAGTATAAACACATTCACACGAGGAACATTTTGATTCTGTTTAAAACAGCACTTTTTTTGATAGCAAACTGTTCCACAGGCAAATCTTCATGCAGCTCCACTACTTAATATGCCTCCCCTCCTCCCACACATGCATCCACCAGAGCTACTTGAAGGAGACAAATCTGCTGCATGTTTGCAGCACACTGGATCTGCTCCTTCCAGGTCACCTGTCTTCACTGTCATCAAAACAAGCCTCATTTAATGTCTACTCATAAATGACATTCTCAAGAATATGCAAGGAAAAAATATATGGAATTTTTGGAGTTTTTTTAAGAGGCTTGGCAGCCCCAGGACAGCTCACATGGTGACAAATTCAGCTCTTGACTCAAGCTTTCCAAAAATGAGCATCATAGTTACATCACCAATCTTGATCAACATCTGATGATGTGCTCAGGACTCATGAGGGTCTCTAGTTTTCAGTAAATAATTCACCAGTGCTGCAGAGATCTGCACAACACTTGTGCCTTCATCTCTCCCCTGTGACTCAGCATCCAGCAGGGCTGCCAAGGACCAGTCCCAGCTCCTGAACCACACCTGAAGCTGGCCTGCAAACAAACCTGGCAGGACAGCACTGCAGGAATGTGAACCACAGCAAAAGGAGGAATATCACACCTGGTTAGTGGTGTCTACAAAAGTCTCCTCAATGCCAACCCTCTCTGATCTAAAACAGGACTATTTTTTCCCCCCTCCACAGCAATTACATAAAAATGGTTCATTAAACAGAAGATCTGCTACCTCCAGCAGATGCAGGATTTGCCTGCTGACAAGCTCAAAAAGTTTTTTACCTCCTATTTCCTTTAAAAAGCAGCTGGGGAACAAACAAACAAAAAACCCTAAAAGCTCTGAGCAGGAGCTAACTTTTCATTATTCATTTATAATTATCTGCAATGTTAACTATGGTCCTCATGAGAAATCCTCAACTGGCATGAAATTAGCTCTGCATCTACAAAGTCTCCCTCCTACTCCACCACCTATGAGAAACCATGAACAAAGAATAAAGAGAAATCAGTATAGCAAGACAACAGTTTTAGCTGAGTGGTGCAGCTAGAAAGCATTTTTCAATAATCCCTCACCTTCATCTTTGCTCTCCTAAACTTAGAGGTGAGCCCATCAACTTTCTAAGCTCTAAACCCAGGTTCTGTGAGGCTCAAAGAACTGGTTACCACCTATCTGCAGCTTATCAAAGCTCTGATGCATTATGTCAGTATCCTGTTACATGGGAATTTGTATTTGAAAGCATTCATACTCACCACTAGTATCAGGATTCATCTGAAAAAGCTACTGCAGAAAATAAGCCAAACAAACATGCAAATTCCCATTGGATGCATCACTGAGGCATAAATAAAAACAGATCAGAAGACCAAGACTGAACATAGATATTTTGGGCCAGATCAAAAGAATGGGACTTATGCAAAAATTAGGCATTCAGTTTTAAAGTGGCACTGACTGCTACTCATCCCTGCCTTCAACATCACAGGATTCAGGGAAATAGCCTTCTGCTCCTGTGCAACCCAGAAACACCAATCTTGACAACCCCCTTGCTTCTCTGCATATAAAACACAGGAGCCAGCTCTCAGCAAAGGAACACCCTCCCCCTCTTCCCATCAGAGCAGAGTTGTGTTCCCTCTTGCGCTCTGGCTCAATGAATCTCCAAATCTTCCATGTAGAAGGTAACTCTGGCCATACGGGTATAAAGCACATCCCATACTGACACACACTTAGAGGAGCTCCCTGCCTGTTAGGGCACATTGCTGGAAACCCAAAGATCTAGGTCTGACCTAAATCAGGCACAAGAGAAATAATAACAGCCCTTTCTGGAGAGGGGAGCTCCTCCCTGAGCACCAGCCCCTACCCAATACACCCGTTTGGGAGTTCCTACCTCCCTTCAGGCACTGTTAACCAGCTTGGCACCTAACCCAGGGCACCAGCACACTGAGGGGGTGGAGGTGCAGCAAGCCACTTTTGCCTGCATTACACAGGGAATAAAAGCCCCAGGGAACACAGAGCAGAAACCCTTTTGGTGCCAGCACACAAACCAGCTGCATGCAGCCGACTCAAGATTCTCTCTTATGCCTCTTTTTTGGTGCAGTGCTGCAGGAAACATGGCTGTATGTCCTGGATATAAGCCCACAATAGGCCACGTAGACTTAGCTTAGATCTTGATTTGCATAAGACCCTCATCACTTTTCATTTCAGCTTGTGGGTGTCCCTTCTTGTGGTCTCACAGGGATTATTTGGATTAACAATGCTACATTTATACCCTTTTTGGTCGAGGTAGCTAAAGCAGATGAACTGGGTTTTTAGTGAGTTATTAGAAGGCCATCAAGTAGATTGATCTCCTGTCCATCTCTCAGATCCATTGCAAGGAGGTCACAAGTCAGCCAAACATTACTCATGATGACCCTTCCTGAGCTTCCAGTGTTAAATCAGTAGACTCCTCCTCAAACATCCTATTTCATGCCTTCCCCTCACTGAGCCAGCTTGGCAGCCCATCTCACACAAACCCTGCTCCAGGTACCACTGCCACCACTCAGGTACCAGCTTCCCTAAGGTGCTTTGTCCCTCTAAGGTCAGCAGGACTCCCTCAGCAAGAAACATCACATGCACACAGAACTGGCACAATTAGGTTGGGGAAAAAAGATAGGTCAAACCAGGCTTATATTTAACTTGGAGTCTAAACTGAGATTTGTATTTTACCAACATAATTCATGTGCACTCACACTAAATCCACATTCAGTAACCATTGGAAAATCATTCTGATATGAACCAGACAACCAGGATATTTTATAGAAGCAGAGGCTCTACCAGAAACATTTCTATTCCCACTCCAAAGATGACATTTAAACATACAACTCTCCCCCACATCCCTACATCATCCTTTTACTGTAATCAAGCAACTCCTTTCTGCACAACCTTTGGGGAAATTGTTTCTTTCTCATTTTCAACCAGAGCCTTAGACATTTTTTACTCTTTCTTTTTTAGAGATGGTGATAATGCAGGGTTGAGATGCCTCTGCAGGAAGCCTGACTTGAGCCACTACCCCTATCCCAAACTCCAAAAAGTCATCTTTGCAGACAGGTTCAGGCAGACATACAAGGAAATGGCAATCTCCCTCTTTCTACAAGTTCTGCAGCAACTTCCCTGGGCATGCGATGAACCTCCAAGCTGGACAGGATGATACAGTTTTCATCTCAAAAAGTTGCCATGTGACTTCAGCATGTAAGCCAAGCAGCTACTTCTTAGATCCCATTTCTCCTTCCACCCTTCCCTAGGATCCACCTCTACACAAACAGCAGCTCAGCTGGCAAGTTGAAAGCACAGAAGAGCCCAAAACACTTTGCCACACCTTCACTGCATTTCCTGCTTGTAATTCTGCACCTACATCCCAAACTTTTTCATTCCCTCCCCAGCAACAGTAAAACCTAATTTGTAAAGTGCCTTAAGCATTTCATGATAAGCAAGTACCCTCTCTGCACCTGCTCCTGCTTTACACATTTGAGTGCAAAAAGTACCAATATTTAAGAATTCAGAGACATACAATTAGGTGACATATTTTTAATTAGAAAAGCCCTAATATAATTGCTCAAATACAGACACTAAGGCTTCAGTCTACATCATGTTATTAGGTATGGAGAATTAGTCTGAGTTATTAAACCATGTTTTAATTGCCTGAGACATAAAATTGCATGGCCCATAGTATTTGTGTAGCAAACTACTCTGCAAAGAAAAACAGTGCTCTGCAATCACTCAGTTCTTGGGGAGTGGGAAGGTTGAAGGGAGAGAACAGACCATCAAAGAGAGGGAGTCTTTGATAATCTGCAAAGACTATTCTTTGAGAGTGACAGTTCTGAGGAGCATGAAGGAATAACACAAAAGCAAACTTCAAGAGTGGAAAATAATTCTACACCACCATGCAGTTTCTTGGCCAACATAAATTCTGCCTTTAGTTAGGTGGGAAAGCATCTTTAAAGGCAGCATTGCTCATAACAGCTGGGTAATTTCACACACCAAGAAAAATCCTTCAGGAACATTAAGAAGTGGAAACAAAAAGGAAGGTAAATGAGGCAGCCTAACTCTTATAAGCCACCACAGTCATGGGTCTCAGAAAGGAGTTCTACCACAGGACCAGGTGTTTCTCTGTCAGAATCCTTTCCTTGCCTAAGAAGCCAAGGAGAAAATACAGTTGATCTCATTAGCCCTTAATACCTGGTCTGGGTAGTAACTCCTATGGCTGTTTCTGCTTTAGCCTGCTGCTAGAGTAATGAGAAGGAAATGCCAGTGCTTCATGCTGCCAGCTTCCCTATGACACTCAGCTCTGAGAAAACAAAACAAAAAAACCCAAGAGGACAAACAGCACTGCCCTTCATCAAGAACAGTTTCAAATAACTACAGAAGCAGCACAGTTCATTTTTAAGCCAAACTCAAGTGCCCTAAAGCTCAGCATCATGTCTCTCCTCTGACTCAGGGTATGTAGGTAGTATTTCTGAATCACAGCACTGACCTCACATCGCCTACCATTTGAGAGCATGGTGCAGTCAAAACAAGCAACTTCAAAGTTCATGGAAAGATCCCACTCCTAATCCCTACACAGCTTCCACAGGCCTGTAACCAAGGCTGGAGACAACCTAATAGCTAATTGACCTCTCATGAGTCTTGAACAGCATCAACATGTGTTCTGACTCCAAGATAAAGCATGTTATCTGCTTACACCTCTTTTCACATTAAGCATGTCGCAACTAAATTTTGCTGTTTAAATCAAGATGCTGCTTCAGAGAGTAAATATTTTCTTTGTCTTCTTCAGGCAACCATGCTGCCACACACAAAACACACCTTGTCAAAGAAACAGGATGTATAATTTTATTAAAAATCTTAGGGTCTCTCACATAGCTTTTTTTTACATGTCATTAGAGACAATTGACAAATAACCTAACACTTGATGGATGTGCTTCATTAAAATGTCAATTCTAAGTTTAAATTTTCCTGAGGCTGCATTAACATGCAGGAATAAGACAATATCTCCTATTTTAATGACACAATCGGTCTCCACAGTGTCAAAACAAAAGGAGCAAGCTGCCCAGTTTGACACATCAGATGATTCTATCCACCCCACTAGTCTGTCAAGCACTTGTAAGCATGTCCACAGATGCCCAAGCAGCCAGTCCCACACACATTTGTGGTGTCCAGCTGGAAGGACTGCAATTCAAATGGCTCACAAAGTTCCTTACAACAGGCACAGAGTTCACAAGCCAAGGTGGACCATCCCCAGCTTTGTTGCTTCTTACCTAGTTTAGCAAAGTCTGTACAACGCGCAGCGTACGTTCTGCCACAGAGACAGACTTTGGGAGGATAGTTTGCTTCAGCAAGGAAGAAAAACCACAACACTGGAGATCCAGAGAACAGCCCCTCGACCCATCTGCTCCATACAACAAGCACACTGGTGTTGACCATCTCATCAAGCATTTCCCCTCCTCTCGTGCCCTCCTTTCACCCCTTAGGAAAAGCAGACAACTTCCTACTCCACCTCTTCTGCTTACACATTTCAGAGGGGTATCCACCAGTCCCCTCCTCTCCAGAACAAGTGTAAGCAGGTAGCACAACATCACATCCTCCCAAACTTTCAGGACATCATCCGACATTTTACATGGAGATGTGTAAAAGCATTTTGTTGGCACCAGAAGTACAACACACTTCTGCTTTCTTTAAAAAAAACAAACAGGTGTGCTGCACCACATTTCAGGACCTGAGGAACCTGATTGGTAATTGAAGGTGCACATGGCACACATTTTCTTATGATACAGAAAAATTAATTACACCACATGACATTTCAGTCCTGGTATTCAAGAGTTCATTAACAAAACTGCCTTAAAAGGTGCTAACAGAAACAAGCGCCTTTAACATCAGACTTCCCAGATGATTTCTGCTATGGAGATGGATGACAAATCACTGTCAGTCATCTTTAAATTCCATACATTGAAGCAGTTAGCAATTGATTTTTTTAGAGCATATTCCACTTTAGACACAAGTGACTCAGTCCAAGAGGCATTCTGTATCACAGCAGTATTTCATGGGTTAACGACACTCAAATTTAAATGGATTTTAATTCCATGAGAAATACTTGCCTTTTTTCTTTTGCCTCCAGACATTGGTTGGGGATTTTAATTCAGGCTTCAAACCAAACAAATGTTGATGTTCTACAAGCATCTGCAGAG
The DNA here is from genome assembly GCA_013396735.1 of Grallaria varia. NCBI lineage: Eukaryota > Metazoa > Chordata > Aves > Passeriformes > Formicariidae > Grallaria > Grallaria varia. The sequence continues at coordinate 507,314 of VWZG01007393.1, forward strand.
AAATATAAAAATATCTGGGAAGTGTGAAAGAGGGAACCTGTTTTGCTAAACGCATCAAATGAACCCTCAGTGTAGGTCTCACTAATAGGCTCTCTGCCTGCTGTGCACATGCTCTCTCCCACAGCCCTTCTGCTCTGCAGCAAGGGAACGCTGCCTGTGCTGCTGTGTCCTCGGAGAACTTTGCAACACAACAGAGCACAGCAAGTCCCTGGGGAACACTGCACCGAGCTTGCATATTCCAGACACGAGCACCAGGGCTTTCCCCTTCTCGAAGATCTAAAAAAAACAGCTTGCCATATTGCTCCACCTCCTCAGTCCCCAAGCCATCTCTGGGTTTATCTGCATTGGAGGCAATGTTCTGGGACAGAAGGATGAGGAGCTGGGATCAGGCTTATCATGGAAAAGGAAGGTGAGATTACAAAGTAGAAAGCTGGGGGAAGGAGAGCCCTGAGCAGCAGACAGTGGTTTCTGCTGCTGCCGCCACCACCACTGGAGGGAGAGGACAAATGGGATCTGCAACAGGTACTGCAGCAAGGGAATCCTGTTCCAGGCACAGCTGCTGCCCTGCTTCAACCCAACTCCTCCTCTGGCCAAAGCAAAGGCAGGCCATGGGGCCACAGCCAGCCTCTTGCCCCCAGCAGTCTGCTTCCCAGGATAGCACACCGGTGTGCCTGCAGCTTGGACCAGTCTTACTGGTCCATATTCCACAAACATCTGAGATGAGGACACCCTCTTGCCAAGGGACAGTCCCAGCACCTCCTAAGGAGCCCTGCATGAAGAACCCAAGCTGCCTACATCAGAGCTAATGACAGGGTACCTTAGCCAGGCACAGCTGATCAAAAAAGCCCAAGACTGACTCACAAGCCCATTATACAGCTGCCTAGCCACCACTCATTAGCTGCAAGCAAAATGACCCTGGGCTCCCTGCATCAAAGAACCTCACCATTTCTTCTTCACTAATTCTATGCATCTTGCTGGTCTCAAATCTCAGCTGGAAAACACCAACTGAAGTAGGTGGCACCATGATGCAATCTACTACTACTGGCTGTATTATCATTTTTCCTGAGTTGCATGACCCCCACCCTTCTGAGATGACCAGTAGAAAACAGTATTTATGTGTTTTAGGACAAATACATAAGTACATACAATCTAATCCGTTAATGGTCACAATATCTACAGGCAACAAATATATTTATATAAGGAATTAAACCAAAACCCTGCAGTATTTGCTACTTAGCCATTGCAGAATCACAACAGCACATGAAATGTTACAGGAGAAACGGGCAAAAAAAAAATAAAAATCCTTAAACAGAAGCAAAACTGAGTCATCTCCTTATTGCCAAAACCGAGAAAGCTGCCGAGCGTAAACAAACAACAGACATCCTGAAGAAAAGGGGGCGTCACAATTCCTTTTCCTGCTAATAGGCAGATACACAAACCCGTGGGAGCAGGATCATCCTCAAGCTGCTGCAAGCCCATCTGAGGGAGACAGCCAAGGCTACAGCAACATTCCCAGCAGCACAGGTGCCACTGGAGGCCAGGGAGCATCCCAGGTGATGGTGACTCCCAGTGCATCACAGAATCACAGCTGTGTGTGCTGGAAAGCTGTGGCAGCTCCAGGTATGACACTCATGGAAGCCACACATATATAGAGATATCCAGTGAAACTCCTGGGGTATTGCTTCGAAGGCATAACTTCAGCTTAGGCTGGCGAGGCTCCTAAAGAGCAGGATGGAGAGCAAGCCAGAGCACTTGTATAGGGCTCCAGCTCTCCTCCCTGTTTCTAGGGGCTCACAAAGACTACGGCCCATGCACGCTGAAGCCAAGCCTTGTGGGTATCCCTAAGTCTGGAGGGATCTACATAGGGAAAGACTTTGGACCACAGGGACATTTCAAAAGATCAAAAGTCACTGTGAAGACAGGTTACATTCTCTGGCAAGGTCTATCACCACAAACTAAGAAACTTCAGAATAACTGTCTCTTAATTACTAAAAGCCCTTCTTTTTGAACTTTGCAACATGTTTAACTGGTGGAGAAATGAGGAGTTTATTTTGCCGGATTTTTTTTTTAAAGCAGCTTTCAGAGTTGAAACCACAGGGCAACCTTCATGGCAGCATCCACAAGACACATCCAACAGCTTTAAGAAATCGGCAATCTAACCTCTTTGCTAGAACAGCTCCTGGCCCAACACCAACTGTTCAACACCATCACTCACAATTTGAGCCCTCCCCACAATGCCACCGCATCTTTTACAGTTTTTCAAAGAGCTGCTATTAAGGCAAATTTCGCTCCCACTGTGTATTCAAGTCATTGCATTGTTTGTAAGAAGACCATTCAAAAGGAGACAGAGAGGAGGGTTTAGCACTACCTCGAGTGAACACTACTTAGCGTCAGGCACAGCACGTGCAAAACTCCACGAAGCTTCACAGGGATTATCTCACAATGGCAAAGAATGCCAGATCACATGCCCTGTACGCGAAACAAAGCCACTGAAAGATGCACTTTTGTAACAAGTCTTAGCCCTTTATTTATGGGAACACAATAAGTACCATCGTATTATTTACTAGAATGCATTTAAAATACTGAGCATATGGATTTGGGATCAATTCTTTGGGACACTGAGCAAACGTACACAGTTTGTTTTCAAATAAATCACTGCCACGTTTAGATATTGACAGTTCCTGATCAAGCCACTAAATGCATCAGATCATACACTGCCCTGCTCTGGTTTCAAGTGAGTAAGCTGACAAGACAGACCTGATTGATAGTAAAAAGTTTAGGACTCCAGGTCGCGTTAAGTCAGAAACACATTAGCGATTGTATCACACATGACAAAACATGCCCTCTGCCCCTTACTCACACGCTGCTTGCTGCTCACAAACGCTGGTCATCTGACCACCTACTCTTTGTTCTGAGCTAACTCCCTCGGTCACCCTCCTGAAACAAACCAGTAAATGGACCCCTCGTTTCCTCCGCAAGAACAGACACTCTTCCCCTGTACTGGACTGATACTGCATGGACAGGATGAGTGCTGTGTGTTGACTAAGTGTGTGCTGCTCCTTACATCTACTTCCAGCATGAGAATCCACATTGCACCTGTGTTGTCCAAATGGGCGTGCACTTTAGAGACAGGCAGAAAGGAAGCAGAGAGAGCAGCCAGGATACATACTGTACTCTACTTCTTCATAAAACACACGTACTATACAGAGAAATGATAATCACTTAGTGGAATATCCAAATTTTCAAAATGAATCCCCCAGCCAAAATTAATTACCGTAATAACTGCAATCGCCGCATAAGCACTAATCAGAAAGGCGCAGCTGACCACCTGCTGTGTGGCACCATTGCCCCATCAGCACCCTGCCCCTAATTGCTGCCGTGCCCAGACAGGGTCAGGTACCGCACAAAACAAGACGGCAGGGCTGGCAAACTCAGGGACAGGAGCACAGCCTGCCTGACTGTTGTACAGCCTCACTACGCACTTCTGCTGAGTGCAGCATTAAAAAAAAAAAGGCACTACTGCAGCTCCAAAGAGCAGGACGCAAAAACCTAAACCCAGGCCAAGTAATTTCTTCTGCAACTACAGAGAAACACACAGAAACCGATGCAAGAGAACAAAACGAATTATACTGCCCATGACGGTACAAACCCATGATCTGTGCAGGCTGCAAAATGAGAAACGCAGCATTTGACAGTGCCACAGGCGAGGGCAACCTTCTTAACATACTTGTAAATTATGTTATTTAATTGCTGACAAAAAAACGCAGTTACATAATAACACAAGGTAATAACCAAAATATGAAGTCACAAGATTGGCTTAGAGCAACAGAGCAGGGGGAGAATAGGCAGTTCGTGCTTTAAATTTTGCTGCATTGTCAAGGAGCCAAGAACCAAACCTGGGGGGCTTCTGCTTTGACAAGGGACGTAAGCACTGAAAACCCAGCGCGGGACTCTTCATCACCGCCCGCGCGCATCCACAGCCCCCAAATGATGTCAGTCCCCCCCGGCGCGGCGCTCATCATCATTCTACACTATCTGCTCGCTAGTGGCATTCAGCCGGCAGGCCGACGGCTCAGCCCGTGACCCACCGGGGCCCATCTGCTCCTCGGGGAGTTGCCCCCCTCCCTGCTCACCCCGCCACCCATCCCCTGCCGCCGCAGCGCTCCCGGACGCGCTCCCGTCCCGCGGGTACCTGCGGGGCACAAAGGCGGCATCCCCCGCAGCCAGGCGCGGATGACAGCGCACACCCGCGGCCACACACCGCCGCATCCCGGCTGCCCGGCCCCGGCAAGGGCCTTTCCCGGCGGCGAGGCCGCTGCCAGCCCCATCCCGCCTCGTACTTCTCCGCCGGGAGGCGAAGCCACCCTTCTCCTTCCCCTCCGGTCCCCACCACCCGCACCCGCGGCCGGGCGGCAGCATCGCCTCGTACCTGGACAATGCCGGCCTGGGCACAGCTCATGCTCCCCCCGGCGAGGGCAGCTCTCACATCGCACACGTGCCTGTCAGCCGGCAGGGAGGGATGCAGGGAGGGCGGGGTGCCGGCGTGTCAGCCCCCGCCGAGCCGCACCATAGTCCAGCACCGGCTGATACGCCCGCAGCACCGCCGCGCTCCCTCCTCCGCCCCGCCAGCCTCCTCCCACCTCGCTTGTCGCTGGGTACCGGCCTGGAGCCACCCACACGCCACGCCGGGCGCCCGGCAGCGCCACCCGCCCCTCAGCGCTCCTCCCTCCATCCATCCATCCCTGCATCCCTCCCCTCCATCCCGCCCAGGTGCGCTGCCCAGCCCGCAGGGCGCCCCCGCCCTCTCTTCCCTGCTGAGCTCACGGGGACACCCCAGCGCGCAGTACGGCTCGCCCCGCATCGGGCACAGAGGTGGAAAAAATTAATAAATAAATTCAGCCCGGTTTTCCTCTCTGCCCCTTGGACCCGGGCCGGCCGCCCTCACCATTCCGGCTGTCATTAAAGCCTTTTGGCCGCTCACCTACACGAGAGCTGGGGGAACAGCGCTGTCCCAGCAGCTGTCTCTGCCCCCGGGGAACGCGCGCCCTTCACCGCCCGCATCTCCAGCCTCTCCTCCCAGACCGGGCTCGATGACTCGACACGGACTAAGAAAATCGCGGTACCGCCGCTGCCAAAAGAGCCAGTTCCAAAGTGCAGTTCGGGATGGGCGCAGAGGAGCTCCACGCTCCTTTCTCCCCCCGGTCTTGCAAACCCGCTCACCAAAAACAGACCAGGAGCGCTGTTGGGACTGCAGGGAAGAGCAGCTACCCCCTGACTGCACCCACCAGACAGAAGGGCTGAAGAACAGCTCTTTATGTCACCTGTCAGAGGGAAAAAACAGATCAGTCCTGCACGGGCCTGCTTGTCACCTCAACCTCATTTTTTTAAATACAAATTTTAAGAGGTGCTTTTTAAAACCATTACACCCACCCACTACTAAGTATATCAAATTTTCAAGGCTCTTCTGGGTTTTAAGTTGTATCCTAAAGCAAAGTCGTGTTGATAAAAGCCACAAATGTGTCCAGTAACTTCTCAACTGAAGCTAACCTTGTTTCTAAAACCATGTTTGCAATCTCCCCTTGTACAAATTTCTTCAGATCTCAGATTTACTGTTCTTGGTATCACAGTGCAAGAAAGACTTGAATTTTTTTCAATCAACACACTCCCAAATATTCTTAAACACATTGTGGTCTCTCTTTATACTTGATCATCTCATTTCCTTTAAGAGGTGACACAGGAGAAATTAGAACCCTATATCAGCAGAAACCTCTGAAGAAAAATCAAATGGAATTTGAGAAGGACAATGGCTTGGTGTTTTATAGCATTAGTGAAAGAAGAACATCTATTAGAATTACCCCCACACAAGATCAATAAGTGGGCTAGCTCCCTGTGCATTCACAGAGAGAAGAAAGGGGCCCCATCATCACAAAGTCACACCAGCTTTTCCCCAGAAGCAAGGCAGACCAAAAGATGTACTAAGGCACAAAGGCACGAAAGGCCATGTGAGCAAATGGACATGCATTTCAGGATAGGTTTGTGTGCAAACACTTCTGCAGATGTTTGAGAAACTCAGGTTGTGCTTGAGGATATGGGGGCTCCTCATCCAGAAAAGCCATCCACTGATCATGGATTGGAGAGGACCACATAAACAAATCCCTACAGGAGGGCTCCAGATGGATATTTGCCTCCTTGGTTTAGATTTGGACATTAATATTTACACTTGAGCACGTTTCAGGACTACCAGATAAGAAGCACAAGACCTTGTCACACTGGACCTGGAGAGAGGAACCCCTTTAAGGAGAGCAAGGCATATACTTTCTTCTTCACAAACTACTACCTCCACTTGGCTTTATGACTGAAAAGAACATCCTGAATCTTCTACAGGAGAAGGAAGTTAAAGTGTCCCCTCTTAGAACCTGCAGAAAATCAGAGACCAAAATTAAGATCAAGAGACCAAATGCTTACCCACTTCTGTTAGGTGTACATTCAAATATTGAACAGAGGATGAATATGGAAGCTGGTTCAGAAAATAAGCCAGGCTTTGAAGAGGGCATTCTGCCCTGCTGTTCCCTCAAGAGCATGAAATCATACACATAGGAAATAAAATGATTTCCATTGTAACTTTGTATTTTACTGAGAAGGAGGGGAGTTACATAATGCATAAGGAGCTTTAAAATTAGACTAAACTTTGGCAGTTCAGATTCCTATCTATATAATAAACAAAACTCTGAACTGCCTATGCCTACCTTTTTATACACTCCCCAGCCTCCCACAGGCTAAGCAAAACAGCACATTTTGTTGTCCCACAGGCTTGTCAGCAACTCCTGGTGTCTTTTCAGCCAGAAAGTTAAGCCATATTCATGCCCCAGGACAGGTCTACACGCAGTATATGGTGAAGATGATTTGGGCAGCAAGTGACCGAGATTCATGCCTACATTGCAGGGAATTTTGCAGAATTTTTACAGCCAGACAATAGCAGGAGATGGAAGCATTTCCAAAATCTGTCATTCTGGTGCCTCACACTTGATATATATCAGAAGAGTGTCTACTTAGTATAGTACAGTTTGTAGTTATTTTAGAATGCTTGGATCAAATAAGTGAGAAGGAAAACTTTATTCTTAAATGTCAGGCACACCTTGATCTAGAAAAACACACATTGGTTGTCATATTACAGCCAATACAAAACCCCCACTGACATCCTTTTCTCTGCAAGACACTTGAGCTGATGTGGGTGATTATGGTAGGACTGAGTAAGGCTCTCACAGGGTTTTACTCATACCTTGCATTTGTAAGGGCCCAGGTACAAACATAGCCAAGCTCTCCCCAAGAGAGCTTTTCTGACAGGAGAAATGGTCAGCTTCTAAATCATTAACTAAGTGTGCACCTTCCTTAAAGCTGTATAAAATCCAAGAGTAACTTCAAGCTGCTTCATCTTTATATTGCCTTTGTAATCAGTCAAACATAGGAGCACCACCATTATCCTGCCACTGGCTCTGGATGACCAGTGAGTTGGTGCCTGATAAGTTGGAATCCACCACCTTGACAGAACTGGCAGAAGACACTGAGCTGTGAGGGTAATTTAACAGTTCAGATGGACATTTGGGCATATCCTAAGTTTTTATCCTGGATTCATCTCCAGCTGAGCTAGATGCCATCTAACTACATGTTTTTTGCAATTTAACATCCACTAAATTTTAACCATGAACACAATTTTTGCCCAGTAAAGAGACTGCCACCTGGATGGCACAGGGAAACATTCCTAGATGCGAGGCTCATTTGTGTCCAGATTATATTCTCACATCCATTTTACATGGCTTCTCATTTTGGACTATTCACTCTGTTGGGACTCAGAGCTCTGTCACTGACACACACACACTGCTTTGAAGAGGCCCGTGGCTGATGCTGATTATTTCTTTGACTGTGTTTTGCCTTACACAGATGGGATTGCTCATCCCTGAGCTGAATGCCACACTTGAGCACAGCAGTGGGTACTTGTTTAGTATAGGTACTAGGACTCCAGGCTCTAACAGAGTGCTTTCTTCTAGCAGCTCTTGGGCATGAGCTGCCTTGTCCTTAGACATTATATCCTTCCTGCCTGGCACCCCAGACCTGAACTTTTGGGAGGGGGCCATGACAAACACTCCCCCAGAACAAACAACCAAAGATTATAATTGTGGGGGAATGGCATGGGGCAGGTCCACAAGTGATTTCTGCCCTAGCAGGACTGCACCCCCTATCAAACTTCTCACAGGAACAGGCAGCATGCTTTGCAACAGTCCAGTCTCTAACCCTGTTTTATCCTGGGTGTATGGGGGAAGGAGGGGTTCTTTACACAGGTACTGAACTAGTGGAGACTTTAACTCCATCAAAAGAATTCCAGCCCCTCAGCTGCAATCACTTGCATGGCCTGATTTGTGCAGTTTTACATGTAGATATGCACTGGTTTGACATTTGCCCCTGTTAAGTTCATTTTCCTCTACTTTAATTCTCTTTCTGGAGTAAATGCTAACCAGCTTCAAAACAGAAGGCAGTTAAATATTATCATCTCTGTCAGAAGAGACACAAAGATGAATCATTGTCCTATATGGGCAAATACACTGTACATTTTTTCCCCTGCATAAAATCTGTGATAATTCTACTAAGAGACCAATTATTTTTACAACTAAGACTCCTCTTAGCAGAAAAAAGTATCACAGAACTTGTTCAATGACAAAGATTGAGCCCATATCCCAACAAGTTGGTCTGTCACCAATGGAATTGTTTTGATGAGTGTTCCTGTAGCTTCTTTGATACATCCCCAGTGAATGGTGAGTTCACATTGCACCTTTGTCTCCAACACCAGGAAAGTGGGGGTGGGAATGCCCTTTACCAGTGTCCCTTCTCTACCTGGCTGATATAAAACTCAAAAGAACTTGCTATATTTGAGACTCCCTCATCTAATGTGTATGAGAAGTCTCAACCAGCTTAAAGATTGCTGGGCTTGCATAAAGTCAGATGCTCAAAGTATTTGTTCAAGCCTTATCTTCTTAGGAATCCATGCTCTAAGAGGGTGATAATTGTCTGATTGTCTGTGAAAAGAGTCGGTGCTACATTGTAACTACAACAATGAAGCCAGAAGAGAACAGGAAACCCCTGGAGAGTCACCTCACCAGAGTGGTTTGTCTTAATTAACATATATTTAGTTTTAAAGTCAACTGGAGGACTCCTCTGAAGGGGCAAACCGAGCAAATCTCTAGTTACAGGAATAGATTTTGCAGGTACTCCCCCAAGGGGACCAGTTCTGATCAAGTCCACCTTTCCCACAGGCAGCACGGATACATTACTGACTGGACAACTGCTCATGCCTTTAGACACAGGCTTTGGCATTGTGCTAACAGAGCCAGAGAGGTTTGCCTTGTGATGAGGTTGGGTGTTCAAAAGGGATCAAGGAATCCTTGCTCCAAGGCAATGCTGCTGGGTTTGCTCTGCACTCAATTCCTCATCTGGTGGTCCCACACCTTCCTGCTGAGGCTTTCCCTTGGTCCTTCATTATACACTGTTTTACCAGGTTAATTTTCTCCTCACTGGAGTGAGACCAACACCTCGCAAGGGTACATTGCACAGAGGTGAAAGCACATGGACAAAACAGTGCTTTCCAAGGAGAAGAAAGTTCATGGGGCAGTTAAGCCTCCTGGATCAGTTCAGATGTCTCATGAGATCTTGCCCAGACTGAACTGGAAGAGGATCAAGCCCAAAACAAGCAGGGATATTCCTCTTACCTTGTGAAAGCACCCTAAGCCAAAAAACACTGTGCACTCAGTAGGGTGGTGAAGATGAGATTATTCCTGCCTACAGTCAGGCCTTGAAATTCTTTTTTTTTTTGAAGGTGCCAAATGCTCAGTTGTTCTGGCCTCCCTCTCAAAGGTTTCCAGACAAATCATTAGCTCTTTTCATTTTTCTCAACACTGGCCCACCACTGAGCAGCAGGCCTGTTTTAACTAGGCTGGAGTGAAAAGAGGATCTCATGGTCCACACTCATTTGGCTGATAAACAATTCAATAGTAACAGAGGGTTGAATTAACAGATGAAGGCAGATGGGCTTATGGAATAAAGTAGAGACTGAGAGGGAGGTTATATTGAGAGAGCAGAAGGATTGGAAAAAGATCAACCAAAAATGGGCCAGCATGTTAAGCCATATGTCTCTTCTAAACATTTTTTCTGCTCTTGTTGTTCGATTGTCACAGTGCTTCAGAGCTATCTGTTGTTTTGTTCTGAGATTTTCGGGGTTTGGGGCTTTTTTGCAGGCAATGCTTCACAAGAGTCCAAAGGAACACCACCATGCCCCCTCCATTTCACATGGAGAGAACACCTGTGTTATTTTTGCAAATATATCAAATCACAATTATACAAATACATCTATAGTAAGCACAGATCCACAGCCACCCCCAATCATTCTGCCATGTCACATCCACCTCCCCATGCAAGTACTGTGGAGATAAGTCTGGCATGGGCTCAGTTGCCACAGTCTTCCCTCATCTGTCAATATATCCCGCTAATAAAAAGGAAAAAGAAGTGGATATACACTTAAATAGCATATCCCTTCCAATTGCAGCTGAAAGAACCTACTACAAAATGTCATAATGACTCAGGACAGAGGTCCTGACATTATACACAGCCTTCTGCAACATTTCTGACAGCCTTTGACTGATACCAGCCATGCCAGGTTTAAACTTCAGTGGCCAGTAATAAAGAAGCAGCCTGAGTCCCCACCCCAAAGCTGGGAAAAATGAAACTAACTTCCCTGGTGCTTTTTCCCCCACACCTGGAAACACATCAAATTTTTAATAAATTGTGCCTTTAATGAACAGGAGGAAAGGACAGCAAGAAGACTGAGGGTTGGACTCTATGACCCTTATGTGTCTTTCAACTCTGCCTATTCAAAAGTAGTAAGATACAATAGCAAATAGCTATTATAATAGCTTACAACTTTCTTCCCTCACACCTTGATGTAGCCATGTGGCCAATTCCTCATCTTCTGCACTGTCAATCCCTTTTCAGGGGTCTGATTTACAGTCAGCAGGTCCCTCCCCTTAAGAGGAGGATAGCAAGGCTTTATGTAAGCTGTTCCTGCCCCTACAGCAATAGCTGCTCCTCCTGGCCACAGGTGCTACCTGCTCTCCTGGTTGAACCTGGCAGCCCTGTTTGAGTCCTGCCTGCTCCTTCAGCTCTGCTCTTGCACATCTTGCTCTTGCTCTGCCAGCTCTTCTAGCTCGTCACAAACACTTCACTCATAGATGCTCCTTTTCTATCAACATTCCAGTTTCATGGTCTCCCTACCAACATATCTGCAGACATAGCAATTGCCTTTAGTCAGCAGCCTGCAGACTGACACCTAGAATCATGTAGACAAACTTGCAACTACACCACTACATCACTGTACCTGCTGGACACTGAGAAACAGCTCCTCCATACACATAATTTGCCTTAGCTCCACCTTTGAATTACAAGTGACATGGCTATGACAGCACTCAGCTAGGAAGACAAAGGGACACGCTTACCTGAGTTGGATATACCAACTTGCAGGGGCTCTTCAGCTTCTGCTAGCTTTACAAAGCACCTTTCCCTGGCTTTGAGTGCTCAGAGTTTCTAAACTCTAGTTACATCCAACACATACAAGGAATTCTTGCTGCAGAGAAGTCCTTGAAGTTTTCATGCATAACTCCCTTTTAAGTTGCATTAATTACACCAGGAATGTTCATCAGCCCCAGTAAGCATTTCAGCAGTTCTAAACTTAAAGGTCAGCCTGAAAAAAAGCCCCAGAAGCAATGCTTTTAGGCTCAGTGAGAAGTACAGCTAAATCCTTTGCTTTCAACAGTTTGTCTTGAAAAGACATGACCACTAGACATTGGCTGTCTTAGGTCATGACTAGAAAGCATAGCAAAGTTGTATCCCTATATAAAATAAATATTTTTGTTACATTTCACTGAAAAAACCCCCATCAATATGAGAGACATCAGGCCTACTCCATGTACACAAATGCAGTACAAATCCTGTCTTCTCATGAAGACCTATGAAGTCCCAGCAGAATTCAGGCCTCAGCAGTTTGCGTAACTTGAGTCACACCTGGGATTTCCTTCTGTATTTATGCTGAGCCTCTTTAATCCTATCCATCATTTGAAGCACAGCTCTGAGCAAGTCCACATCCATGGCTCCACTTCACATGCCCAGCAGCCCCACATTCAGCCCAGCATTAGGGAACAAACAAGGGTGCACATCTGGCTCACACAGCACCAGCCGAGACTACTCTCTATAGGGAACTCAACAAATGAGCTGTTAATAATGCACCAGTCTTGCCATTCAGCTGTATTGTCTCTGCAAAGCTTAACGGGAGTAAAAAGCAATATAAACTGTTTTGACACTGTTAGCAGATGTGACTGACTACACACTGTTCCATTAAGTGGGAGTTGCAGATGTTACAGCCTGCAGCTGAACCACACACAGGCTGAAGTACAAGAAGCAGGGACAGAATTATGGACAAGTCATACACAGCAGTAGCTGAAGCACCCTGTGAGCCAAGTGTGTAGGGCAAGCACCTGGAATTGATTTGAGCCCTGTAAATCAGCACAAGTGGTGCACCAGCACCTCTACAAACCACGAGGACATCTATGAGGAGTCATCTGACATTATAAAACACTGGTCTCATGCTGTGCAGTTATCAAGGGGCTGTTTCCAGGTTCTCCTGTCCCCAGATTTCCTCTCTGTTTAGTTGCATAAAGGGAAGGAGATGGTATTGCAGTCCTGTCTCCCACATCACAACTTATTTCTGTGCAAGAAGGAAATGGCATTGCAGTGACTCTCTCTGTAAGGCCAACAAGATAGTCTTGTCCATTCTGAGAAGACTTCTGTTGGCATTAAAGTGCAAGCACTAAGTGCCAGGAACAGGGTGTGAATCTATGGTAAAAATGACATCTGGTGAGAAAAGGAGACTTGATCCATAAAACTGATAGAAGACAATTGACACATGAGCAGAATGCTGTAAGAGGCACTCAACACCCACAGCATGTGTGCACTCATTAGAGCATTCTGCTGTTGATATATTTCAGTTTTAAAAGCATTTTAACCTGTAGTTGAAATAAGCATTATCCCTGTAGGGGTAAAATCATATATATCACACTGCTTTATATCCAGAATAATTTGTTACTGAGACCAAAATCTCTCCCTAATTATTATGAAAAAAATCTCAGTATCAAAGTTCAGCACTACATTGTTCGAGATATACACAGATGAATAAACTCTTGATTCCTACACAAGCACCCATTCTAATCCTCTTTCACCTCCCAACAAAGAAGTAAACTATTGCTGGTTTCAGTTTTAATATTAGAGACAACATAACTGCAACTTTTCCTAAATGCTTTTTTAAACATCTATAAAAAATTAGTGATTAATATCTTTGTTCTTCAGACAGGTCTAAGGAAATAGCTGAAAGGAGGATGTCTGGCTTCACTGTAATCCAATGACTTTCAATATAGCTTGTACCCATCTGGCTATAAATGGATTATCATTGTCTATATAATCAAAGTATTTAAAGAGAGCAAAGATAGTATCTACCACTATTACAGCTCCTGGATAGCATCTCTGTAGACCACATTCCTTGTGCACTTCAAGGATTCACCTTTGCCTCATATCAAAACTCTCCAGAGCATCAGATGGCCCACAAGTTCTCAGCCATGGTTTAAATATGGCAAGAATTTACCTTACAGCAATTTTTCAGCCACAGTGTGCTGGCCTATAGCACCGTATTTCCCAGGAAAATTTCCCTCACTTTATAAACTCTCGCATTCTGTGCTGCTAGTGCAGCTTTCCATTCCAGGAAGCCTGGGAGAGTTAATGGAACACAACTTGTCCCAATGAATGATATCCCACTAGCAATGTAGGGGTTTGTTTGGTTTGGGTTTTTTTTGTTTTGGTTTAGTTTTTCAGGGGTTTTGTGTTTTTCCTTTTTTCTCTCTGAACTGACCAAGTCAAATCTGACCCATCTACAGAAAGCTGCAACATTTCTCTTTGAAAATGACTCCTACCCAAAATAACATCCTACCAAAAATAAAATGAATAATGCAACATCCCTTTTACTGCTAGACCTAGCTTAGATACCATGCCTGATGTTCAGGCATTTCTGGGTAATAGTGCAAGAGCCTCAGGACAGGAGTTATTTTTTTCCACACAGCTACTTTAAATAGCTTGGTGGTATTTTTAGCTTTCCTGTACTTGCACTGTTTAAAATTGTATTATTTTAGAACAGTTTCTGCAGTACAAAGGACCATGATGTGGAATGAAAATTGAGTTAAACTTCACACTCAATGTTTGTATAAATCTGATGCTTCATACAAGATAAATCAGAGAAGGATGCACAGTTTATCATTTGATCAAAGTGTTTCCTCAATTTTCAGCTTTTATCCAAAATGACTTTTGACACCAAATATAGGTCAAAGCAAGCAAGCTAAATACAATCAGGAGTCCATAAAGGGAAATAAGAACGCTTGCAAAATCCCATCATGATTTCGGCAATTACACAGCAGCAGCAACATAATTCTCTTCCCACAACACTATTTCTGGTCCCATAGGAAAAGTGATCATTGCTGGAACACAGGAGAAGATACTGCAAGCAGGTGACAAGTGCTATGTAGTGACCACGCAGCAGCTCCAGACACTTGGAGTCAGGTCCTGGCTCTGCCAAACTTCCCATATAACCCTGGGTAAACACCTCAGTCTGCCTGCTGTGTGTCTGTTCCTTAGGTGTAAAAAAGGAAAACATTGCTTTACCCAGGGAAATGCCACCAAGCAAGAAGCCAGAAATGATTGTGAGAATGTCAGGTCAGATGCATGTTGTGAACAGCAAGGACCACAGAAGCATTTGGAGAGATTGGGGTGCACAACAGCACAGGAAATTAACTTTTTCAAGGATATTAAAGTAAACAGCATAATTAGTTGTGTGGCAACATTGCTTTTCAAGACCTGAAAATAACAAATTTGCAAACTGAAGCCAAACTTGTGTCTGATCCTTCATTATTTTATCAGTGTATAATACAGAACAATTATTATGTACTAATGGTTTTTAGTTTCCCATATTCTTAACGTAAAAGTTCATGAAATGTCACAGGAAGATGGCTTCTCATATTTCCAAGTATCTCAAAGAAAACAAGTGACAGGCACAAGCTGCAGAACTGCAATTGAAAAATAAGTGTTACTGAATTTTTCAGTTCCCCAGTGGCAGACCCACTGTCCATTAACTGGGTAATTCTGATTTTACTGGCTTAAATCCTCTGAATCTGAGTTATCCCAGATATCCCAGCTGTATTAGACATCAAGAAAAGGGAGTACATAGAAATTCTTCAGAGAGAAGGGCAAGATCAAGACTGAGCTACCCAAACCCTGTCTTTTACTGTGGTATTTGAGCTCCTTCAAGTGATTGAGATCTACAAATCTTAAACTCAAATCTGCACACAAGTAGGAGAGTCACTGATGCAGAGATCTCCATTCTGAAAGTTTCCAGAAAGCTTTTATACTGAACAGAGGGGACAACTAGAGCAACTTGGCTAAGCTAGGCAAGTAAAACAAAGGGGGAATTTTGCTGTTTTCTGCTGCATGCATTACCAGCTATGAGTCAGAAGCACAACTGCTTATAATAAATAATGCAACATATCAGAGACAGTGTATTGGTTCCCTTTGCACTTCGGGGGTTTCGGGTTTGTTTGTTTTTTAAGTCAGAATGTTGATACTCTTGCTCGGTGGTTATTTGTAATTATCCTCCATACAGAATAAACAGCCAGGGAGGAACAGCCCAAAGACCAGCTAGTCAGGTATCTGCTTCCCAGCTATTGCCAGGAGCAGAGGCAAAAAGAACCAAGGAAACAGGGTAAATGCCACATGCAGTGCAGATATCATTGCACTTCATGACCCAGAGATGCAGTCACAAATCATTTATGCTTGTATAAAAACACTGATCTGTACATAGGTGCACTTATTCCCCTTCAAGCCAGTCCCTGCAAGTATACACACTCCTCCTGTGTGTATGTGGGTTTTGCCTTAATCCCCTTCTTCCTTTAGACATTCTTCTGTTTCACAGAGAAAACACAAAGGAAATCCAAGAACCTGCCCAAGGGTGCTTTACTCATATTCCTCTAAAAGTGCACAGAAGAAAACATTTTTAAACAGAACCGCTAAAAAAAAGGCATCAGATTCTTGCCTTTCTTTCCACTAAATTCCTGTCTCAGACAAAATCCTGAGGAATTTCTAAAAGGAAAAGCTTTCAGCAAAGACTTGGCAGACCCAAACTTGCAGGAATCATCTGGAATATACCCACAGATATCTAAAATACTTAGAGAAGTGCTGTTTATTGCAGAGGAATTACTTTATGTACATGTTCTTCCTAAACAGAGGCATTCTGTGTAATCCATTGTTGTCATTACTACCCAATCTGTTATGTCTCATAATACTTTCTAATCAGGAAGTGTCCTATTTTATGATTAATCCACAGGAGATATTTGCAAGTGTTTTCTCTGAAGTCCATTTTTTTCTAATCCTTTCTTCAACATGTTTGTCAAAGCATAGTAAAATAAAGATATGGAAGTGCTTGAAGTTTAGTTCCAAGACTAGCTGTTACAAGGCTAAATTTTTCATGTCTAAACACTAGTCTTGCTTTGGGTTAGGATGTACATTTTGGATTATGCCAATGATTATTTTAACACTTGTTTCACAACTCAGTCCATTATGAAAAGATGTGGCAATAAAGTAGGGAAGTGGGAAGTATTAAAAGAACTTGAAAACTTTCTTTGATCCTGAGGAAAATAGGTAAGTTTGGGATAATCTTATTGTTCAATGACTATTACTATTTTACAAAATATTAAATGTAGACAAATAGCCAGGCCAGAAGTACATCTAAACATGTGCTGTTAAAGCAAAGTATAAAATATTTTCCTGATTCTCTTTGGATTAGTTCTTTCATTATCTCACATCAATCTCTTATTAGGCTTGAATTCTGTCTTGATATTTCATTTACTGACAAATTACAGATCACAGTAGAGGATGCCACTGCCATTTCCTACCTTCATATACATACAATTTTTTCACTTGAGCTGTTCTAGTAAACTCCAACTGAGCCAAGGCAGCAGCTGCTCTTTGTAAAAGGAGAGATGGTACGAGACATGACTATTGTGCAAAGTCAGTGACTTTAGGGTAACTCTGGAAATGGAAGATGCCTCAAGACTGGGATGTTGTTCTTCAAAGTTCAGAGCAACCCTTTTGTCAAAAACATTTGTTCTGGTTAGGCAATCTTTGTTATTACTGACTCAAAAACCAATCAATTTGTGCAAGCAAGAACAGATTATCCAAAACAGAATATAGTGCTCATAGACTTTCCCCAGACTTTGAAAGTTACAACAACAGAGCAGCAGCCACAGCTCAGGCTGCATGAGAAAGTGCTCGAGGGACCCCTTGCACTGCCTGGAAAGCCTGGGTACTTTTACAGCAGCCTTGGATGGGGTCAAAAGCAACCTGGCAACAGATAAAAGCACGCTGTGCAATACCTAGAGGGTGTTCTTGTCACTGAGCCTTGACTCAGCAGTGACACACCTTGCTGTGTGCACCAGTTTGCTCTGATACCCCAGTGCTTTAAAGGAGTTGGTTGGGAAATACTCTGAGTGTCCCTGTGACTCAGTTTGAGAATAGCAGGTTTGATGCTGTTCTGCATCTACTCTATTCCTCCCAAGAGCATTCCCTCTGCAGATCCATTCCCTGTAAACAGCACACACCTTCTGATTGACCCAAGCAGACATTTCAGAGCTGCAGTGTAGGAAAAATCAACACTAGAGATTAGAAGAGTCCTGGAATGCCAAGAGAGCTTGGAAACTCAGGTGGAAAACAGGGATGGTCTATTGGCACTGAAAGGAATCATCCTTTCAAATACTCCGTGCAATTTATATGGAAAGCCAAAAGCAGAAGCTGGAGGTCTTGGTCAAAATCAGTCCAGGAACCCAATACAGAAAATGCATGTTAGTCCATGCTCTGATGTAATCACATTTTAAATGGCCCTGAGTTCTGCAAGGAGCAACAGTCAAGTCCCCTGTTAAGGCAGTGTAAGTTATGTACCTGTGCCAATTTCAGGTTAGTTTCAACATGCCAGAAGTAAAACCTTGAATCTAAGGACTTCCAATTCTCAGATTTCTACAAGCAACCAGGAATTCAGTGGGCTTTCCTGAAAATAAGTAGGATAACCAGTTTTCATAAAGTGCCAGCTTTGCAAGAATCCCTTCCCTTTACAGTATCTCCAGGTGAACACCCTCACATGGGTAAGCCCTGCAATCCCTTTCCCATTACCTTTGCATTTATTTCATCCTGGTCCACTTCTACAGCAGCACTTTTTTCCCCCCTTTGTCACTTCAAAGCAACTTCTCTACAGAGGTTCCATCTTTGTAAAGACTGAAAGCTTGCAACATATTATTGCAAGAGGCCATAAAAGATTTGGTTTGATTTCAACTGTTTTACCAGTTCAGTGGAGCAAATCCTTCCTGGACATGAACAGTATTGGTGATGTGACTAAGGTAAGTGGGATTAAGCCCACTAATTGAACTACAGGAGCTGGGACTGGAAAACAATAGAAATGGATAACATAGAAAAAAGATGGTTTACATTGGCATTTGTTTTTCAGGTTATAATGAATAGGGAAACCCCTTTAGAAATTTTAAAGATGTCCTAATGACTGTCCATGGGAATTAACTTGTAATTACAATTCCTTAACTTGGCTGTTGAAGGATGTCTGTTAGACTCCCATCAGCATTTGTTAGCTGTCTCACTAGATTATCCAAGGCATAACTAGATATTTTTGCCCTTCTGTTGCTCCATTTGATGGAAATTCAATTTCCTTCTGCCAGTCACAGAACTAACATGTAACAATAATGGCTCAAAAGACTACTTTGTAATACATTTGTCATAACCTATACTGTAAGCACTCAGGTAATTTATACAGTCAATTTAAAAAACATTCAGTACTTGCTGTGATTATCAGCTAGGGAAAAAAAAACCCCACACCCTCCCAAGATTTATTTTAAGCTATTTTCCTTGAGTCTCCCTCCCTGTCAGCCCCAAAGACTTAATCCCATCTTCTCCAGACTTTATCTTAAGTCTTCAGGAAAAAAAAATAAAATTAAAGAATTGGCTTTTATCTTGTCCTTCCCCCTTTAAAAGGAGACTAACATACTTCAGACTACAGTCTGCCACATGCTTGGCCTTGGAGAGTTTGGGGACACTGATAGAATCTTCACATCCAAAAGAAACAATTAAGGATGTCAGCAGCTGCTTTGAAAAACCACAGCACAGTATTTGTGTGGAACAGGGAGCACAGATTTGGAGTCCCCCGCTCACTTTTGCCCCTCCTAAAGTCTGGTAGGACACTCAGCAGAGGAGCAGAGCAGCACAAGCTCTGCCAAGGCACTGCAAACAGTCTTTGGGCTCACAGAGACCTTGAATCAGTTTGGTATGTCCAGATAGTTTAGAGCACAGATCTCAGTTTGCCTGTAGAGCACTAAGCAGATAAATTGTCCTATAGTGCAATCTAGTTTAAGCAGAGATTTGATTCAGGCAAGAGTCCAGCACTTGGGGCAGAAGGTTAAGGATGCTCAGTCACACATCACACCATCATCATGTTTTGCCCATACCTGAAGCTGAGTCCATTACAGACATGGGCAATAGTTTCTAGTATGTTTATATTACTTTCTCCAAACCCTCTTTGATAGTCCACAAAACCCACCCACATCAGTGGGCACCAACAGAAATATGACAATGCTACTTGGGTGTCTCCCTGTCCTTCTGGAGGTTCTGAAATATGTTACAAACACTAAAAACCACTTTCAATTAACAAGAATTTATGTAGCATAACTCACAGGATGCATGAGAAGTTAATGCACTATTCCAGGGCAGAGCACAACTGTAGACAAGGTAGGCAGCTACTATAGTTACAGGAGTGAAAAAAAAAAGGCGCTATTTGTAAGCCAGACACCCCTCTTCTCAAACTCTTACAGTAAGGAATAATGAGAACCAGAGTATTTCCACAGCCATAACCTTTAATTTCTGATCTATTTCTTCCATCATCAGAAGTGTCTTGATAATGTGACAAACTTGACTCCATTTGCCCCTACCATTTCAAAGTGAAGTGGTGTAAACAAAAGCCTGGAATGTAAAGGGATGTGGGTTACTTCAGTCCATGATACCTGGAAGCACAGAGCTTCTACCACCACAGTGAGAATGCAGAAAGCCTGAAAGCCTCAGGCTTTGGTCAGTCTCAGAACCTCCTTGTGAAATGCCACAGCTCACCCCTAGCAGTGACAGACACTTCTGCACAAGCCCTGCTCTGGACTGAGGAGTGTGGGAACCCAACTACCCTTTCCACTGTGGGAAGGCTCCCTCTGAATCATCACCAAAATAGAACACACACAGCCTTCTTGAAAACGGGGATGGGATTAGGGGCTCCATAACACTGCCTTAAGTGAAGATGTGATAGAGACTTGAACAGGCAACAGCTTTCGAAGCTCTGCTCTAGTTTATGCCTGAATAAATCTGGAGGCAGCCTTAACGCAAGGTTTATTGTTCCCTACAGCAGTTGAAGTGAATTTTGCCCACTCACTGCCTACAGAAGTTGTACCATCACAAAAGAGCCACAAGTAATCTATTTTGACAAGAGCTGCTGTAACAAGTCACAGGTTCTTATCACACCTTCAAGCCACACCAGCAGCTCCAGGATATATTGTGTTCAGAGCAGCCTATCCCTCTGCGGTCCCACAAATAAAGTACACTTCCTGTCCCTCTTTGGAAAGATGTTTGCTTTGGAAACTGCCTCTGGATGCCTCCTCATGTTCAGCTGCATGAGCAAGATGTGCAATCACAAAGATGCTGCACCTGCCTTAGATGTGTCTGCACTGGGCAGCTGTTCTGTTGAACTGGCACTAAAAAGCACTGTGTGGTGCTCCAATCTTTTGGACTGTTTCTGTAAAAACCCTGCTCCAGCTTCCTGATGGATGTGGCACATCTTGACTTTGATGGAAGTGGCATTTTGTGTTTTTAAATGGCACTAGCTAGCTGAATAGCAATATCTTGTCACTGCAATGTAATTTACAACTGGTTTGTGTGCTGTTCTGTTTTCTTGCTTTGGGATTTTTTAAAATATCCTGTCAAATCATTGTATGTTAAGCCAGGACCCTGCTATTCAACTACCACTAGTGATTTTGAATGTCCTCTGTGAGACACTGAAAGATCCCTTACACTGGAAACAAACTACAGAAGCCTAAACCAGAAATAATCTGTACCACCCACAACCTTCATCACTTACTGATGACACATCTTGTGATTTTGTTCTTCAAACAACTTTCATTCTTACCCTTCAGCTTTGTCTCTACATATCACTGATAGCTTTGCAATGCTACTGCATTGTCTCCAACAGGTCTCATATCTCTGGAAGCATCCTGCTGGTACTGAAAACATCATTCCACATATTTAGCTGCTTGGAAAGGTGGGATTAGACAATTCCTTCCTTAGCATCACATAGATAGCTGTGGAACAATGTGGTTTAGATAAAAGACCAGATTCTCCCCTCCCTTAGCCAGCCACATTACCTGTGGCAGATTTGCAGCAGCTAAGGACCAGCCCAGTGAATTTTAACAAAAAATTTAATTCACCTGGGACAGATTCACATGCCTGGCTTGTACCACTGATTAAAAATGTGCAGCAGCAGTTCAGTGTTGTGTTTAATGAGCATACAATACAGGGTAGAGAGGCACATTAGTTTGACTACCATTTTGTCACTTATTACAGCAATCTTGTTTTCTTTTAGAGCACAAGAGGTTTTTTTTCTGGCCATGTCTAAATATACACAGCCCCAACAGCATTGCTTCCTGCAAATGCAGTACAACTATGCAAGCCAGTGACCTTTTTGCTTTCACAGCAATAACAGTGGCTGGGAGCTTCCAAGTGGTTTTTTTTTACCTCCCCCTTCCTTAGTAGCTCAAGAACTCTAATTCAGCTCTTAGGTACAAGAGGTTGATTAATAAAAAGAGAGGGTTTTCGTGGACACTTACACAATTGGTTTCTGGAACTTTTATGCCAGAAGTTGTTTCATGTGAAAGGAAAAGAGATTTAGTCTGACATTTGCTGTCATGAGCAGGAACTACAGAATGGGACAGGCTGGTTCAGATCTCAGTTGTGTAAGAAATCTTGTCCTTTCTGAGCATGTAGAGCAACTTAGCCACCGGGCCAAGGAGAACAGGCAAAGCCCCCTTTTTAAGCAGGAACTGACAGCTACTTTTCCCACAACATGAACAGAGTATAACAGAACTTAAACTGCTCCTTACAAAAAAAAACTTCAGGTTTATTTCTCCATCCTCCCAGGTGCATTTTCCTTTACTAAGAACAATTTCCTTTGTTCTAAACATCACAATAATAATGCAAATTTGCAGAAGAATGGCTCTTGGAAGCAGCCAAGATGGGGAATGACTAGATTGACCCAGTCATGTCAGGAAGAGACAGGGAACTGCCAATACAATTGGAGAATAAAGCATTTCAAAATCAGCAGAAATGTGGTAAGGTGAGAAATCCAGACAACTCTTAGAAAACTACCATGATGCTCTGTGCATTTTGGGCCAGTTCTGCAATTGGTTCATTAATGGAATTGTAAATATTAGCCAAGGATCTGTCTTTCCATGTTTTTGATTTATATAAAAGACTCTCAAGGAAGGGGATTTCATTTTGGATACAAACTGACTTGCATATATGGCAATAGAGACAACGCAAGTTAATTAGATTTTCAAGAGCAATTAATTTCATTTATAACTGGAAAATTACCATTAAAAAACCCCTAAATGCTGCAGTTGGTCAGGAGGTGGTTTGTATTGGCCAAAGAAATATTTCACAAATACGTATCCCATTTAAACATGAGGGGTTTTGCTGCTCACCCTTTTGCTGAAATACTGCATCACTTTCCTCTTAAAACTCTTGCTTAGGCAAAAATTAAAAGCAGCATGGGACACACAGAGGAACCCTTCCCCTAGTGTGCCCTCCTAGCAGTAAAGAGTCCAAAGACTTCTGGAGCTAAAAAACATGTGCAGACAACATTATGCTCAATACCTGCAGCTGGTCTTTTCCTACTCCTTTTCCTTAGCCTTTCTGTACTTCTGGCTTCCACAAATCCTCTGCCACTTCCCTATGCCCTCCCCAGAAGAGTATTTTTCTTTTCAAAGCCACTCTCCACCAGAGGAGCCTGATGAGCAAACATTCACTGCTGACTCTCCAATCCATCCATGGCTAAGCCTGTACCACCTCCTGCCTCCAAGTTTGAGAGAAACTGAACAATCTCAGCTGTCCCTCCCTTGAATAAAAACAATCCTGTAGCAGGATGTTCTGAGAAGACTCTCCCACCCCTTTCCCAACAACTGCCTCCTCAGAGGACATCTTACAGTCATTTCCTACACAAGTCCTCTAATTCCAGTTTTTGGCCCTTTTAACCTTTGCTAAAATAAAGAGTTCCAGGAGTCTCACTATAAATCTTTCTTTCTAGCCCTTCTGCCACTGCCATTGCTCTTTTCCCATCTCCCAGTTTCTCAGCATCCTTAGGAAGGGCATCCTAGATTTTGACATGCTTGAATGGCAGAACCACCCTTGGCAGTATAACAGCTGCTCTGCCCTCACCAAAAAGTCCTTGAAAAATAAGAGTAAAGGCAAGAAGTAGAAGCTTTTGTGCTAACAGCAGCTGGAGCTTGCATTCAGCTTATTGGAATTCCCTCATATCCTGCACATCACCAGCTCTTAAGTCTCAGTTTCACCCTCAGACAGGCCCTTGGTTAGTGCCTGCTCACTCAGGTTGGATTGGGATAACCTAATCCAACAGTCACCCTCTGGTGACACAACCAATTCCCAGCAAGAAGTCAGAGACCCTGGCAGACACAGCCATGCCTTCCCAGGATAATCTCTTCACTTGCAGACACTTCCAGTCTGGGGGCTGCCAGAGCCAGTGTCTGCTCCTGCCAGCATTGCTGAACTGCATGCCCAAGAGACAAAGGGCTACCTTTTTCACTGGGCAAAGCAGCAGTTTTATTTTCCTCATTTTAAGACTCATTTACACATCTTTAGATGACATTAAGCAATAAGAAGAAATTAATACATAAACACTAGAGCAGTATAGTGAAGGAACTAAATTGCACTTTAAAGTTCTCTTGAGGACAACTCTGGAGCCTTCAGAAATCAGTTAGATTAACCACAGGAGAACAATCTTCATAAGAGTGCTACTAAAAATGATTAAGTTGCCAATTTGCTTTAATCCAAGTCTTACAGCTTAGAAAGACTCCTTCAAAATGTAACAAGAGAACTAGATTTACTATGTAAATTATACTGAAGCACCTGAATAAGCTCTGGATATTTCAGCATGAAATTCCCTTCAGCTTTGGGCTTGCATGAAGTCCTAAGGTGGTTCAGTGCTAGGGGAAAAGAGTAACCCAACTTAGAGTAGCTCTAAGCTTGCTGTGCAGCCTAAACCTGAGAGTAGAATTATTGTAAGGGTTATACTATTGGAAATCAGTATGACATCCTGTTTTATTTAAGACAATGGATAACTGAAAGAGCCCTCTATAGAGATTTACCAAGCGTAGCTCTTAAGATAAATTATGTAAGACCTTGTGAATGTCTCCAGTTAAAGAGAACATACTGGTTTTTATCCGAAAGTCTTACCTACTTTCCTAGTTTTGAACAATGAGAAAATGAAGCCCAAACCAAAACAACTGCAAAACAAGTGTTGTCACAGGTTTCACAAGAACAGGCAGCACTAGGGGAGAAGGACATGTATTAATGACCTCCTTTTAGCCAAACTGGATTAACCTTGGAAGTCATCTAATTACTCCTTTGTCATAAAATACTTTTATTTCAGATGACAAGTATAATCCAGAAGCTCCAGGAGATAAACACAAGCCCCCTGCCCCACCAGTACATCCACAACATGTGTTTCATTTAATCTAACCTAAATAACATTACACTGTAAACAGCCAAATGCAACCAAATTGTGGCATGAACCCCGGTACGAAACATGACTAGTGACCACTCCAGAGAGGACATCATCAAGTACCACCAGCCAGTTATCTAAGGGGTATCAGCTTCTCTATAAGTCTATTCCTTTCCAGATGTTGGTAGTGCCTCCCCAAAAGCACTCCAGGATGTTATATTTCAAGTGTTGTTGCAGCTGTCCCACCTATAATTTTTTTTTCTAATTAAAGATTTAAATAGGGTCAGAGGTTTAGATTGGGGTATTTTCTTTATAATTCATGCAGTAATGATGTAAATAATTCAAGTCAGGATAGATGGAGCCTACATGTCAACAAGAGGTCTTGGCAACTCAGGCTGTAAACCAAAACATAGCTCTGCAGGAATGGGGAAGGATAGCCCAGCACTGCTATAATTTCATTCTCTCCCAGAAAATTCCTTCCAGTGCCTCCTAGGACTACCTCAAATTCTCACCTTTCTTTACTACTGCCTTATTTACATGTTTCAGTTAAAGCTGATCATAGAAGGCTAGTGAAAGTAAAAATCTTTTTTTAATGCACACCCACAATAAATATCTGCTTTAAGGCCAAACCTCAATGCAGCTTGCTTGACTATGACTCACATTAGTCACTTCACTTCATTACAGCTATATTTGTGTGTCTTAGCTGTGATGCTGCTTTACCTGCAGTAATAGGGTACAACAAAAACTACAGTGATAGCACTGAACTGCAGGCAATGGGAACTCTGAGGTTTTCCAGCAGTAGAAAATATTCAGGACCTTCCAAGCAAACAAGGTACCATCAGATGCTCACCACCAGAACCCAAAAATCACCAATCATGACAAGTTCAGCCAAAAAGTGCCATTGTCATGCAGTGGAGAGCACAGTCAGAGAGAAGAGCCAGCAACAGCGCAGTGGAAAAACTCAACTTAAGGAGGGGATCTGTTGTAGCCTCAGCCAGGACTCTGCTTTAGTAGATTAATATTTTAGTGCCAAATAAGTAGCTCTGGGAGCAGGGATGGGAATCCAGACTTCCTTCCTGGTGGGTGTCGTATCCAAGAGATTAGTCATGACTTATCATTTGTATTTCCCCACTACAAGGAGCATTCCCTACCCTTCCTAAAGGGCAGCAGGGGAGAGGGAGGCAAGCAGGTTTTAGAGAGTTGTGGCTTTGACTACCCAGGGAATGCCAACCAATTAGGATGAGAAGGAAGGTCCCCAAGCTGCAGGATTGTGGGCTCAGCTGTACACTTAACACATGCTGCTGGGTCCCTCCAGACTGGTGCATTTTGATTTCCAGTAGCTCCCACCTCACCATGGCAGCAGTCACAAACTCCTCCTTGCAGCACAGCCTTTCCTGTGCCACAGATGCCAGCTCCCATGGCAGGGCTTTCAATTACACTCCAGTATTTGGGGACTCCCTACAATGCACATCACTTGCCCTAAAGCAGACAAAAGGAATAAGATGGCATTGGAAGCACTAGGGAACTGTTCCTGCTTCTGCAAGTCTTCTCAAGCCTTTCTGAATCAATTTTGTGCACTGGGCATATGCTCCCAATACACAAATAGACATTTTTGCCATCAGAACAGCAAGGCCAATAAGAAACTTCCATGAAAAACTGTCTCTTGGCCAGTTTAACACATGTCGCTCCCCAGTCAGGGGCATTCCTGAGACTAGTCCTCAATGCCTGGCCAAAAGAAAACAATATTGTGGATAATTATCAAGCTGTAAATCAGATATGAACAATCTCCTACTGTTCATCTCCATGGCCAACATGCCAAACAGGAGGAGGCAATCTGCCTCCAACAGGCAGCAAACCTCAGTCTGGCACTTGAGCTCACCATCCAGTCCACCCTGCTAGCAAAGACTTTTGTGTCCAAGAGAGGGAAACACATTCCTTTTCCCTTTTAAAGGGATCTGAATTAAAGATCAAGGTTAATACCCTCTGGGTTTTATTTCTTCTGTGCAAAAACATATTAGGATTCATCAAATAGACCAAAAAAGACCTAATAAAATAATGACCAAAGCATTCCACTTGCCGTAACAGCAGATACAGAGTAAATGTGCAGATCAGATCCCTATTTACTTGAGGGCATGAAGCCAGGTTGATCACAGGAAAAAGTAGGAGAAGAAATACATTTCTGTAGCTTGCTGCATTTTGAAGATTAAAAGTGTACATTTTGATTCTAAAGAAGCCCAAAAAGTTTAGGCAGATATCAAAGAGCTCACAGAAAAATAGTGGGGATTACTGCCTGTTTAAATAAAATAGAAGATCAAAGTATTTCCAAGTTAAACATTCACAAATACTGTCAAGATTTAAGAATTATTAATTTAACTCTGAAAATTGAGATTAATTATAAATTATCCATGCACATGGATTTTAACACCGTTTTCAGCTGCAAGTATAACAGGCATGAATGATGGGCAGAATTCTTTAAGAATAAAAGCCAGGTCCATGGAACATGGTATAAACTTTAGAGGTATCTGAATGAGCAACTAAAAGAAAAGAGGTATTTAGGTACATGAAGCATCAGAAGCATTTGAGATATTCCTTCTAAAAGCTTAACTTCCCATTCAGAAAACAGGTTCCCATGGCCCAGCAGCAGTGCATGTGTGGAGAGTGCCAGCAGACTCCACAGCCCAGAACTGTATGTCACTAGATGGCAAACAACTCATAATGCTAAGAAAAAAAGCTTATTACAAAAATAGCTTCTAAACCTCCTTGCAGCTCACATTTAAGTAGATTTAAGGTCTATTAAAAAAGCCCACCAAGTGCAACTCCTACATATCATGCATTTCAAAGGCAGTTGAAAAAAAATACACTGCTTTCTTTCAGCCTGGATTTGAGACTTGTACATTTCTGCAACACAACATTTCCATAGGCACAGAAGCCTAGGAAAGACTAGACCTGCCCTGGATTATGTGGTTCATCTAAATGCTGACTCACCTGCACAGCTTTGCCATTCTGGACTTGAAGCAGTAGATATGAATTTCAGTGAGCAGGTGATATCCATATTCCCAGACCCACGTTTTTCAGTCTTTCATATTTACAGTTTCTTAAAACTGCAGCTTCCTTGTTTTTATTTAAGGCAATATTTTTACCCTAATTTGCAAAGGCAGCACATTATTTATGGTGTGAAAATAAAAAAAAAATCAAAGAAAAAGAAAGGGGAAAGTACTTGTATCTTTAAATTCAGTCATGATTTGGTAGTTGACTCACTTTCCACTGTAGTGAGATCTCTAGTGAACTTCCCACATCTCAAGGGCATCAGACTAGACCCTTAAAAAGTTTCAGATTCCATTTCAGTATCCAAATTACCAAATTTGCTGCATTCTGAGAGATCCTTGGTCTTTGAGAAAAGGTGATCTAGAGGCACTGTTTTCATTTCTCTTCAGAAACCAACATCAATGCAGGAGGCACAGTTGCCCATTTCTGACATATGAAGGAGAAGCTGTTTTGAAATGGTAAAGGGATTCTTTTGGAAGTACTCAAGCCTGAGTCTTCTCAATAATTTTTATTTGTAATCCTTTCATTGTATTACCACCTTGAGAAAATCTTGCACTGAATTATCTTTTACAAGAGTCATTTCCCAAGTTTGTTCTTAAAGATAACAGGTTTCTCAACCCAATGCTAAAGACAGGAGGCTAGCCCAGTGTCCCAATTTAATTTTAGTCCCTTTAAATTAGTACTCATAGCAGAAGGAGCAACTATGAAATTAATAAATCCAGAAATTCATGAAATAACTATAGGCTTTCTGAAAAACAGGGTGAATTATTTATCACTTTAGTTAAACTTCTTATCATTAGCTCAAGTGGCAAAAAAAATGAAGACAGCAGCTGGTGCTTTAAAATCTTAAAAAAAATGCCGAAGATACAGCACCATTAGGTCTCTTGGGAAAGGAACTTGACTGTAGTGTTCCCTCCCTCAAGAACTCAACTTCTAAAACCCCAAGAACAAGAAAACACACACACTTCTGGGAATGTCTAACTCTGCATCCTTTTGATAAGGCAAACTTTTCACTTCATTTGGGTTAAATTTGGGAGTTAAAAAAAATCACACATCACATTTTCACTCTCCTACTTTAAAATGCAGTTTGTAGGTTCAAAGGCAGCAAAGCAATCACTCAAAAGCTTCTAAGACATTTCAGAATAGAATATATTAGAAAGCTACTAAATACATGCTCAATATCCAAGGCATCTTATAGCACAAAAAGTAGGGGTTATACAACTCAACTGAGATGCTTATGTAGATTATCACAGTTCTGAAAACAAACCCATTTTTCCCTAATGAACCTGAAGCAAATTATTATTGTAGCTGTTTTTTCTACTTGTTGGTAGTGATCAATAGCTTGGGTGGTTCAGTCACTCTATTACACAACACCCAACCCGTTGTACTCCCTGTTCCCATGCTTGGACATCACACTTCATTATCCCATTCAAGAAAGCTCTTAACAGATGTTTGACTTCCAAACAAAAACAAACAAAAAAGTATTGATACAAATTTGTTACACTGAAAGAGAATACTTAAGTTAATAAGCACCTGTCACGCCACTTTTGTACCCAAGCAAGACAAAAAAATAAATCTATTCCTTCAGGAAGTTTAAATGCATAGAGGTAAAATTTGACAGGCATCTCAAAAAACACAATAGTAAGAAGTTAAAGTGTGTAAGACCAATTAGAAGGTATTCTATCAGCTGAGTGCTTCACATTAAGTGCTACAATTTTTTTATCTTTTTGTTTTTAAAATACTCTTATCTCTATTTATTCTAGTCTAGTAATAAAACAGGCATTTCTATTAAGAGGCAACTCCAGTGAAATTATATAGACTAGCATTTCCATACACTTAGAAGCAGACCAAAGGGGGACCAGAGGTCACCAATTGATTTATCCAGCTCTACCCCACCTACTACTCATTCAAGTCCCATTTCACCTGGCCTACCACTCAGCTAGGTTTGGTAACTCACAAATAGCTTGTAGCAGCCCACATCAGAAATTGCTATTTGCCTTCTAAGTTGGGTTACATTGGTCAGATGTCTTTTAAATACTAGTGGAAGAGCTAAACGAAGAAGAGATGAACACCTTCAAAAAACAGCCCAAAGACAGTAAAACTTCAGAAGGTTTGCTCTTACATAAATAACTCACCTTCTCAAAGAAGCTGGGAAAAGCAGAGAAATCCTCAACCCGTCCAAATGGAAAATAAAGAGCAGGACTGCAGACAATCTCCAGCCTTAAATACCACCATAATTAGACAAATAATGCTTCCCACCTGGGATTAAATAGATCTCCCCAGCCAATGGATAGAGGGGGCATGGGAAGCTCAGGTGGGCTCTCCTGGGCCATTAACACCAATCAGTGCCTCCAGGGCCTCGCCTACAATCAGACTTAATTGTCTTTGCCTGTGTTTCTCTTGTTTCTGTTACAGTAAGGAACCTTCTGGTCGTCTCTTCTAATTCCTAAAGGCTTCTAGTCTACCTAATTGTTCTTCTTATGGAAATTGAGTGATTGTCTTTCTCACTGATCTCTGAGATTTCTCCCATTCTATGTCCTCCTGAGGTGGAGGAAGCAGCGCAGAACTTCACATGATATTTTGGAGAGAGATGACAAATTTCTACAGGGCATAATTATTATGTGATGTTTTGTTCTCCAAGCCTTATTTAATAATTCAGAACCATTTGGATTTTGCTGGTTTAGTCAATACTGAGCACTGAACTGTTATTTTCATAGATCTGTCTATTGAAATCATACCAACATCCTAAAGAATAAAAATCTTGATTTTTTTTTTTTTTCTGCACAAAGTTAGGATTGTTTTGCTTCCCTTTGCATTGAATTTCCTCTGCCTTTCACTGGTGAGCTGGGATGCAGTGTGGACAGGAGGGATGTGGCAGAGAGTGGATCAGACTGGAGTACTCCTAAAAGGCTGTAGTACCTTTGCCTTTTGCTGCATTAATCCACCTCTGTAGTGTCTCCATTTCAGTAGAAATGATGTGTCTGGCTGGCAGGCAGAGGTGTAGGAAGAAGACTCTGCTATAGATAGCACAAGTCTGGGGAATTGCTGCTGCTAATCCTTACCCCAGCAGCAATTTTCCTGCAGCAGGGGAAGAGAGAAGTTTGGGGGCTGTGCAGCTCCCAGGGTGTAATACATCCATGCATATATCATGCCTTCTTACTTGAAAACTTGAAGTTTGGCTTCAGGCTGCACCCTGGAGAAAGCCTGTGCCACATCTCTCATTCTCACCTTGCGAACCTTTTTCTGCCTTTGCCCATTTCTTTCAGCCCTTGTTTCCGTGGGTCTGTCTCTTTGCTGTGTTACCCAGGAGGCATTTGCAGGTTTTGCCTTGTGTAGGCAGCTCACCCTCTCCTCCAGGTATCAGTGTGAATGCACCAGGCCTCCCCTCTAAGCTCTCCCATCTCCTCTTCCAGCGGAGGTTTAATCCACAGACAGCCCCGTTCCAAAGCAACGAAACACCTACAGCCATCTCTGTTGGCCCTGCAGCACTCCAGGCTTCCTCAGTGCTATTTTAGGAGTGATTATCATCCCTCCCTGGGTTTCCCATGGCTTTGAAGGTAGGCACAAGGAAAAGAACAAATCCTGCTGTTCCCCCACAGCTCTCCTTTGCTCGTGGGCTTCTCGGGTTTTCATCCTTTTGCCTGGGTCAGCCTCTTTTCCACCTTCAGCAAAGTCTGCTGAATACTTTCTTTTCACCATGGGTTGCAAAATGCCTGCCCAGTTGAGGACATGCAGTCTCCAAGCAGAGTGCAGACCGGAGCCCAGACCCTGTAATTGACAATTTGCGGTCAAGCACACCACCGAGCAACAAAACACCGTGTTACACTTCTCACTTCCCCCAAGGGGTAAAGGAAATACTCCTTCTTTACAAGACGTCCACCACTTTGAAAGGGAAGGGAGGCTAATAACTATATTTATGGATATCCATACAAATGAATGGAAATGGTGTGACTCTTGGGGATGGTCCTGTGCAGGGCTAAGGGTGGGACTCGATGATCCTTGTGGGTCCCTTCCAACTCAGCATATTCTGTGATCCTGGGACTCTGTGAAGTCCCAACCAAGCTTCTGACTTTGTTGGCTTCCCTGGTTACCGGGGTCTTCTCTAGGAAATTATATATATGTAAAATTATTAATAGCACTGCAGAAATGTACAGCTATACACGTTGGGGTGGCTCTCAGCAGCAAAGACCCAGTAGGTGTGTGGGGTATTTTATTCACTCACATCTAGTGTATTAGAAGTTCAAAGGGCAGAAAAATGACACTTGTGCATCTGTGGAGAACAGCCAAGGGAAAAGGCTGGAAGCAGCTCTTGCACGGGCAGAGCAGAAAGCTGTTTTACCTCATCACCCATAGCCACACTCCTCAGCTGGTCCTGCCCAAGTGCTGGGCAGTCCATAACACAAAGAAACACAGAATGAAAACAGTCGAGAAGTCCTGGGCTGAAGAAAGAGAAAGTTCACATGCTCCTGCTCTTCCTGCTCTCAGTCAGTGTACTCCTGGAGTACAATGAGGATGAGCTGACAGTTCATTTCCTCAACAAATAATCACAGAAACCTCTCTTCACTTGTCATCTCTATCCAATCCTGGCAATGCTGATTCTTTTTAAAATAGTGCCTATGGTCATACACCAGGGTTTCTTTAATTGTTTTCAAAAGCTTCTTCAGGATTAAGAAATCTTACATAATCTCAATCTCCATTATCCTTTATTAATTTATTTTCATTTTGCAAAGTTCTACATCACATACCAATTAATTTGAGTATCTCTAAACAGATAAAATCTTCCCATTGTCTCTTTGCCTCTCTTGACCTAGCTGACGCTTGCAATAGAAAAGATCTTAAAAGAATTTATTCTCAAAAATGTCTTAAGTAATTAAAATTATGTTTTTCTTTTTCATAACACTACCTGAAGTTTAAACATTTCCCAGTTGAAGAGAGTAGCTACCATTACTACTGCAGGTTTGGTTCCACTTTGCTAGTCAGAAATTGCAGTAAGTTTACCCTTTGCTTTTCAAGATCAAAGACCTGTGTAGCACAAGACTTTATGGATCAGTCCCAGAAGTGAATTTAAGCTTATCAGGTAAATCTGTTTCTTTTCAGCCTCCAAGGAAATCTGCAAAGACTAGTTTCCCACTTTCTATAGGGCCATCTGTTTCAACTAAGATAGAAACAGCCTAGCTTGTGGATAAATTAATAGCATATTTAATTCAGAAAAAAAGATGGATTTGGAATTTTCAGTCTGGGTGGCAGACAATTGTGTTCCATTTTCACCTCCAAAATAAAATTTTCTATGGAATTCCAAGCACATGGAATTCCAAGAAAGTCACCTAAATCCTGCCTTCATCTCCTACCCCACTACTTCATAACCACAACTGCCTAAGGTCCTACTGCAGGTCTCAGTGTAGGGGACTTTTTTTGTGTTTATTGGACCTTACCTACAATGTTTCCTAAAAAGCATAAAGGATTTTTGTGTTCTCCAACAAAAGACCACAAAATGGTAAATTATTGTTTCTAATTAAAGTCAAATGTATTAACGGTTCCTTTGCAACTGTGAGCATGTGCAATTACCATCCTCAACCTATTAACCTACATTATTAATACAGGCATGCAATGCCATGGCAACTGGCTGCGGTGACTGTGTTCCCCAGTAAGACAAGAATGTGTGTGTGTATATTTGAATACATGCATTTAATCTTGGAGATCGTGTCACCAGTGATGGCACATGGTAATATGATCATTAGGTTCTAATGTTCATATTAAAATCATACAAAATCATGGAGATACATATAAAATCAATAGATGTCAAATGTCAGGATTTTAGTCATTTCTTTCAATAAAAGACCCCATAAAGGTATTACATTCATTCTTAATCAGCACAACAGTTTTCCAGGGTGGCAACAAAATGCCCAGCAGAGCATTTTCCTTGGTCACTGATACACTTTGAAGGGCACTTCCATCAACTCACATGTAGTTGCTGTGTACTTGTACTTGCCTTAGTGTTGAGGTAGAAGGTATCAGGAAAAAAAGGGAGGTGTGACAGAAGGGTCTGTGCCCCGTGGCCTGATCTCCTGAGTCTGGAAGGTGGTTTCTGTATGAATACCATCACTGGGCACATTGCCATTCTCCTGTGCAAAAGCAGAGAGGGATTTCTCCTCTTTTTCCCCCTGTTAAGCTGGAGTGAGTTTGTTTTCAGCCATCAGCAATGCACCGAGGCACCTGCAAAATGCTGCCTTCTACAAGTTCATGGCCTGTGCTCTCAGCCTTCACTCTGCTGAGACAGATGCGGCCCCTACAGAGCCTGAGTGATAAGAGTAAACACAAGATCATTCAGCATTGTCCTCTGAATGCCAAGGATTTTCATATTGTTTTTTTTTCTTTTTATCAAAAAGCCAAACTCATTTCCTTCCCTGTCTCCTGGATATGATCAGAATACTTATAAAAAAAGCAATGTATTGACATTCCTGGAGGCCACAGGTTGCTCACTTACTACCCATATAAAGTACATCATGATGCCATATGTCATAAATATGAATCTTACTCAGCTATCCATAATAATTGTCTTCATTTCCCTCCAATTCCTGTCCTACAAGGCTGCTACATGCAAACTTTTTGCAGTGCACATTTTGGAGAAGGAGCATTTCGCCATTGGAAAAAAAGAAGTCTTCAGTTCCCCCTGGACTGGTCAGGCGTTATATTTCTTTATCTCATGCCATCATGAGCTCCGTTCAAAATGGGAGGCTCAAAAACCAAGCTTTATATTCTAGTATCATGCTTAAAGCTCATTAAGTCACAACTTCAATTTCATAGACTCAAGTACTTTTAATAAATGATTTTGAGATGTTTTCTCCCTCCTGCCTCTCCTTTCATGGTTCATACCATGCAAAAGGCAAGAAAAATGCATGAGTGAGGGAAAGAGGTTGAGATGAGGAACATGGAAGGGTCCCCAAATTCATTTCTTGCACAGGGATGAAAAGCAAAGAATTTCTTTCATTTGAGATTAGTGTTAAATAAATACAACTGCTCTGAATATTTAATTTCTGTGCAAGGAACAACTGAAACTGGGGAAGTGAAAGGCCTAACAAAAGAAAAGACCTGAGATAAAACCATTTTCATGTCAGCTACCACAGGGGCCATGGCCAAGAACTGCAGAGCTACCGAGATGCATCGCTATGACCCAAACAAACACTGCCCTGGTGGAGGGCACTGGAGCTGGAGAGGGTGATTGGCATAGTTGGTTGTTCCCTTGGGGCAGCTCCAGATGCCGGTCTGCAGCCCTGGAGGCTTAA
Organism: Grallaria varia; assembly: GCA_013396735.1. Classification (NCBI taxonomy): domain Eukaryota; kingdom Metazoa; phylum Chordata; class Aves; order Passeriformes; family Formicariidae; genus Grallaria; species Grallaria varia. The sequence goes on from VWZG01007393.1 coordinate 542,651, forward strand.
GTGTCTACTAATAAACCCTGCTGGTCCTTCCCAGACGGTGACTCACAGGCCAAAGGAGAGGAGGAGTCTGGCTTGGTGCTTTGGAATTGCATGTGCTGGCCAAGTGTTCTCGTATGGGGCTGACACTGCGCAGACACATGTTGTCCCATAAATGCTCCTGGGTTACACCCAGCTCAGTCCCACCACACAAACCCAGCTTGTTTTCTGAGAATGCCTCTCAGCACCCCTATGTTTAAACTTTGGTGTATAAACACGAATTCTCATGATCAGGGAAGGCGTCAAGACAGAATTTAAGAACAAAAAAGTGACGCGCAGACTACGACGGGCAAGAGCACGTTTTACATGAAAAACATTGCAGGGACGAGGAGAGGATCAATTCCCAACCACGGGCAATCCATGTGCAGTAAAACTGGTGAGAAAGAAGCAGAAAGGCCATACACACTTCTCCAAACCAGCTGCTGTCACACACTCCCTATTCAGAGCAGGTTATTTTGGCAACAGAGTCTTTCATTTTGCATGATGTGTAGGGCTTGAAGGAATGGACTGGGCGTGAACACATGTCCACACACAGGGATGAAATGAATATATCAAGCAAGTTACCTTTGCTCCGAGTACATTTGCAAAACAATGCTTTATTTCACTGGTTGTACAGTCTAACAAATGAGAGCTGACGGTAGTTCTCAGCAGACCACCTTCCAACCAGGAATGAAAAAAGCAGTGTGTTTCAGGTGCTTTAAAAGGAAAACATTGTCTCTTTTTGGTGGCTGTACACTCAAAGATGAGTGCCTCTTTAAGTCACCGGAAAAAAATGGAATTATGAGACCTTTGCAGGTGGTCAGTTTCTTTCCTGAAATGAGACTTGACAAGGTATTAAAGCAGTACACCTGGCAGCAACTGATTGCTGGATTAGGTCCTAAAAGAGATGCTAATTTTAGAGTGTCTTTGTCGTGGTTCAAGCAGAATTGCCATGAATCCAGGTGTCCAGAAATACCAGGTGTCCAGAAATACCAGCTGGGAGAGGGGAAGGAGAAAGAAACTGTGCATCAGGCCCAGTTTAAGCCAATAGTGTCAGGCTTTAAAATAAGGATTAGAGTGAAACCAGACAAAATGTTGCAAAATATCAGTGCGGGTGTTGTATTTATCTAAATGGAATTCAGCACAGATTCACAGAAACACAGAAAGCTCAACTTTGTAAATATGCCACTGGCCTGGGACTGGGGCCAAGAAAATACTTGGCCCATGGATATTCTGTGTGTAAGCTGTAAGCTCTCTGTCTCTCAAAACCACCTCTGTACAACAAGGATGCTACTTCTGTGCCTCACTTTTTTGGGGATTTTTACACATGCTGGAACTGAAGTCTCAGGGAGAAGGAGCTAGGAGGGAACTACTGGTACGCCTGAGTTTACTTGACTAGGACTGGGAAGAGGGAGCTTGGCATCCCACTGAACATAAGTGACACGGCTTCCAGGAAAAGAAGGAGCCTCGCCAGAGCTGTATTTAAACAGGTGGTTTAAAAACACCATCTGTGATTTCAACTGCCAGTGCTAAACCAGAATAACTGCTCATGCAGGGGAGTATATGAAGATGAAAAGCCATTTATGAGCCTGAGACCTGAGACTATGATAGCAAAGATGGACCAAGATGCTTTTAGACCATGTTCTCCACATCAGCTGTGTTTCGATGCTGCAGCACTAATCTGCAGCAACATGTGTTGTCATAGCACCCATCGTGGCAAAACTGATGGTCTAAAGACATATAATGGGTGGGATTTGAAGGAGGAAGCCACACAGTCATTAGTCCAACGAGTACAGCTGAGCAAGTAGCAACAACCAGACAAAATTCCAAAGACCCAAGTCCTTTGCACAGGGCACCCCATCAGAGTCCTCAAGGTTGTTAATGCGACGCAGCAGGTCAGCACTGTGACACACAGACTGCAATTTTATGGCCACAGCAGCAAAATCCAGGGACAGCTGGGCAGGGCTGCTGGTTTGTATTACCAAGGCTCTGGTCTTTTATTTAAAAGGACACAGCCCAAATCGGTGGAAACTGTTAGCTTTGGGTACAAAGGCAATGGCAAATGTTGCACTGGGGGATGCGGATGGGGGAGGGAAGGCTCTATTGAAGCAAATAATGACTTCACAATGAGTTTAGTAGCTTTGCATAAAGCCGATCTAGTAAAATTCATCAGCTCTAATTAGATTATCAGACCATCTCCTGTATTCTGTGCAAGCCTCCAGCGTTGTAATTACTAAGGGCTCTGTGTCAGAGGATGATTCAGGTGAGAAGAGCATTTCAGGCAGGGGAAATATGAATTCCCCCAGTTGGGGCTAGGAAGGTGGGCTTAACCAGCTGTGTTTGGAAAAAATTTCTAATGAACTGAAAGGTGTGAGGTGCCAATGGCCTGCTCTTCTTGCAAGGCTTCGTATAAAATGAAGGGAAAGGAGAAGAATGAAATAAAAAACCCCATCACACACCTTTAAGATTGTGCTGCAAACACTGGCAGTGTTATTAATCTGCTAACCAAATATGGGGGCATTCATACAAGTGTGTAAGAGGGGAGAACAAAGTAATTTATCTAATTAGAACCTAGAACTGTACAACTTTTTCTTTTCTTGAAAGTCACGAGTGCTTACAGCACCTCATACTCAGTTTCAGTAGCTAAATTGCCTCAGGAAATAGAAAGCCTTAAAAAAGTTACAGTCAGGATAGCTTTGAAATTTCAAGTTTCCTCTATAAAATAAGAACAAAGCAGACAAAAAGCATCACAGTTTTGCAGCTTTTAATTAATTTTTTCAGTTCATCTCTCCTTCTTTGCACATTCCCCTAAAATTCTGAGCTGTATGACATGGAAATTTGTGTTTCTTCAGGCCTGTTCTTTTATAAAAAGCTTCGAGCATTGCCCAGTAAGCTTGACTGACACTTTGCATTATAGGACACAGTTGCTTCTGGCTATGCCAAACAATATCCTTATGGAGTAATACTGCTTCTGCTGAATGTTTGCCTCAGGCTAATTATCTTTAATTAAAAAAAAAAAAAAATCAGTGAAAATGGTTCAACTGTTTCTAAATAAAATATTAGAAAAAAATACTGGTTTGGACATTAGAGGAATATTTATTCTATTCTTTGAAATGCTAAGATGACTTGCTATTTTGAAAGAGGAAATTGAAGTTTGGCAAAGGTGGCTTCTGAGTCAGGCAAAGAAGAGAACCTGGCCAGGTTTCAGACATAAAGAAAACAACATTTCAGAAATTCAGACCGCTAAAAATTACCCTCCTGGCTTAGCACGCAGTGCTCCAGCTGGCAGCCAAGCTGCCTGGGTGCCATCCTCACAGAGGATTACCCAAGCAAGGCTGGACTTTCCCCAGAGCCCACCTCAGTGTGGAGACAAGGGATGGAGCAGAGCTGCTTCCCTTGGGAGCGGGTGGCCGTGTCCCAGGAGCTGGGAGGAGCAAGCCATCTGGTCCAAATGTGGTTAACAAACCAGACCCGGGGGGAAGGAGAGGAGTGCATGAAATAAGGAGTCAGGTGAGGGCTAAGGAAGAGAAAGCACAGCTGGAAGCAGCAGGGAAAGCTCGACTGACCAGGGGCACACAAGCTCAGGCTGGGAAGCACAGCAGGTCCATGTGGCTGCAAGGGTTTGGTGGAGGGAGGGCAGGGAGGTTGGAGCAGAACCTGCACTGACACTGGAGCTAATCAAATGGCACATGGAAACTCCAAGTGGGCATACTGGGCATATAATGCCTGAAATGGATGCTGAATGATGGAAAAACATGAGCTTAAGTCACTGTGTTTCTGTTGATTGGAATTTAACTGAGTTTGGGTGGATTTTCAGGGAAGGTGAAGGATGTGCCACCTCTTGACAAATCACACCTCCCTGCTCCAGGAGTCAGGGTTGCTGCAGCTGGCCAAAATGCCTGCAGCATCCTCACAGACTATGGTTTGAGTTTGGTTTTGCTACAGTACCAGCACATTTATTGTGAGTCTAAAAGATAACACCTTGAAAGCACATTAAGACTTTACAGCTCTGTTCCTCCGTTTTCAAGGTCTACTACATTCATATGGTAGATTATTATAGACAAGGGCTATCTTAGATTGTATGTTGAGAGCTAAATATGGAAAGTCCCATGTCTTGATTTCTAGCTGCCACAATAGTAAAAACTCTCAGGAATACATCAATTTTACTTGCCATACTGATAATTCTAAGGTAAAGAAGTGGCAACAGAGCCACAGCGCCAGCCCTTGCTGAGCACTGATGATTATAAAGATTTATTGTAGCAGGAATTGTAGCTCACGTTTTTCCATCTTTCAGCATCCCTTTCAGGCATTATATGCCCAGTATGCCCATTTAGAGGGTCCATATGCCGCTTGTATTTTATTTTGCTGTGCCTTTTTCAGAAGTTTTTCCACCCTGCACTTTAACAGCACAACCAACCACAAAACTTGTATTGGAGAAGTTCCCCACCCCATATCAACTGTTTTGTAACTACACTTCTCACTCCACAAAACCTTTTCAGATTCTATGTCTTAAACAGACAAGCAGATCATTCATGTGTGATGGCATGGGATCTGTGGAGTGCTTTTGAACTGATGGTGGAGAAATTTGATTATTCTTGGAAGTGTTTCTGCAAACTCCTTCATTTCAGCCACAGCACAAAGTTTCGCTGAAGTCTGATCAAATGATTTATTGCAATGACAAGTCTAACTCATTAAAACTATTGTTCCTCTGTCTCTGAAAATTAGGAGCCCTTCATGTTACATTTATATATGTTTCACTCCAGCTAATCCATCGATACAGCAAGCCCATAATTTTTGCAGTGCTAAAGAATTCCCCCTCAAGTTATGATGATTACTGGAAAAAAAAGGGCCAGACAACTCTGGTTTTAAAAACCAGAATGTGTGGTCATGCACAAATCTGCAGTCATATGGTCAGCACATGATAACTTCTGCCAGGAGTGCAACGTGTTTTACTGCACTCTGGTTTCAAGGGCCTTTGATTTCTTCATCCCTAAAAACTCTGACACTTTCATTGGGGGAAAGAGCAAAAATGTTATATTATCTTTAGACATCATATCATCGCATTAGAAACTCAGAGACAGCCTAACTAGCAGCCTGTTTTGTCCCCAGTCCATTCATACTATGAATTTTTGACACTGTTTTGTACTCTCTTTGAACAACTTTACATAATACGACCTTCCTGTCACTGTTTGTTCCCTTCAGATGTTTTAATAAAGACATATTTCAACAAAATGCATCAGATAGAAGCTTGAGGGTACAAATGTTTAAAGGACATACCAGATTAAAAAAAAAAACCCTCACATTCCATGACTAGCATAGATAGAAAAGGGAATAATAGTTCAAATTTTCAGAAAACAGAGCATGATAGCACAATTCCCAGATACCTTTAGGCAGTTTCTCAGCCTAAGGAAGATGCTGCTCCCCAGCCAAACACTTCCATGAAGTTAAATAAAAGATGCTACTGATTTATTTTTCTTCAAGGGCTCCTGTAGAATAAATACCATTATGCTCCAATCCGCACACAGAAGCAGGTGGGCTGAGAGGTTCATCCCTGTAGTTCTCAGCACCATGTGTTACAATTCTCTGCCAAATTTAACACCTTCCACATCCCCATCAGACAAAGATTATTTCTGGGTGACAGTCGACAGCCAGCAGGCATTCAGGTTCTGCTGACAGTATCCACTCCTCATTAACAGCCTCTGAACTGTTGGCCCAGAGGAATATGTGTTTTCAAGGCAATTAAATATTAAAATAATGTATGGAAATGTATCAGAATCAGGATAAAGATGGAAAAACAAAATTAGTGACATGCCAAGGGGAAAATGCAAAGTGTGTCTGTCCCTCACTCCCAGGGAAGTGAGTGCAGGGCAACACAGAGGTGCAGATGTCCTGTGGCTCCTGGTGGGACACAGGGAATAAGGCAGCATTACTGGGATGGGAGAGGAAAGACAACTCGGAGACGAAAGCAGTGAACACCACAGCTAGCAGAATTCTTCCAATACAAGCCAATGAAACTGATCTCCTTGTCTTCCCAAGAAATATACCTGGCCTGCACTCAGGTATTCTTGGAATGATTCACACTGTACATGGACATGTGGCTTACAGAGGCATGGCGTGTTAGAAATCTCTCTGAGGATCAGAAAACACTTGCTCTTGTTTTGGTACTTGTCTTTTATTAGCAATAGTATGCTAAAAGAATCAGTAGTTTGCCTAAATCCTTCATAAATATCTCAAAGTAATCTGAAGAAGGAAAATTCAATCCTTTCAAATCCTCCTGAAGCCATTCATAACCAAGAATTCAAGTCCTAAGGAGGAATGCTATATAAAATAACAGAAGTAATTTAATCAGATTATCCTGATGACTCCTTTATGAACACTTGTCTTTCAATAGCTTTGCTAATTATGTCCTAACTTGTCTCTCTTGTAGACAAGATGTTTTTCAGCAATAAAAGCAGTGGATTATTTACTGACTGGTCTCCAAATTTATTTCTGCCTTTCGCTTGTTTTTAAAAGCAGTGCTTTAGCACGTTAATGCAAAGAAATAAAAATTATGTCCCTCCCCCCTGACCCATCAAATATGACCACAACTGGGTGTTTGTAGGTCATTTCTTTAGTGAGATAACGATGAACTCCAGTCAGCAGCTCAGAGAGGTGACACAGGCTCTCCAGGCAGAACATAAGGCTTTGCTTCAGACAGGTTTACTCTAAGGAAAGGTCTACCAAACAGTGTCTCTCAAACTTATAAAAATTTCTTAACTGAGCTTTCCTTCTTCCTGCCAAGTGCCCAGGCAATTCATACCATCCCAACAGACACAGCCTCTGGTGAAACGCACACTTCTCATTGCAAAGGTTTTGTTAGGATTTTCTTAAACTGTTTTAGAGGGTTTGGTTACAAATATGTACAAGCAGACCAAAGTGACAGTCTGCCAGACCCGTGAATTAGATAATGCATTAGCTGCTTTATTCCTGTGCTACAGTCATCTAGTACAAGGTTTTCGAGAGGGATATTATGAACAACTGCTACCCAAAACCTAAATATTTTGTGGCACTGCAGTGTTACACAACAGTATATTTAAGTTAGGGACACATACTGTGTTTTCACTATGCATGGCTAAATGGGCTATTTGGAATAACCTTCTGCCTTGCAACCTTCCTCACTGCATAATAACATGCCAGCAAGGGTAATAACACAGAAGATGTTTGCTTTTGTCTCTCTCACTCTCAATGCTCTCTGCTTTTCATCAGTCAAAACGTCCTCATTTATTTCTAAGGGATTAGCCAGAACATGGGTTGTTCCTGCAAAAGTATGGGGGTTTAATTGCACTGATCACCTTCCTCCTTCCTGCACATTACATTGTTCTGTTCCATCCACGAGAAAATATTTAGGACTCCCAAGACAAATGCACACAGTTTATGTGCTAAATAATCTGCTCAAAAATAAAGATTTGTATATCCAGTAATATTTGTTGCATCCTCCTTATCCTTTGCTCCATACAGGACCAAACACAGAAGATAATTCTTAAGAGAAAATTTTTGTCTACTTCAGAAAAAACCCAAAAAATTAAAGAATGCTACTCCCTTTTTATAATTTTCAGATCCTTCCACCAAATCTCCATGACTCTGCATTTGGCACTAGCCCAGCAAGCTCATCTACCAAATATCTTCAATCACCAATGATTCTTTAAAATTTTAATCTTTTTTGGCTGACCTTGATTTTCACAGTGTTACTCAAATATTGGTTGCTACTAGGTGAGACCAGTTCAAGCTGGTGATTTAGAAAAAGAAGCACCTCCTTTTCAAAGGCCATCCAGTTCCTGAAATATTTCACATAAAACTTAGTTCCTTTTGTAATGGTAATTAGTGCATGAGTTGTGGGACAGCAGTGAAGGGAGTAAATCAGTTTTCCATGCAATTCTTCTTTAGAAGATTTTACTCAGGTGAGACTTTTTGAAAAATCTCTGTCTACTCACAGTTCAGACCTACAATACAAGCAATTCCAGGACCCACCAGTGTAAAAGTGTTCTCCAGGTTTTGTACCATCATATCAGTTATTAAGGCCACTGGAATGCCTCTTAAAATTTTTCCAGTGAGAAGAACAACCCTTTGCTGTGAAATTCAACAGTAGACCTGAAAATCAGGGAATTGCCACTTGCCAGGTCTTTCAAGAGTATTCCATAGGGCACATATTCATTAATATTGATTTATACCTACTTCAGCCATGATCAGGTAACATGATAATACAGAGTATTAGTGACAGTGATGCTTCAGCTGCAGAGGGAAATTTATAGAGATGACCAATGCAAACACATATTGGGAATCACACTTCTGGATTAGAGTGGGATTTTTAAACTTCTGCAATTTGACTATTTATGGAGATACCTTGTTTAAATGAGAGAATATTTAAATACTGTATTTAAACAGGGAATACATAAATAACCCTGTATTGTGATAAAGTCACCTGCAGAAAGTGATTAAAAAGGCAGCAGCAGTGCTGGAAATAGAAACCTAGATCCCTATGCTTAGAAAAACAGTTGCACCAAGTTTTCTCCTGGCTAGGAACAGAAGTCCTTCTGGCAGCTGGCAAGCTGCAGGCACACTTTCTGTGACCATGAATCCCACAGCAGAGAAATCTGCACCCATGGCCCTTGGCTAGTGTCAGTGTGATCCTGAAAGCAAGATAACATTTGGGCAGTTTCATTTGGCTCCCACTGCTCAGGTGGAGCAGTCGAGGAGGTCTGTGTGAGGCAGGGGCTGGGCTGGGCAGAGGAGAAGCTGGGACCTCCTCCCCACCCCAGCCTGGCACACCTCCCTTCTCCAGTGTTGAGGAGGGAACTACAGGGCCATAAGTGCTCATGGCATAAGTTAAGCGAAGTCACGTAATTCTTCCCCAAATGCTTTAACATCTCTAATTAGCGCAGTGCCACTGGGAAGTGGAAGGTCCAAGTGCTTTTACTTTGATGCCACAAACTCGTAAAAGAATAGCAACCCAGGGTTACAAGATTAAGTAAACTCTCTAAAACACTACTCTAAAAACTATGTAGAATAGACTAATACTCAGGGAGTTCACACTCTTGTCTGGCACAGCCTGCTATACAAATTAACTACATCCCTATATCCTATTAGAGTATAGGCCTGCTGAATTAAAGGCATTTTTTCAGAAGCACTGATTTACTGGTGTCTCCACTCTTCCAGTGTTCACATCTCATGCAGCAAGATTTGTGTTGCATCTTTAACTATCGTTTTGACATCAGGGCTCCTGAATGAAGAGAGAAGACAGGCATTCACAAACAGCAGATTCACAGTAGTGTACTTTACAGGGGAAAAAAAAAGTTCTTTAATTAATACAGTTTCCTTCTGAGCTTTTAATAAATATACCTACTTTAAGGATCTAATAAAATATGTATTATAAAATATAAGCAAAGACTATAAAGTATGTAATAAACGGTAAAGAATACGAAGCACATAATAAAGAATAAGCCTGGAATTTTTTAACCTTCTTTCCCTCATCTCACACAAAAAAAGGTCACAATGAAGCAATATAATCTATCTGGCTGTCCATTCCAGTTTGTGCCAGTAAGAATCTGGAAGGTGAACCCTGGTTAGAAAGCATGTTTCCTATTGTCCCCTTAGCATTTAGCCAGGGGGGGATGGAAGTCTCTTCAAAAGCACATATCTTAAAAATTACTCACATCTGCATCTCCCAAGATGCAGATGGATGGGTTGATTCTTCTCTTCTTGTTTTACATGTAAATTGGCCACAACTATGCTGCATCACAGAGGGTAAAAGGGATGATCAGAGATCCTCTGGTTTAAGCTGGGCCCATTTGCTTAGCGTGAGGAGGATAGCTGTGACATCTCGAGGTGCCCTGAGGGCTGCAGGACACACACACTGCAGACTGTTCTCACAATTTGTCCAAGGAACTCTGTCAGTTACAGCTGAAAAATCCCATCCCTACTGTTTGCTGTGCCCAGCACGTGACGGCTGGCATTTCATTAACACATCCAAAAATGCAGTTTGGATTGCATCTTGTGGAGCAGTACTTTTAACCTTAGTGCCTGACCCTTTTCTTTAGCCACAATCAATTGAACAGAGCTCCCTTAGAAAGAGGACAGAAAATATATTTGCAAGCACAGTAATCAGCTTGTTTCCCTCTCCTCCCCCTGCTCCTGCAAACACAGTCTGACTGTGAAGTCTGTCTTGAAATCTGTATGTGCTGTATTCTGGGGAGGGAGCAATGGGAGAGCATCCTTTTCATTTCCTAAATTAAAAGCAGTGATTGAATTAGCCCCTCTCAGCATCACCGCTGCCCCACGTAGCGTGTGACCGAGCTGGGTGTATCCAGACAATGGGGCCATACAGATGATGCACAATAATTCCCTGCCTGAGTTGGGATCTGTCTTCTCAGCACCTGCTCCAGCTGAAGCCCCATCTGTGCTCCCCAGGGAGCCATGACATGTCAGTGCTTAATGTGCTTGGTGTCACTGCTGCCTGAGCTCTTGTTTTACAGGAGTGAAGCAGAATTTGGAGAGGGGACAGTTGGGGGGGTCTGGGGGGAAAGAGGTTCACAAAAGTGCACGTCCACAAGGAGCGAGAGTTTTAATTAGAGAACGGACTGGGGGGCACCCGCACTATGGGCAAACACTTAGTGCAGTGCAGAAGTAATTAGGTGCACAAATCTCAGTTGTTAACAGACTCAACACCTATTATACCCAGCGCAGTACCAAAAAAAGCAGATCCCTGTGTGAAAGGGGCTGGAAAGCTTAATTTTCACTTCTTTCGATTCAGGGGGATCAGTGAAAGGGAGGGATGGAGAACTGGGAGGTTCCAGCACTGGGTAGCTAGAGTATGGGTCCCCTTCCATCCTCCCTGCCCTGCTCCTTCTCTCCTTTACCACAGCATCCTTCATGCCAAACACATTTGTTCCCTTCTCTGGAACTATGAGCTTATTTTGACGTGGCTCTATCACATGCTTGGTTCTGTTTCCCCCCACTGCCTCACTTTATTACTCCAAGTTTCATCACTCTCATTCATTACTGCAGCTGCACCCACAGGATTTACTGACAGGTGAGAGGACAGAGCCTACATCATTTTTCATTTCTCTACGTAGTCACGAAGCCTGTGCCTTTATTTCATTTCTCTGTATATGAAGCTTACTTGCACACCTGGTCTAGATGAGAGGTGACCACCCTGCGCTGGATATGCCACACAACAGTAAGAAATCCAGAAGCTTCTCTTTGGGACCAATTATTGCCTGTCATGGCTTAAAAACCCAACTTTCCTAATATTTCCATCTCTGGACTCTCAACTGCTTTACAAAAAAGCAGCTGTTAGGGTCATTTTAGTTACATCAAAGCCTGAAATTGAGGGTAGCCATGCATATATAGTCTATACATTTCAAAACTGCCATAGCACTGACAAAAGGTACAGCGCAAATGAAGTTATCAATTAGCAGATGTCACATTCTGCCCCCTTATTCACAGTGAGTAAGCCAAATCCCCAAATTAGGACCTTTCATATACTCTGACTATTCTGCCAGAACAAATCAGAAGCAAGTCCCCCGAGGACATGAGATAATACCAGTTTCCATGAGATCAAACATACAAATCAGTGGCATTCTGGATTCACACGATTAAATTCCACATCTCACCCAGTGCTTGAGATAATTTTTCTCCCTTTTTTTTAACTAAAAAGTATATAAAATCTCCAAGATTTTTTTTTCTTGGATGTAGCTAGTGAAAGTTAAGTGCCTGCATCTACAGGTAAGCATGAAACTGGGTGTCCTGCTTTCTGTCTTCAGCTTGCACTGCAGAAATAAAAAATCTGAAAATCTGACTGCCTACCCAGGATTTGCTGCACCACTACCCACAGAAACATATAGGAACTGTTTCTTTCAGATCAATAGGGCCTGACTCAGCACTAAACTTCAGGCATGATGGTTTGGAAATAACAGAAAGTCCCTAAAGGTCACTGACACCGTCACTGGAAAAGACAAGCTGAACAGGCTGGAGTTCCAGGTCCTTGTCTCCCCATTGTGGAGAAATAGTTTAGTGTGCACGGGTGAGCAAAACCTCCCCTTTATGTTGTTCTGGTCTTTGGTTTTAAGCTGGTCATTTTGTAAGCAAATTCCTTTTCCTAGGCTAAGAGTAGGGATCCCAAAAAAGAGAAAAGGTAGTGGCTGTGTGAGAACTGACTGTAAAAAAAATTTCCCAAACTGCAGAGGTACTTGCACGAGTGCTGAGCTGAGGTCACACGCAATGCACTAAGGCGTGTAAGTGTCACACACAGGGATCTCTGCGTTGTGGTGACCCTGAGCGCTGCTGTGCCACCTCTGTCCCTTGGCCACATGCTGCAATCCTAACGCCGGTGCTTCCCATCTTCAAATGCAAGTGTGGGAGCCAAGAGCTTCTGCAGACTGCTCACAAATGCCCTTCCCAACACAGAAAATGCCCCAATTAGCACTGACAGGTTTAACAGGGACTGTTGCAATGTGCTGCCTGGTGAGCCCTACACTGCAATCCATGAGAACATTTGCCTCGTGTGTGGGGTGTATTCCCAGCAGGAAATATTCCTTCTTGATTCACTTGCAGGCTAAACTATTTCAATACTAGAAAAGCTGAGTTCATGCTATCAATTACATTTTCAAAGGCACTTTATGCTATTTGAGGGAAGGGCTAAGCACATAATTTGAAACCACAAAAGTGCTTTTTTGGCATTCTTTGACTTAGTAAGAAATGGGTATGCTAATTTAAGGTTGTTGTAAGTGTTCTCAGACTGAATTTCATCCCAGGGAAAAATTATTATTGCTATGTGCCTTTTGATTAAAAAAAGAAAAAGAAAAAAGAAAAAAAACAGCTTTATTAAGAAGCTAAGATGACCTTCACCAGAAGTAATAGTCACTGTAACACCATCATTCTACTAATGCCACACACAGAAGGAAGGTGCCCAGAGACAAGAAAATAGAAATAGGGAACCTGGACAATTCACTCAGTCCTTTGCTCTGTTATTGAATTATTTGGCCTCAGGCAAGACCGAGGAAGCTAGTGAAGAATTTTTTCTGTCTCAGTGGTCTTGGGGTGAGACTCTGAAATATCTTCTATGCATGCTTTCTGTAGGACTGAGATACTGAATACTCACAGAAAGTAATTGATTAGTCTATGCAAAACACTTTCTAATACTTTGGCAAGACTACTAGATGATTATTGCACACATTAAGTGATATGTATGGGTGCAGAGATATCAATATGTCTTGTATGTAGAAAGGCATTCTTCTCACTGTGAAATATTTCCAGATGAATTATTGATGTGGTTTTTTTAATGGAAAATATGTTTTTATTAATAAAAAAGAAAACACTTAAGCATCCTTTTATCTACAGGAACAATGTAGAAGAGCCCTCTATTGTCTCAGTGGGTCACTTCCACAACCACTTTAAACTGGCTTAATGCAGACTGTCACCACCAAAAGAAGGTGCTTTCAGTCTCTCCCCAAACATATTTTTTGCATTCATTCTTGTGCTGGCAGTAATGCCTGCATCATACTTTCAAATTTCCTGTTAATATTTCCCCTCCTCTGTATATTTTCCAGCCAGATCTGTTCCTTTGTGTGGTTCAGTGGCTGCATGGCAGCAGGAATACCTGGAAGATAAGGCTCTGTATTGACCCTAAGCCAACCTTTATCTCAGACGATGACTTCAAGACGAGGAAAGTGATTGTGAAGCAGAGCACAGGGGCTCTGAAGCTGCTGAAATAACACCACAACCATTTCCTATCTCTCCTCTGCTTCCTAACTTCTGAGTAACACCAGGTCTGCCAGCTCAGGAGCAACTCAGTCCACATTTCTCTGTGGTGTGTGGGAGCTTTCAGCACTGCTGTGTGAAATCCATCTCTGAGTACAAATACCACATGGAGGAACAGCAACATGAGACTACTGTAAAAGCTGTCTGTGCTGAGAGCCCAAATACACACACGAGCCCTAACAATGCAGATTTTAAAAGTAAAATAAGAAATGGCTCATTTGCCAGGGAAATGAGGAAGAACAGCTATCCTGGCAGCATGTGTCTTATTTATAGTAACAGGTAATATCTCTGCGGACTGCCAAATACTCATAAAAACGCAACCAAGTGCAGTGTGACTATTAATAATAAATTTTAACTCTTAGTTGGTCACTTCACTCAAATTCCTTTGCTTCTTCTGTCAAATGAGGAGAGCAAAGCACGCTGACAGTTTCTATAAATAGCAGAGATTTAAATTATTCAACAGCAGGCAAACGGGATGCACATTTATACAGAATGTGAGCATCCCCCTCGCTAGCTCTTAGAGCCCAAGATAGCTGAACACATTTCCTTGTAGGCATCACTCAGCTCCGACATAAAAGAGCAATATAAGAGCACAGAATCAAAGGGAGTAAATTGTCTGTGGTTTTACACAAGGGACCAAAACTTTCCTGATTCTTAAAGCTGACTTTGGCAGCCACTAAACTTCTTGCTTATACAGTGCAAATAACTGTATTTTTCACCTGACGAGTTCCATGCATATTGAAAGAATGAATGAAAGGTGTTTAGAAGCAGGAAAATTGGCTTTCCAAGGGCCTTTGGATGCTTAGATACACTGCTGAGATGTCACTGACATTCACAAAACTACCCCTCAAGTGACAACTAGCCTTGTAGGGGCATAATGGTATGTTACAGTAGTGCCACACACTATAATGGCCAGCTGTAAGTGAGGAAGCCTGGAAAGATAAGGTGCACAGCAAAGGGTGGGGAATCCCAGGCCAGCACATGATGCTTCTCCAGAAGGCAAAAAGAAGCAGAGCCAAATGCCACAGTAACATGTTTGGGCTGTTTCCAACACCAAATTAGTGCATTCAGAAGTGGCTCAGGTGTCTTCATGCATCACCACTGCTCACGTGTTTGTGCCACTGTCCCAAGGCAGCCCCAAGTCACTGTGTATGTTGGACACATCCAGGCCCCATCCCAAGCAACAAGATACTGTGAACCTCTGGTTTCATCTGCCAGGCTCAAACCAGGTGTGTGCTCCCCAGGCACCACTCCCTCCGTGCTGCCAAGTGTGCAGAGGACACCAGCACTTCCTCCTGCTCAGTGCCCTAGGATGTCCACCTGAGAGGCTCCAGGAACCAACGCAGTGTCTCAGGCTTTGAGAGATGTAGGTCAGGTTTTCTGGAGAGAGGAAGGGTTTGAACAGAGGTCTCCTATATGGGTGAACATCAGCTAACAACCTGTTGGCTACAGGGAGAAGATGCAATGCTGGTTCCTCCTCTGGCCAGCTCCTAGGGTAAAGCTTACTCAGAGAGCCGACTTATGCTTGAGCAGGGCTAGTTGTTTGCGGGGAACAAGAGAACACAGATGCTGCAATCCTAATTTTCAAAGCACCAAAACTGCCTTTGTAATACACAGTCAAGAAAAACTGCCTCCACATAAAAAAAAAAACAATTCCAAGGATAAATGAAAATGCCCATTTTAAATAAGTGAGCCCACTGTGCAAGCATTCAGCATGGCATTTGAGTATGTACAAATATCAATGTATCATGTAAGGATCAGTGTGACTTTGCTAGCACTTAACATAAGGCAAATGCCTCCTGTGTTCAGGGACTGAATTTTCCTCCTGCAAACAAATAACTCCTTGGCAATTAACAGAAACCCAAAAGAACTATAGGCTATAAGACTGTTCATTTCAACAAAATGATCCTACTATCTGAAAGAGAACTCCTGAATTTTGAAGAAAAATGGGTTGAGCAGAATGTGCAATCACATTGGGAAAATCTATTACTTATTCAGTAGCAAATGCATTAAGGATATCATCACAAGCAGTAGCACTGCCAAGTACTATTAAGAAGCTGTGCCTTGAGTCAGGCTGCTCCTCATAATTTATTAAATGAATGCCTCTTTCTTCATTCCAGCGAAGACTGGCTTCTGAGATTGGGATGCTAAAAATGATTGAATAAATTGTTTTCTTCAGGAGCGTTTTCCAGAGAGCGATACTTTCTATTTGCTTCATGCACTGTGGAAACCAGCTCCTGATGTTGAGGGAGTCCCTGTGGGCCTGGCAGCTCCACTGAGGAACTGGGAGCATTTGTCCTCTGTCGGGTGCTGTAGGAGCTGCAACCTCCTCCATGAAAGCCAGCCGGTGGTCTCCTCACTTGCACTGCTCGAGAGATGAAGGCTGGGAACTCCCAGGCAGCAGCACATCAAAGCCTGGACTGTCCAGGAGCATGGCACAGCCCTACAGACCCATATCAAGTCTATAGAATATAACAGGATCTCACCTAATCTTGTTAGTAATTTTTTAATTATTCTTTTTCAGGCTATTTGCAGCATATGCCATGCAGCAATCCTGCACAGCACTGGCACAGGAGTCACTCCAGCTGCTGTAACATGTACTACGTGAGGATTCCCCTCAGCTGGAGTAGTCTTAGGCAGCTGCCACCCACCAAATTTACATTTGCTTTAGCATCAGGGAGCCATGTAAAAAGGCACCTAGGGATCTGAGCAACAGGGCTTTCCAGAGATGACTTTGTATTATTTCCAGGAAGCACATACGTTTTCACAAGTTCTGTTATTCAGCTGCACAGGAAAATGCCCCTGGTAGGAGAAGGAAAATGTCCACAGGAGTGGGAACAAAATCTCAGAACCCCAGAATAGTTTGGGTTGGAAGGGAACTTCAAAGAACAAATAGTCCTACCCCCCTGCCATAACTAGGGATGTAATCCGCTAGATCACATTGCTCAAATCCCCATACAACCTGGCCTTGAAGACTTCCAGGGATGGGGCACCACAACCTATCCAAGCAACGTGTTCAGTGCCTCACTACCCTCACTGTAAAATATTTCTTCCTTATGTCCAGTGTAAATGTACCTTCGTTCAGTTTAAAACTGTCCCTGCAGGCCTTGGTAAAAAGTCTCTTTCCTTCTTTCTTACAAGCCTCCTTTATATATGGAAAGGCCCCAGTAAGGTGACCCCAGGTATTTCTCTTCCCCAGGCTGAACAGCCCCAAACACAGAGCCCTGTGTCAGCAGCTCCCCTGCCTCTCCCAGCTGACTACAGACTAACTGGGATAACTTTTCTGCCTTCTAGGTCAATTCTTTAAAAAAATGCAAGACCAAAGCAAAAATCAGGAACACCCTGAAAAAAAGGTGCAAATCCAGAAACAGGTAACACATATCAATGCAGGCCTTTTTAGGAGAGCCACACTTAACAGTGTCCTGCTGCTTACACCCTTTGACAGCACCGTTTTCAGGAAACAGTGACTGCTTTATTGTCTCAGGAATTATCTGTGCTTTTATGGTAAATAATGTTATTATAGGAAATTACAGCTGTCCTGGGAACTCATTCTGTTTAGTTTCAACACGAGTAAACATAATCATCCTCAAAAATTTAATATCCACACATATTTGGGGTGTTTCGGGTTTGAAGTCTCACTATAAAAATCTCTTTGAAAAGAAGCTAAGCCCTGTGGGTTTCCCATCTCCACCACCTCACCGCATTCTTGAGCAGCTGTAGAAATTCTGCAGGAACCCAAATCTGGAATTTCACCATTGTGACTTAGCCTGGCCTCCTTCCCGCGGAGCATTCGTGATAAGCAGGTCACTTCTCAGATAAATCCTAGTGGTTGGGCAGTTCCATATACAAAAAAAAGGCAGTGCTCTTGGTGCACAGCCCCAGCTGGCCGAGCTCAGGGTGGGATTCCCCTCCACTGCTGCAGCACACGCGGTGCCATGGACCTGTTCACCTGCCCTGCCAGTCCCCACAAAGGGGTTAAGCTGCAGGGAAGCAGGGTCCTGCTTTTATTTGCATGTAGATCTGCTGTTCCACCCCAAAGGAACACCAGCCAGTGCCTCTGTGGGCTGCCTCAGTGCACAGGCTGAGCCTGAGTGGCTTCCTTGAAGATCAACCTGCTTCTAACCCCTCAAGGCACTGCCCCAAACCCAGGCTGAGCACGTGGCCAACACAAGGGACAAGCCTGCATCACCACTGGATGCTGTCCTGGGGTACACGTGAAACAGCGGGATAAAGGAACTCGAATAAATCCCATAATTAGCAGCTGTGTGCATATTATTCTGGTCTTCATTTTAGAAAAAAATTTTTGTGTTCCCATCACAAAACACAGCACAATAAAATATTAAACCAAAAATATTGAACTAGAGATTTAGATGCCCACATTTTTTCCCCGCATCTTTGAAAATCTGCAAATCTGACAACAAAGTTTCCAAGAAGAAATTGACTTTTTTGTCCCCCAACATCTTCATCCTTCTTCCAAAGAAGGTCAATTTTTTTTATGCAAATGGCTAATTTGCTCAGTTGTTTTGATTTTGCATGTCTGAGTTTTCATGATGCTGGAACCTGTGGGAAAAGTTCACTGAATCTGGCTAGGAGATGAGAGACCTACCCTGGTGTATTGAAAGAGGGCTGGCTTGAAGCTAAATTTTGTTTTTCCCTTTTTCCCTTTTTAAAAAAATAGAATGAAGCCTCAGTAGAGACCTAAGGCTTGAAAATATTATTGAAAAATTAAGGGCAGCAGAAATGGATGTTCTGTATTCTCACTCATCATATCTCTTCACTGAGCAGGGTAAGAGGGAGAGGAAAAAGAGGCCAATGTTTTCTTTTGGATTATTTCCTCTAGGGAAATAAAATTTGGGTTTAAATGAATATTTTTGGAAGGAGCCGTAAGACAGACACAGCAGAAAGACCACCCTGGATATCTGAAATAAAATGAAAAGAGTCTGCTTTCCTTTCTCATTCAAGGACAGAATAGTTTTAAAGTGGATGTTAAAGTGTTTGTCCTGAGCAACGGATTTCTAGTAGATACAAAAATCACGTTGGCTGTGAGATCTGTTTCTCTCTATATTTTTTTTTTTGACTGTGGGAAAGAACATCCCCAAACTCTCAGGCTTTAGTTTGTGGTGTCAGGTTAAAATTACCTACTTATCCAAACATGCTTTTTTGTTTATTTTCTAACACTGGAATGGACCTCTCCCAAGCCTGTGGGGACCAGTGAAGGGACTTCTCTTACACGCGAGGTGGTGATCCACATCACATCTCAACACTCCATGGTCTGCAGAGTGAGGAGCCACTGGGAGAGAGGGAGACAAAAGCTGGCAGCAAGCAGTGTAGCCTCCAAAATCACATACAATTATTAGCTTTTTCTACCCAAAGGACTGAGGGACTAAGGACAAGCAAGGCTGAAAACCTAGCAGGTGTCTGCAGGAAGAATCTGCAGGAAGAGAAGGCAGCTGGAGGCCTGCTGGCAGACTTTGTGCTAGACGGAGATCGCCGTCTTGGAGGCACAGCACAGGAGATCAGAAGAGCCACAATATGATCTGGAGCTGTGACTGCACGCTTGTTGCCACCCTGGATAAAAGGAAAAAAGTTCTGAAGCTTTTCCCATTGCAGCTGGCAACAGTTTCATCAAGGGTTCAGCAACTTGCCAGGCTGGTGTGTCAGACCACGTATTTATCCCCCAAATCAGCGTGCTGACAAGAACGCAGCGGGAGATGTACTGCTGCTGTGATGTGCCTCTGTGGAGAGCAGCACTTCTGCCTTCTGCCGAGTTTGTCTCTCAGTGGGAGCTGCTGCTTCTTGTAAATGTCTCCCTCAAAATGCTGCAGGTCTCCTGCAAAACCTGCCAGAGCACAGTTTGGCAGCTGCATCCCAGCATCGATGACAGCACAAGGGAACCTTCCAGCCTTCCCTGCTACACTCCAGCAAGGCTGCAGGATGTGAGTTTGGCTCGGTGGGAAGTGACTTGGGTCTCTACCAGGACCTGCCTTCAGCAACTCTGTTCATTCTCCCTGTTTCATTCAGCATCCTTTTTATTGGCTCACCCATTCTTCATGATTCAACACAAGTTATCTCGTTCCCAGTGCTTGCTTTCCTCCCAAGTCTGGCAGCCTTTGTGACCTGCAATATATTTGGCAGCTGTCTCAGCGCAGACTCACACATGATTTTACTGAAGGAGTTTAGTCTAGTACAGTTTTGAGGGGAAGGTCAGTAGTACAGTAACTAGCTGAAATGCAACCAAGTACCGTGCCTTGTGTAAATGCATCTTGCCTCTGTTTTATCTCAAGCTGGTGGGGTAAAGACCATAAGCTCAACACAAAAGGAGCAGGGAAGGAGACTTCTGGAAGAGAGGAAGTTGAGAAAATACTAGAGTTTATGTAGAAAACTTGTAAAATTGCCCAAAGCACTGAGACTATTTGCTTTAAAGACTCTTGTGAGTCATATTTCTGCTGCAGAGTCAATTTTATCTCTGCCAACTCATCAGAAATCACCTAAGGAATCTCATACAAGTCTCGGTTTGCTACTTTATTTAAACAAGTTCTCAGAATGTTTGCTAGCATAGACAATCTGATGTTTGCCTTTATATAACTGGGAGGGTGTGGAGCTTAGCTCCTCTTTATGACACCTGTCTTGTTCCTTACCAGCTCACACAGTCACCAAATAAACTGTACTTCACCTGCCTTTTAACTGTCTCTGGAAACACTTGTTTTATTATTAGCAAACTGTATTACTGGCATATCTCAAGTCATAGGATAATTGCTCAATAAATTAACTTCACCATTTTCCCAAGAGTATCTGGACTAGACAGAAACAATCTGCTGGGTGCTCAGTGGTCATAAACTGTTCAAAAAAGCTAAGTCAGAACAAATGAAAAATGGAAATACAAACCTGGATAATATAAGTGACATTTTCAAAGCAGCCTAGGCTTATGGAGAAAAATTCCTGATTATTTTAAACTGTGGGTTGGTTGTTTGTTGTTTTATTTTTAAATTCCAAAGTATTTTGTTTATTAAGTTCTCCACACCTTTCCACTTCTGCCTTCTTCCCGTGTCTATGGGCTTCCCCAAGAGTTCTGTCCAACACAGGTGTTTCTCTGGCTATTAAATAAAACCAGGAGCTACTCTGTGACTTGGAGCAGCCCCACTATGATACCAGATCAAATGCTACTTGGATGCTGCTTCAGTCACACTTGCAGAGCAAAGGGTCCTCTATACTGGAGCAGGTAAAAGCAAAATGGATGGTCCATGTTCTGCTTCTCTGATCCAGTATTTGGGACAGGAAAGTTATGCCAACTGTAGCTTATTAATACAATCATTCTTCCTCTCCAGGGGATAAAGGATAGCACACCCAAAAAGGTACAACCAAAACTAGCTAAGAAGCAAAATTTTATATATGGGGAAAAAATTCCCATCTCACATTAATTATAGTCATAAACTGAAATGTAAGGAGGCAAAGCAGGAAAAGATGCATCCTTTAGTTTAAGGTTTCGTCCCATTGGAGCTGGAATAACTTGAATGATAATGACACCCACACAACTTTGTCACAGCATAGCTCTCCGCTGTGGAATTATTAAATCCCAGAATTAATGCAAGCATTTACTAGGCTAAATAAAATCCTGTCAAACCTGATTTCCACTGCTGGATTATGCCTTCTTAAATTACAGCAAGACAGCCAAATTAGCCAAAGTCTTTCAAAAAGGAAGCCCAACTAAAATAACCTTAATTCATTATCAGGTTTAATTTTACTGCACTGAGTTATATCTGTGTCACAAGCCTTTAGAAGTCTGCTACACTTAGGACAAAATTGTGAGCTCCTTATCTCTACCTCAGAGGAACTCCAGGCAACCAGGAAGCAGTTTCACTGTCTGTATTAATCTTTGCAGTGCAGAGGCTGATGAATTTTTGCATACATTAACTCAATATTTACCCAGACCTGTGTGTAGGGGCACAACCTTGGCATTAAACAAGAGCTCACCATTGCTACTAAGGAAGATAAAGGTGTGGAAGATGAGACCTTGTTTTTCCACGTGGTGTCAGAAGTCAGTCACTTTCCAACCAGCTGGATGGTTTCCCTGGAGACTCACTCCCAGTATTCCCAACTACTGAGCTGGTGCTTCAGCTCTGTGACAGAGGGAGTGGGACAAGGCTCAAGGTAGAAAGTGAACTTACATTTTGTTTCACTGTGAAACGTTTGTGTGTTTTTTTAATAAGAAACTGCTCCTATGCTCCCCTCAGCTCTTGCCAGTTTAATTACACCGTCAATAATTCAGTCAGTAGTTGCTCAATCTTGCCAGTTAAATTATTAAGTGGAAGAGTGGAAAAAGCCACAAGTGAGCATGTCAGGGAGAGCACTCCAGGAATGCAGCTGGGGCCATGCACACACATCTGGGAGAGGGAATCCCTGAGCCATTCTCCATTGGAGCCTAATCTCGCATTTCCCAACACACAGGATTTCCCTTTTCCCCTCCCTGCTTCCCTCTCTTTCTGCATCTGTGTTTTTCTTTCTTAATAACACTTCCCATCACTTCTCCTGGGCAAAGCTTTTGTGAGTCCTTGTGGCTTCCCCAGTAAACTAAGTGAAAATGTCGGGTCCCAAACAGACTTCAAAGCCAGGCGTCAGAAGAATAAGGAAATTCTTCAGGAGCTAGGGAAGAGCATAAGCTCTCTCAGTTTTCAGTGGGGGTGAAGATAACGGTGTCATACAATAGCTAAAGATTAAAAAGATAACTTAGAGAATCACAGAATTGTTAGGGTTTAGAGGAGACCTCTGGAGAACATATACTCCAAATACCCAATCCATAGAAAAAGCTATGGGAAGAAGGAAAATGAGGGAAGGTGTCGTTGCCCATGGCAGGGAGTTGGAACTAGATGATCTTTAGGGTCTCTTCCAACCCAAACCATTCTGTGATGTAGCAGTTGGGTCAGAGATGTGGGAATAGTGAAAGAAAGTGGATGGCTTCACTGAGACAAAGGAATGTGTAAAGCAGAGGAAGAACGGATTTGGGATTATACATGAAATGGCAGAGAGAAAGTAAAAAGGCACTTTTTAATGACATAATTAACTATCCTTATGCAGCTTTCTTTCAGCTGCTAAATTTGCATGTATGCTTCCCATATTGATCCACATTTCTTAGTTATTAACTTGTGACAAGGTCATCCACTTGAAAAGAGGTTCTGAACAAAGCAATGAAGTAATTAATTTCTCTGTTAGAGAACTTGTTTAGCCAATAACAGTTCTTAAAATAGTAAGACAATTTTCTCCTTCTTAGAAGAATATATGTAATATGTGTGAATAAGCAGTAGAAAAAACCCTCACCCCTCAAGGAGAGTGGTGGCTAATTAAAGCGCTTCTCATATACTGATACAATATCAAAAACTAATTAATTACAAAACTTGGCTTTCTGCTGGCTTTGAGAAGCAGTGCATAAATTAATGGAAAGGTATTGCAGCCAGATACGCTACATGGGGAGTGAATCAAAACCATGATGGAATATAAAATCCACAACTGGTGGTGTCCACAGCTAACAACCCGCGCTGCCTGTGCACGACCCTGTGAGGTCAGTGTGCTTACAACGTGATCGTGGCACGTAGGATGAGATCTCTGCTTTCCCTGTAGAGCACCAGCACTGGGTGCTCAACAGCTGTTCAGTCCCCTTCCGCCTCCATACACATTTCCATACTGCTGCTTTTCTGATAATCCCCTGCAGCCTCAGGACTTCCTCTGTAGCTAAAATAAGATATAAATCCATATCACTCTCAGCATAATGAGAGATGCAGCAGGTCTCTTCTTCTGTATGTTGCCACTGTCTTTCAAGCTGGTCAGAAATAGAAAACAGTGGATCCACAAGTCTCTGGGTGAATAAATGGAGATTCCTTCTCAGCACGGGCTTGTTGTTGTTGTCAGTGTTACGTGTTGCTGCCACTGGAGCTGTGCAAACACAAAGCCTTCTTTAGCAGGGGCTGAATTTCACAAAAGCACAGTGTCCTTTTCTTTAAAGGAAAAGACAGACTGGACAGAAGAAGTCAACAAGGTACAGAGAGTCCTCCATGTTTATTGACTGTCTTGGGGACTGAATGCTGAACGTGATTTGCAACGAGCTGTCAACCAGTTCTTGCGCTTCAGCTCAGTGTTTTGTTTTACTGGAAAATGACTGAGGAAGAGAGCAGGAATAATGCCAGTCCAGGATTTTAAACAAAAAATGGAGGAAGCCTGAACATATGGCTTAACTTCTACCCTGCAGGAATTAATTTGCTGCAAAATTCAGAGGGACTACTGCTGCTAGAGTGCAGCTGGAGATACAGAACCATGCTTTTCCCCATATACACGGCTTAGATCAATAGTTTACCAAGGGTGAAATTAGTCCCAAGGCCATACACAGAAAATAGGAGGAGGATACTAAGAAAATCAGGCTGTATAAAATCTTTTAAGAAAGGTTTTGAACAATTAATATGTTCTTGAAATTTCAAACAGGGAAAATAAGCACTTAGGTTGGGAAATCACAAGACATGCCAGAACTATGCATATCTTGGCAGTGCAGTAAGCAGCATAGGGGAGTCCACCATGGCCAAATTGTAATGCAAATGTCTAAATAGTCAGTCATTGCAGTAAGAATTGCCTCGTGGATGGAGTCCAGGAAAGAGGAGCACCAAGTGGACCGTGGAAAACAACAGCTGGCACTTCTTGCAGCAGGGAGTGAGACTAAAAGTTTCTAGCTCTGCTCCCTTCTCCCTCCTCAGAACCTGGTCACGTAGTCCCTGCTTCCTTTGAGCACCAGGTTTGACAGCACCTGTCCCTTGCCATTTAGAGGCCACAAAGCATGGCACAGGAAACACAGAGAACACACCCAGGCACAAGCCTGCTGCAGCTGGCTGCATGCAACCAAACCAAGATGTGGTTTGTGTAGTCTCCATGAGGCTTTGTCTTTTCTTGCCATTCCCCAGAAATCAGTGGGAATGGTTATTTTCCACAGCTGCTCCTCTGAGACTGTCGATGCAGAGCTGCTGGTGGTGCTTCTGCATGGGCCAGCGATCACAGAGTCAGGATCGTTGCAGAGAGAAAAGAGAGGCACAGAAAGAGAGATGGGGACAATTTTCTCCAATTATTGTCAACTTACCCACTAAGGACCATAGCTTATGGTAACCACTGAGGGGAAAATGCTGAGTGATGAAATGTAGATGCCTATTACTTGACCAAACTAACTATGGATTTTAATATTGAAGTGGGGGCCTCGTAACTCCCATTTCTCTTACATCTTTTTCCGCTCCTTGCTCTTTTAAGGAGATCTTCTTGTAATCATGATTAACACTGACTGCAGATGTGTAAGAGGAATTCTCTTGGGATACAGATACAGAATGAACAAAAAGTAGCCTGCCTGGCAATGCCCTCTATGTCTTTAAATTCATCAGGGAACTTTAATTTCTTTACTGTTTTTGCTTCCACAGTCTGGGAAAACTCAAAAAGTTTCCCTTTTTCATTTCAGCTTTATCTTAGAAAAGAAAGGAATCTTGCTCAAAGTCTCAGATTCTCCTTCCTATTTCTCAGACCCAAATGTAGCTATAAGATCTGTGAATCCTTTTGTTTCTCCTTCAAGTGCTACGTTCCTGATACAGATAGCACTCTTGAAAATCATATTAACAAAGCCAATGTCTATGCTCTTGGGAAGATTCAGTCATCACAATGGGTTATTAAAACATCAATAATTATAACAGGGTTAGTAAAACATCAATACACTGAAAAGAATTAAATTACTTTTGATCAAGACTACCTATTCTCAATGGTTTGCCTGTTGAATCTGATAGTCACATCAGCCAAATCAGTGGGATGAGGAAGATACACTCTGATGGCTTGAAAGCAAAGTATGACTCTTTGATCAGAAAGAAAAGGGGAAAAATTATTGCAAATTCTCTTCCTTCATGTTTTTTCTCATGAAGTGTCTCAGAGGAAAAATGATTTCTTTGAGAAGAGATCTAAAACAATTATTTGCACATTGGTACTGCTCGTTTTGCATGTGAATGTTCTCTGGATCTTATGTTCTCGTTTGTTTTTCTTTCTAAACAATTTAATCACTTGTTTGTTTGTTTTATTATTAGACAGAACGTCTTGTATATAACAGATAAAGAAGTCACCTTATTCCTGGACTAAAGGAATCTAATATGTGGAGAAGAAATCTTTTACTTCTAGGACTACACTTATTTTTAGACTCATTAAAAATTCCTGGGGACAGATTCTGTCATTGTTGTCCAGCTGAGTCATACTTTTATAAATAACCTCACTGCACAGAATGGCCTTCTTTTAGGGTAAGACACTCTTTCTGCAGATGAGAAGTGATTGGGTTTGTTCCTGCAAAAGTCACAGTTTTCCTCCTGTTCTTCAGTGAAAGCAGAAAAAGAAATAAATAAAGGGGGCATCATTTAGTAATAAACCAAATAGCTCTGGATAAAGGCCCTCACAGGCTATCAAATGTTTTAATATATGGTATCTTTGCAGTGGTTTACTTGATCAAAACACAAACCTAACTACATTAATGGCCCCCACAAGTGATAATTGTCATTATTCCCTAACCTGTGACACAGCAGAGAATACAACAGGCTCATAACCTGCAAATAGTTTCAGTTCCTTCCTCTGCCACTGACTGAGGGAACAATTTTGAGGAATTCCTTTGCTCTTCTGGCACCTCAGTTTGCCACCTGTCATGTAGTAATTGTGCCATTTCACTTCCAATATGAACCGCTAACACCAAAGTGGTGTGTGATCGAGTGGTATTTGCTGTGCCCTCCCTCTCTGCAGTGCCACACACGTGAGCACTTTGCAGTTATTCCTTCACTTGGGCTCCAGTGAGGTCTCATGATGGGTGTTGGCAACAGACAGGCTTAATTTTTATCTCCTTGATTTCAATTTAAAAAATTGAAAAGTTGAAAATAAAGATTTCATGATCGCATTAAGTGACTTTGTAACAAACAGCTTGAATTTTTTTAGCCTATATCTCAGTCACTTGGAATTACAATTTCCTTTAAAAGTAATCCTACTGAAGTCAGTGGCTTCTTGAAGATCAAGGTATTATTCATCCTGTTTAAGAGTGACAAAATTATGTAAGATATCTGTAACTGGACAGGAACCTGATGTTACTCTTCAAAACACCTTAGATGCTCTACTTGATCTGACTATGACTGAGTAGGAATAGTCAAAAGATGAATGAGTAGGAGCTTCCAAATGCAGTATATTTAGAACAAACCTTTCCTAGAGGACTGGCCTGTCAATTCTGAGCTTGAAGCCATTCAGTATAGCCTCTACAAACCCACTCTTCTTTGTATTTAATAGTAATCCCAGATTATAAACTGAAATGTGTATCTTTCCAACAGTCTGTTCAAAATCCTTAGTTCCACGGAGAGAATTGCACCTAATGTGCTCTAGAGCTACAGCCTAATGGAAAGCAGAGCTGTAAGCCATATTGCTGGACAAGCTGATGAGCCTGTGTGATGGGGCTTGGAATAGAAACAGCATTAGTATACCTTGGAATGGATGCAAAAGCTGGCAGCTCTGCAAGTAGGGGCTGATTGTCCTTCCTACTGCATGACACATGCTGCATTTATGGTGCCTGTTCCTCCTGAGCCTCATGAGCTGATCCCAAATTTAGGACACATAAAGGGTTAATCTAACTTAAACCCAAGTCATGTCAGAACATTTCTGTATGCTTGTGTAGTGAGAACACTCCATCAGAATCATCTTGTACAGAGAAGAGTCTGTGCGCTTGGAAGAAATCACAGCAAACAGTCAGATGCTTGTGTATTTGGCTGATCAGAACACTTCATAGGTATGACACTTTAGAACTTAAAAATAAAGGATTGGATTTCTGCTGAATGTCCTTCCAAGTGTTTGCTTCTTCATCTCTGACACACAATCTTATAACCAGGAAATCTGCTTTACTTAAAAATAAAAAAAATTAAAAAATAAATCACATGATCCAGGAGCGGCACTTCAGGGAAATCCCTGCCAAATCCTGTATGTTGACAACTCCACAAAAGCTTTGTTTTGGGTCATCTGCTCCTGTTTCAGGTTTGCTTTTCATAGGTTTATCCAGCACATTCAATATGAGATGAATCCTATACACGTTCCTCTCTTTGTATCTATTGTCCTCAACCAGGGAAAACTGAAATGTAGGATGTTTGAAAGCAATTCAAGCATCAACTATTGTACTCAACTTACTACATTCATCAAAGGCAATCATAGTTTTCAGCTGTAAACCAAATCCTGTTGGTATCCAGCAATAGGTTCCCACGTACGAGCTCTGCATTAAAATATATATATACACTTGCACACATATCCATATGCACAGGATTTCAGCACAGTGGACAAAATTCTGCCTTGAATGATATGCCACTGACTTCAACAGAATCTCCTGGGAATATACATAAGACTATATGAAACTACATCCATCACTGCTGCATAGTCTACTATTGTACTACTATAATACTACTCATTCCTTTAACAGATTTTCCTTCCATTTGGCCCCATTCTTAAGCCTTTGGCAGGTTAAGAGTGAGGCAAATTATTTGGAAACAGCTTGTATTTACTGATCCTCATTCACTGCATAAATTACACAATGCACTCATGCAAGGTAAAAGAAGGATTTTTGCTAGTATCCTGTACTTAAATATTAATTCACAACTTCTAAAAATACAGGCACCTTTATCATTCATGTGCTTCCAAAGCATTTTAAAACTTTGAAGGAGCACAAAATCTTCTCTTCTTCTCTGAGCAACTAATATTCTTTTAAAGACTAAATTGGTTTCCTTTTCTTTCCAGTTTCTGTCTGCTGTTTGCAAATTGATCCTTATGACACTGTGAACTCCAGACACTTATGCCTGAAAGTTCACTGGAATGCCACCAGACCTATTACTTTTAGGTCTTTCTAGCTGCATAAATGAAATGTCAACTAACTGAACATTATAGGCATAGAAAGGAACATAAAAAGCCTTCTATAAAAGGTACAACTGCAATTTCAAACAATTCATGCAGCGAAGAGGAGAAGTGCATAAATGTACACAAAAGCCACTGCATTAGTTCTCTGTATAGATTGAATTAAATATAGTTGGAAAAATTAATTACAATGTATAAGTTTAGATTTCATAACAAGTATGGTATTTTTCTTTGTATTTATCAAATTCAGTCTCTTCACAGATGTGTTGTTTACACAGGTGCACATTTGTTGAATGAAACTGACACTGTTTCCCAACTCACATGTCATCTCGGGCTTTTGTTTTGCACCTACCAGAAAGCTACACTGCTCTGCCACCTAGTGCTTTGAAAAAGGCTATTTTATATCAAATGCCAGCTCTTGCTGGTATATTGCGTTCAACAGAATAGATGAGGACTGTGCAGAAACATTTTAATAACATTTTCTTGCTAAATGGGTTATTAAGGACAAGCTTGGGTTTATCAGTCTCTAAGGATATTGTAACTGATCACTGCCAGAGACCACCACTATGTCTGCAGAACTTAGTATGATACAAAATTGATTAGCAATGTGTTTTACATAAAATCCTTATAGAAGAAAAAATATGATAAAATATAACAAGTATTTAATCATATGAAATTTTCAGACAAAAAATGTCTATTTCAACTACTAGCACGTACCCCAAGAATCAAAGTGAAATTGCTGGTACATGTAAATGGATTCTAGAGCACAGCACTTGCAACAACCAGCTTGCCTTTCATTAATTTTAATTTACACTGTTTCAAAAAGTGTATGTTTATTAGCAATATTGCAATTTATATTTCTTTCAAAATTACATATAAACAGGACTTATTTCAAGTAACAGATTATGCCACATATTTTAGAGGATTTTTTTTTTTTTTTAAATAATGGAGATTTGCATCCAGAGTTAATACAGCAAAGCTCTGAAAGAGAGCTTTCCTTTGCTCTTCAGTTGAAGGAAAAGTCATTCAAACTAAACTGCTCCAACTCTTTCTGAAGATAATTTCTTTTATGGAAAATTAATAGGTAGTATATCAATTGCATATATCTTCAGTATTTGTCAGCTGGTTCTGATTTTTCTTTTAAACACCATTAATGCCAGATATTTTACTGACTTCCCCTCACATTACTCAGAAATGACTGTAAAGCATTATCAAGCATCTCTTCTTGCCTGGATTGCACATGAGCAGTACTAACACAAACTGTATGGTTATGAAATGAATCACAGAATGGTTGGGGTTGGCAGGGACCTCTGGAGATCACCTAGTCCAACCCTCTTGCTAAAGCAGGTTCACAGAGAGCAGGTTGCACAGGGTTGTGTCCAGACAGCTTTTGGATATCTCCAGGGAAGAAGACTCCACAGCCTCCCTGGGCAACCCGTTCTAGTGCTCAGCCTTACTCACAGTAAAGAAGTTTTTCCTCATATTCAGATGGAACTTCCTGTGTTTCAGTTTGTGCCCATTGCCCCTCGTCATGTTGCTGGCCACCACTGAGAAAGAGTTGAGCCCCATCCTCTTGACACCTCCCCTTAAGATATTTCATGCCTTGATAAGGTCATCTCTTCTCAAGGCTGAAGAGCCATAGCTCCCTCAGCCCGTCCTTGTACAAGAGATGGTCCAGTGCTTCAGTCACCTTTGTCACCCTCTGCTGAACCTGCTGCAGGAGCTCCACATCTCTTCTGTACTGTGGAGCCCAGAACTGGACACAGCACCCCAGATGATGCCTCACTAAGGCTGAATAGAGGGGCAGGATCACCTTCCTGACCTGCTGGCAATGCTCTTCTTAATGCACCCCAGGATACCCTTGGCCTTCTTGACCCCAAGGACACACTGCTGGCTCATGGATACCTTATTGTCCACCAGGATTCCCAGGAAGAGCTACTTCCCAGCAGGTCAACCCCCAGGCTGTACTGGTGCCTGGGGTTATTCCTCCCCAGGTGCAGGACCCTACTCTTGCCTTTGTGGAAATTCAGCAGGTTCCTCTCTGCTCACCTTCCAGCCTGTCCAGATCTTGCAGAACAGTCGCACAGCAGGCTGAGGTATCAGCTGCTCCTCCCAGGTTTGTATCCTCAGGAAACTTGCACTGTCCCCTCATCTAGGCCAATCATAAGCTGAACTGACCCTTGGGGAACACTGTAGCCACAGGCCTCCTCCTGGACTGTGTGGTGCTGATCACAATCCTTGGGATCTGCTAATCACAACCCTTGTTTGCCTTGACACCCACAACTCTAACCTGATCCTCCTCAACCAACACAGAATCTTCCTATATCCAGACTTTCTCACTTGCCTGCAGGGTCAGGGATTCCTAAGGGTTGCGTTAATGGTAAAGACTGAAGCAAAAAAGGTATTCACTAACTCCATCCTCTCTGTATCCTTTGTCACCAATGGCAGCGGGCCCACGTTTTCCTTAGTCTTCCTTTTGTTACTGATGTCCTTGAAGGAATTCCTCCTGTTGTCCTTGACACATTTAATTCCAGGTGGATCTTAGCCTTGCACATCACATCCCTGCACACTCTTGAAAACATTCCTCTATCCCTCCCAATTGCCCAAGTGCCCCGTCTCTTTTTCCACATTTCATGAACTTCCTTCTCTTCATGTTTTGCCTGAAGCTCCTTGCTCATCCATGCCGGTCTCCTGTCCCACTTTGCTTGATTTCTTGCCCATAGGGATCCACCAACCCTGACCTCGGAGGAAGTGATGCCTGAATATTAACCAGTTCTCTTGCCTCACACTACTGCCTAGAGCCATAACCCAATGCAATTCGTCCAAGTAGGAATTGCTACCAAATTGTGATCCAGAAGTATTTTAAAATATCTTGCATTGACACAGCTCAACTTCACATGTTTCATAAGGGCTCTATTTGTAAAGTATCTTCATTGCTTCACCAATGTGGTAATGCAATAAACTGATGCAACGTACTGATGATTATAATAGTTACTCCACTAGCAGAAACTGCCTGTCCTCCCTCACGTTCAGAGAAAAATAGTGGGGTTTTTTTAATCGCACCTCTCTGTTCCTGAGAAATTTACCCGCGACTCTCAATACCCCAGGCTAATTTAGCTTATTTCTCAAGAGAACTGTAAAAAATATTAATATATAGAAAGCAACTAAGACAGTGTAATTGGTAAGGTGTAATTGGTCCTATAATATGTGGACAAACAAAAAAAAACCCCACCTCTCCCGAGGATGGGGAATCCTGAAGGAAAGGTGTGTATGTATATCTCTTACTGCTTGGCTAATCTCACATCCAATGTCAGTCTCATCCCAGAATGCAGTTCTGTCAAAAGTCAGCTTTCCACTCTGCATCCTGCTGGACACCTTTTATTGGCTTCACTTCTGAACAAATGAAAACCAGATAAATCCTGTTTGGACAAATCAAAAGCACTTATGTTGTTTGCTCAAACACTGTCAACCAAATGGCATCAATTGACATTTATCAGCTTTCATTATTCCTTTCTCTATGGAGGAAATGTAACATCTCCACTAACATCTGTTTCTACCAGTTATGCTTCATAACATGGGATCCAGAGCAAGGAAAGCAAGAGCGAAGCATTCCAGCACACACAAGCCCACTCCTTATGCAGGCACGAGTTGCTCAGCCAAGTACAAATGAAGGTTGTTGTGGAAAGCATGGTCCTGTGTCCTCCGCTTTCATGGGTTTCTTTGGTCCACACTGCCACTTTTCTGACCCTGACACAAGCCAAGCCACAGGGAGGTTCCCACCAAAAAACAAGATGCAGAAAGCCAGGGAACAATTTGAGATCAGCATCACTCCCTGAATCAGGACAGCACAGGAGCACATACACTCAAGTGTCACAGAAACACAGGGACAACCCAGATTCAGTTGGGGCAGTCCTGCATTTTTTGGCAGCAAATTAAGCTGGCTGAGCCATAATACCTAAGAGCACTGTTTATATACTGAAACACCAAACAAAAACTGAAAACAGTTGTAAACCCTAAATACAGTGGCGCTGCTGCGTGGTTAGAACAGAAGTCCATAGCAAGGTGCTGTAACTGCACCACTGAGGGGCAGCAATGAACAGTGGAGGGCAGAGTTGCTCCCTCTCCACAGAAGACTCCAGAGGAAGGCACACACTGAACAACAGGATGACTTAATGGCAATGGCTGCAAAGAGCCATCTTTGACTCTTGTCAAATTTACACATTTCCAGTCATTACATTTCAATTTATTATTTTACTCCAGAAATCAAATGCACCGTAAAATAAGAAAAATAAGCTTTCCATATTCCTTTACCCCAGAAAATAATTTTGTATATTGACAACAGCAAGGAACACTCAGCCTTCAGTCCAGTGCAGAAAAAGTGCCAATACTACACAGCAATCACTATTTTGCTCAAAACCAGGAATATCACCAATTATCTCAAACAGCAGCATTGTGGAGAGATCCAGACCATGGAAATAACTGTAAAACCAAATATCAGTATTCTTCCTTGCAAATATCCTTGTTTCTAATCAACATTGGTTTTCAGCATTTTTTTTCTTCCTCCAAAAGAGCAGCAGCCAAAACCAGAAAGCAGATTTCCCCAGGAAACTTAACATCCTTTATTGTACATCTGTGAAATGTTTTCCCTTTGTAAAAAAGATGTTAATTACAAAATCAGCACAGAATATTAGCATGCAAATTATTCAGTGTACTGTACACAGATGTCCAAATCCAAAGTAGATCCTGGTTTCTCTGTTGACTGTTATATCACTGAGAAGCATTTCCTACTGTATGCTACAGAAACAACACGACTGCAAATCATATGGCCTGATACACAAATCAAGGAGACTTCCCAAAAGTTCATAGGTATTCCATATTGACACTGAGTGAAGAAGAACATTCTTGAAAATAGTTTTTTCTCTTGCTGCAGCGACTGTTTTCGTTAGCATTAATTCTTTAGCATCAGTTTTGAACAAACCAGGATGGACGTTTCCTGGCTCTTTCAATGATCCGCTTGCCTTCATCTTTTTCTGTGGGCTTTTCTCCATCATAAAGGACAACAGTCTCTACAGTTGGAGCATTAAATGGTCCTCCTTCTTTTTTCCGTATTTCCATCTTTATCAGTCGAGATTCTGCTTTGACCTTTGCATAACAATAGCCACAAAGGACGTGTTTCTGCTTCAAGTTTCCACACTCAGGACAAACATCTATGTTCCTCTACAACAACAGTGGAAAATATGAAATTTTGTCATTTGAACAGCGGCAACGAAAGAAACAGGGAGCAATCACAAACTACTAAAATTTTAAATTAAGTACCAAAGAAGTTCAGCTACCATTTAAAAATCTATGCTTCCGTATAATTTTTCTGTAATGTGTTGCTATGTTACTACTAAAACAGCCTGTGAAGTCGGTATCTAAGTCATTATGCCTACTGATGTTTGGAAGACTAAAGACTCAATGAGATGCACAGCAAGCGTAGACCTTTTCCACTTACATTATCTGTTCAGCCAAAATTCACATTTAGTTGGCTTGCTTTGTTTAACCACAGAGTACTGCCACACATGATGAATGCATCTCTGTTTGCAAAGGATTTTGAAGTGTCTTTTAAGCTTATTTACTCAGAAACAAAATCCAGAAAGCCTTTTCAGTCACTACTGACCACTGCAATGATTCTCTAAAATACATGAGATGAAAAACAGCCGGCGCAAATATTACTGTGCCCTGTTTGCCTCCTACAAAATCATGCATGGTGGTTTGCTGATTACCTTTTCCTTTATGAGCTTGTTGGGGTTTCTCCTCCTGCAGCGGTTCACCTCGATGGTGCGCCTCTTTTTGGGCACTGCCATCCACAGGATGCTCTCCCACAGGCTCGGCGCCTCAGCGCTGCTTTCACCACCGTCATGTGCTGCTGGGGGAAGAAAAGCTGGCACTTGCACAGCAAGTGCTGGTCCTGAAGGAGAAAGAAAAAGAAAGGGGGGGGATTGTGCCACTCTACTCTGTGCTGATGTGACCTCACCTTGAATATCGTGGTCACCAAAATATAGGGAAGATGTTAAGCTGTTGGAGAGTGTCCAAAGCAGGGCAATGAGGATGGGGAAGGGCCTGGAGGGGCAGCGTGTGAGGACACTGAGGGCACTGGGGGTGTTCAGCTGGAGAAGAGGAAACTGAGGAGACTCACTGCAGGCCCAGCTCCCTCGGGAGAGGCAGAGGAGGGGCGGGGACTGTTCTCTGCTCTGGGGGGACCAGGGACAGCACCCAGGGAACGGCTGGAGCTGTGTCAAGGCAGGGTTAGGTTGGATCTCAGGACAAGATTCTTTCCCCAGAGGCTCCCCAGGGCAGTGGGCACGGCACCAAGGCTGCCAGAGCTCCAGGAGCGTTTGGATGATCCTCTGGGGCACAGGGGGTGACTCCTGGGGATGGGCCTGTGCAGGGCTGAGGGTTGGACTGGATGGTCCCTAGGGGTCCTTTCTAACTCAGAATACCCTGACCTCGGGAAGCAGAAATTTCTTACAGCCGAGCCCCATTTCCCCGTGCGGCCGCGGGCACACGGCACGGGCGGTGCCGCCAGCCCGAAGGCAGGAGTTCAGAGCGGGACCCCCGTCGCCTCCCTCACCGACCCCAAGGCCGCAGCCCTGCACAGGTCCCACAGCCCCGAGGCCGCCCCCACAGAGAACCACAGCACCCCTGGGGTGGGGAGCGGGCTCCGAACATCGCCCAGCCCAGCCCGCCCGCCAGGCCAGGGTCACTACAGCAGGTGACACAGGAACGCCCGGCGGAGAACAGCTTGGGACTTACCGCAGGGCGGGCTGTGAACCCCGAGGCCGCTGGGCAGGAGGCAGCGCTGGAGGAGGGCGCGAAGGCGCGGCAGCGGCGAACCCCCCAGCACCAGCGCCAGTGCCGCCATGGCCGCCGAGCCCTCACGGCGCGTGGGGCGCGCCTGCCGCGGAGCCTGCCGGGAAAGCGAGTGCGCGCGGCGCGGCGCGGCACAGCGGGGAGCGGCGCCGGGACTACAAATCCCAGCGCACCCCGCGCCGCGGGACTCCAGCTCCCAGCGTGCCCCGCGCGTCGCCGTCGCGCCAATCAACGCGCTCGCCGCGCCCTCGCGCCGGGAGCGGGAGAGGCGGAGGCGCCTGCGCAGAAGGGGGGCCCGGCGCGGAGGGCGCAGGGGCTGGTGCCAAGATGGCGGAGCGCGGCTACAGCTTCTCGCTCACCACCTTCAGGTGCCGGGGCGGGCATGGCCGCGGGCGCGGCGGGCACGGCCAGGGGGGCTGCCGGGCGAGCGGGAGGGCGGCGCGCTGCCTGCCCCAGCGCCATGCCGCCGGCGCCCACGCGTGACCCCGGGGGCGCTTTGCAGAGTCATCGGGCCTGCGGGCGCTGAGGGGCAGCGGGGGCCGGACCCAGCGGGAGGGCGGGTCTGCCTCTGCCCCGGGGGCACACGCGGCTGCCCGGGGGCTGCCCCGGCTGAGAGGCTGCAGGAGCACCCGGGGATGGAGCCGGGGGCTGCCGGAGCGCGCCGATCCCCCGGGTGTCCGTCGCTGCCCTGGGCCCGGTGCGGGCACTGCGGGTGTCTCCTCTCCTCTCCTCGCTGTGAGGCTGAGCCTCGGCGGGACCGAGCCCAGATGTGTCTCTGCGCTGGCAGTGCCCTACAGCGAGTGCCTGGTGCAATGGCTTAGCAAACCCAGGGTTAGGCAGTGATTATGTGGCTCTGAGCTAACTGGGAACGCGTGGTGACAGCCGAGCTGTGGCATCCCGAGAGCTGCCTTCAGAACAGGCTTTGCGGGTGCGGGAATGAACGAAAGCAGGGGCGTTTTAAAATAGTTGTATTTTCTTTCCTGCTACGCTTTGCAGTCGCAGCTCTCCTTGCACTTTGTGTTGTGCACAGCCTGGATGTGGAGTGATTGCATGGAGCGTGGATATCCTGTTGGAGTGGCACCTACTGGGGTGTTGCTCTAATACATAGACTTCAGATTAATTCAGAGAAGAGGAAATTACTTTCCATTCATTTTTTGATGAAGCTATTAAGCTATCCAGGGCTGTGTTTTACATATAGAAAAGAAAAACTGGCAAAAAAAGCAAGAATCTTTGTTGCTTGCGGTGAAGTTAGCCCCCTTAATCTCAGAGGAGTGTGGTGCTGTGTAACTGCAGAGTGGGTTGCTAAAGGCTTGTTGCAGTTAAGCACATGAAGCAGTTTGAGACCCAAAAGAATGTTCTTAATGGATGGAAGCAGTCCAACATACTTGCTCTGCTCTGGCAGGTTGAATTCTTTATTAGCTCTCAGAAGTGATTTCCTGAGAGAGTTACAAACTTTTTTATTGTACAGAAGCACTACGTGCTCGGGGCTGTTACTCTGATTTGTTAGTATTTTGTAGTGGAGAAGCCGGAATTATTACTTCATCACCTTTATAACCTGTTTCCTCAGTGTATAAATGACTACACTGACTGATTATTGCTTGCCTTGTTTTTCTAACTCATCTAAACACTGAGTTACATAATTTTCTATTTCACTTCTGCAACTATTAAAGCAGCAGAGTCTGAAATACAGCCCAGGAAATAGAATTATGAAATCACTTATCCAGTGAGTGGCTGTCTCTGTGCTGTCCATTTCCCTGGGGATTGAGAATGGACCCCTGGATCCTGCTCCTTATGAATAAGTTACTTCGTCAGCTTGAACACCTGCAGCTCTGTTCTGATGATTCTGCATCCAGAATGACATGGATTGTTAGAACAAAGTTCAGGAAAATCTGGGAATGGAACTGGAGTTGTTTCTGTCTTGTCCACTGACCTGATGTGCGCTTATCAGTCCAAAAGTGTAGCTGTGTTTTGATGGTACCTTTCAGCAGTGCACTTCCATGTCTTGGAAACTTTTGGAAACCCCACATATAATGTAATTTCAGGGGAAACTCATGACGCGCTCTGAGGATTTTTCCCACTGAGTGAAAACTTGCTTAGAATGGTATAAAGTTGGGGAACGGACTTGTCCTCTTTCAGCCTGCATCCCAGTCACTGCTCCCTGTCTGAGCCTCCTTAGCTTTCATCAGGGTTGTAGGCTGATGCTGTGAGTGTCGCAGTAGCACTGTGGAGCAGTGAGTTCTGTGCTGAGCCAGTCCTGCTCATTTAGAAGCTCTTACAAGTTTTCAGACTTGCGGGGTTTTGTGGATTTTGTTTTGTTGTTCTTTTCTTTTTAATTTTGATCAGAATATGCTGTTGCCAGAGGTAAAGAGGCTTAAAAAAGCAAGTTGGCATCAGATTTTTGTAGGAAAGATTTGAACACATTGTAATTATGTTAATCTTTATTTTGCATCTTCCTTTTTAGTCCTTCTGGAAAGCTTGTTCAGATTGAATATGCTTTGGCTGCAGTAGCTGCAGGAGCTCCATCAGTTGGGATTAAAGGTATGTCCAGAAAATAACTACTTTAGTGAAGGATTTGTGATTCTGACTAACCTTTGAGAGAATTAAACCAGTCTGGATTAGATGCTGGGTCCTGTGTGTTGGATCTTTCTTTATCTTTTGTTACATATTTTGTTACTCTTGCAGTGGATTTTCACATGATTTAATAGATTTAGGGTTTCTTGGGGTTTGTTTTTTTGGGTGACTGTGTAGACATTCAGCTAGTAGAAATAGTTGTTTGGTTTGGGGATTTTTTTGGGTGTTCCTTCCTTATAGATAGAAGTTATACCCAAAAAATATACTTCAATTGCTCAACTATCAATATGTTACTGAGAATCTTTAGAATGGGACTATGGGAGCCATATGGTTATTTAAAATGAGAAACAGTATGTTGAGTGGTTTCATCAAAGTATCTCTCTTTAGCATGATTGTAAATTTCAAGCGTTTTTTAAAAATAGAGGAAGAAAATTTTTACAGTCTGATGAACTTGATCTGTATTTTGACTGCTTTCCATAGGTTTAGTTTAATATTCTAAAAAATTCTTTTTCTTTCCAGCTGCAAATGGAGTGGTATTGGCAACTGAAAAGAAGCAGAAATCCATTCTGTATGATGAAAGGAGTGTCCACAAAGTAGAACCAATTACCAAACATATAGGTTTAGTGTACAGTGGAATGGGTCCAGATTACAGGTATGAAAACATTTTGTTTGATCACCATTTAGATCCATTTTTGTACAAGAAGTGTAAGAAGCAGGTAGCAATTAGCAGTTTCTTTCTAAGTCTTTCCAATTATATGTTATGATACAATATTGTATTACACTGTGACATTTACTTTGAAGTTTTCCTTAATGTATTCAATACCTTGTTAAATAACCTTTCATCTAAAGAATGAAAGCAGTGTTGTTGAACCTCAGTTTCAGTTTAAGTATTTCAGAGATTACTCAGCTGATAAAGATAAGCCAGCACAGTCTATTTTCTTACACTGATGTTATGCCAGATGTACAACTCCTTAGCATAATGTTTTTTATGAGTTTTCAGTTGTTGTTGGAATTTCTTTGACATAGTAGCTTTGCCTTTGTTTTTAGGGTACTTGTGCACAGAGCTCGGAAGCTGGCCCAGCAGTACTACTTGGTTTATCACGAGCCCATTCCCACAGCTCAGCTAGTACAGAGAATTGCTTCCGTGATGCAGGAATACACACAGTCTGGGTATGTGGTGGGATTGCAAAGTTGCTTAGAAAGATGTTTTTTAAATGTAAGGAGTGACAGCTACCCAGAGATTTGAGTTTTTGTGTCAGAGAGAGCTAGTTTTTCAGGGGAGAATGTGCACAGAAAGTGGGCCAGCGGGAGGAGCACAGACTGGCCATGGCTGAGAATGAGTCTCCATATCTTGCAACCAGACATGTCAGAAGGCAGTGTACTTTTGGTTTGTTCAGTTGGTTGACTAGTCATTCGTCATCACAGCTCTGGTCTGGTGGGAAGCATTCAGGGCAAGGTTAACACATTCAAAATAATTTAGTCACCATTGGCTTTCTCTGAATAATTCATTATTTTGTTTGCCTGTAGTGGTGTTCGTCCCTTTGGTGTATCACTGCTAATATGTGGCTGGAATGAAGGGCGGCCGTATTTATTTCAGTCAGATCCATCTGTAAGTATCTTACCTTTGGAAATTCTGCTGCTTTCATAAAATATATGACACTTCATGGGTGCTCATAAAATACTTTCTGTGATGAGAAGAACAGTGCAGAGCTAGAAGAAAAGATACTTAACTTCAGAAGCCAAAATGAGCCATTTCAGTAGTGGTTGCAGAAAGTCAGGATCATTCTGTGCCTATACTGCTTGAGGGATGGGACCTGCTTTTGAGGGACATTGCCATTCCTTTTCAAGCCTCTCCACCTGGTTGATAGTGCCAGGAAAAATGGCATTCTACAACAGTTACCAGAAAAAAAGAACTGTTTGCTTATGCTGCCTAAACCTGAATGGAAGTTAAGCCAAAACCTGTTGCATTGTGAAACATAATGCACATGCTTTAATATTTAATGACAGTGATTGAGTTTATTTGCTGAGTTTGCACTGCACTTCTGTAAAACTATCCTTTGATGTTGTGAGGTGCAGTGCTTCAGACAAAAAACCAAGGTGACTGTAGTGATCATTGATAAGCTTCAGAAGTTTGAATTGCTACCTGATGCTCCAATGTAAAAAGCAAAATGCAGATTCCTTAAGGCAGTTCTATTAAGGCATAGACCTGCTGATGGTCTTCATGACAGAGGAGAGATTAGAGGTGATGGATAAATATCCTGT
The DNA here is from genome assembly GCA_013396735.1 of Grallaria varia. NCBI lineage: Eukaryota > Metazoa > Chordata > Aves > Passeriformes > Formicariidae > Grallaria > Grallaria varia. The sequence continues at coordinate 583,058 of VWZG01007393.1, forward strand.
TAGTAGCTAACATAAATCACATGGCTGATTTGCAATAAGTTGTTTATATTACTTTATTTTCTGAGAGAAGAATCTGTGGAGTGAACCTCAGTGACGATCTGACTGTACACTTTCTCAAAGGCAAATATACTATTTCTGTTTAAGGAATCCCATATCAAAACTATGCTAATGACTTACTAAATTCAAAGGGGTGGGAGGATGAAAATAGGTGGGGCCCCATACAAGTGTTCTGTATGTTTTCACAGCATATGTTTTTTTCCCATATCAAATTAGTCTGAATGTGATCCAAAATCCATAGTCTCAGAACATTCAGTAGTTTCATAATTGCTGCTGTACTTTTTTACCAAGTAATTGAGTCTGTAGTGTTTGACCAAGTTACACAAAATAGTTCAACAGGTTGTTGCTTTTACAGGGAGCTTACTTTGCATGGAAAGCAACAGCAATGGGAAAAAATTACGTCAATGGGAAAACATTTCTTGAGAAAAGGTAATGTATTTGATACTTGTCTGAAAAGATACTGTGTTTTGTTCAGGTTCCATGTAAAACAGCCAGATTAAAACAAATGCACACACATTAGATTATGAGAACAAAGTTTTAAAGTACTTAAAGTATGATGCATACAGTTTACTTATTTACACATGCACAGGAAATCTGATTTATTTAAACTCCAACTTTTGTATTTATGGAAAACTGAGTGCAATAAATACTCTATTCAACATATTTGCAGCAATATTGTTATATACAGTGTCAGTATGAAAAGTACTGATTTTTTTATCAAATAAGAACTTTGACTATTTTGTATGAGAAGTAGAAATATTTTAGTAGCATTTGGGTTTTTAGAGAGTCCAGGATTATTAAAATTTGTACAGAGCTTTGTCCCATGCTGAAATACATGAATGTCTGTTTACAGATACAATGAAGATTTGGAGCTCGAAGATGCCATTCATACAGCTATCTTAACACTAAAGGTTAGCAAAACATTTAAGAAAGAAGTTTCTTATGATACTCATTGATATGGTTCACTGAACGGTTCACTGAACTGTATTTTCTTTAATAGGAGAGCTTTGAAGGGCAAATGACAGAAGACAACATTGAAGTTGGCATCTGTAATGAAGCTGGTTTTAGGAGGCTTACTCCAACTGAGGTTAAAGACTACTTGGCTGCAATAGCCTAGTAGAAACCAAGCAAGACTGTGTGGTTCACACAAAGGTCTTTTTAATTTTGGCTACTTAAATGTTTTTCTTTGCAGTTTTTGCATACTTATTTCTACATGGTTTGTCCGAGAGATTTTTTAAACATCATGGGTGCATATACAACGGTCCTTAATATGAAACAAAACAAAATCTTGTTAAAGATAATTCTTTCCCTTGATACACAAAATACTGTACAAAATGTAAAATTTTAGTGACAGCTTGAAAAAGGCTTAATAATAAAATCGAAGGCCACTGTTTTGGGGGAAGGTGTCTGTGTGTCTTTTTAATCCTAGCACGTTTATCTGCATAAAGCTTAGATTTCAGTATCTTTATTTTTAAAGAAAATTTTTCACATACAGCCATGATGGACTCATGTTAAACCTTTTAAAGAATTTAAATGTTGAGTGGACAGGATAATTTATCACTTTGGAATATTGTTTAAATGTTAAGTAACTTCCAAAAATGATTTTATCTGGTGTAAAAGATCGTGTACCTTCAGAAGGAGGCAGAACAGTCTTCCATTTCAGGTATGAACTGAGATCTGCTTAAGCCTCTCTGCTTTTGACCTTCTTGGTCTTTTGTGTCATACGAATTTGTTTTCCACTACTTGAGTTATTTTCATGGCCCTAGAAATTGCACTTTTTCAACCCTGAAATATTGTTAGAAAAAGAAGTAATAACTCTTGCTGAAAATTAAACGCATTTATCACTATCAATAAAAATCAACGGGAGTTACAAAACAGAATGAGAGGTTGTAATGTAGTTACTCTATCCCTTGAATTGTCCTAAAGTATTTTCCAACTTGCAAGATAACTCTAAAGATGTAATGAAAAGAGCACTTAATTTATGCATTATAACTTTTATAGGTGTAGAACTTGAATATTATTTGTGGAGGTGTGTGTATCAATTTGTTACACGTGTAGAGTCGCTCAGGTCAAAGAAAATATACTACGAAAGAAAGGGTAAATATACGTAGATTTTTCCAACAGGAATAATCTGGTCTGCCACCATTTAAATTACTGTTTGCAGATTTTATATTTTTTTAAAGCAATCTCATTGTTAAGGTGTTGATAATGAACTGGGAGCCATAGCTGGTTCCCTCTGCTTCCTGTATGTAAGGCTGAGGACAGGGGGGAGTAGCCTGGCAGGTTACATGTTAGCCAGCTGTAACTAATGGTGAAAATAGAAAGTATCAGTTAGTGTGCAGAAAGTAGTGTGTGAGCTAATTGACTGGGCTTTCCAGTGTCTGTCTTCTGACAGCTTGTGTTATCATCAGGTAAATAACGATTTCTGAAGCATGCCATAAATGAATTTTTATTTCCCATTGTCAGAAATAAAAGTTCTGTCCAAACGGTTCCTCCAGATCACTTTTTGAGTATGAATTCTGAAAACCAGTCTGTTCTCTGATCCTTAATGTAGAGAAAATGAAACGACTCAGAACTGAAAATGAAAACTGCATTGCTGCATCTTCTATTTAGAATATTTACACACATTCAGTTTTTTAATACTATATCAATATTCAAAAGAGTTTTCTCTATGAAACAAATGTGAGAAAGTATTTCAGAAAATGGTTAGCTTGAACTGCAGTATAGTTGTCCCCGCTACTACAAACAGTTGATTATCAAAGAACACCCTATGAAGGGTAGTTGAAACAAAAGCAAGTTTCAAATAAAACCTGCTTTCTCACTGCCGAGATGGTAACAGTGGGACAAACAAAAAAACAAAAAACAAACAAAAGAAACCCCCACCTTCTGAGATTTGAGTGGTGTGGTTTTGGTTTTTAAAAATTTGAACAACTTCCATCTGTAGAATATTACTATGGCGAAGGGAAAAAACGGTATCATCCCTAGTTTCCTGTGGTTTAATAATTTAAATGTAGTAACTGTTCTGCGTGTTGGAGGCCAACTGTGTCTGCATTAGGGAAGTGCTTTCCTCAGGCTGTCTCTCTGGGGTATGATCTCAGAGCCCCAAGTCACAATTTCCATGGTAACGGTTAATTGCTCCTTGTCTTGTGTTAAAGGAGATGAGTAGGTCTGTATGGTCTTTTGTCACTGGATTTCGCTTTGATGAGCCACCAAGCTGGTAAGTGACTCTTTGCACCATTAAGAACTGAATCCCCAAACTCCCTGATAATACTTAAACCCTACAGAGAATTAGGGTTCATGGCACTTGGTGTGATTTGGGAATAGCACATACAGTATTTTTAATTCAGGCTTTATTTAGAGTATTAAGTAATTTTCTTAGGGGTAGGTGGCTAGACCTTTATTGCTATTATTTACTGTTCACATGGGGAAGGTGGTGTGATTTTGAAGTGTGGGGTTATTTCTTTAGCTGCTTAATCACGCACTGAAGAAAATCTTTGCCATACTCAGATGACTGCATGTACAATATGGCAGCTAAGTTTTATCTAGTATTTAAAGGGAACCTTTAAACTGCAGGGAACCAAGTAACATATTTTCCTATTTAGAATTTAAGGAAATACTAATTTTAATTTGAAGATATATTTCTTAAATAAAATAACTTCAGGAGCAAGAGATATTAGTGCAATGGACTAGCAAATTATATGGTGGTAATTTTTGAAAAGTGCACAGTTCTTAGTTATATGAAATTATATTTGTTTATATTTTGTAAAATAATCCTGCATGAAGTGGGGTCAAGGGGCAGTAAAGCAGACAAGTCCGTTCCTTTGTGAGAAATGACAAATTGCAGGCTTGATTACTTCAATGGGCTGTGAGGTATAACTTTGTTTCATTTAGCTTGTTCCTACTGCAGTTATCTGAAAGAAGAGTTGTCACTTTAAGCAGGTGATGTTGATTTGCTTGTCTGCTCCGGAGTACTCAGGACAGTGTGACACCTACGAGAATTGGGCTTTATTAACTAGATCGGACTCTGAGAACAGTATTATCACTTCAGAAAGTTATTACTTTTAAGTCACAGAACCACAGAATGGGTAAGGTTGGAAGGAGCCATGGTGGGTCTGGTCCCAACTCCCTGCTCAGCAGGGTCATCCCAGAGCACATGGCACAGGATTGAACAGCACAGAACTGCATCCAGAGGGTTTTGGAGTATCTCCAGTGAGGGGGAGTCCACCACCTCTGGGCAATCTGTTCCAGTGCTTGGTCACTGCACAGTGAGGAAATGCAGGTGCAGCAAGACCCTTAGAACTTAGTATTGCTTTCCACATCTTGTGAAATCATTTGGGGAAGTACAGGCCCTTATTCCCTGCAGGGACGAGCAATGAGGAGGCAAGTCTCTCCCACACAGTTGGAGTGTGCAGGTTTGGGCACCACAATATAGGGAAGATGTTAAGCCATTGGAGAGTGTCCAAAGGAGGGCGATGAGGGTGGGGAAGGGCCTGGAGGGGCAGCGTGTGAGGACACTGAGGGCACTGGGGGTGTTCAGAGAAGGGGAGACCTCAGTGCAGGTCCAGCGTCCTCGGGACGGGCAGGCGCTGATCTCTGCTCTGTGGGCACCAGGGGATGGGCTGGAGTTGTGTCGGGACAGGATCAGGTTGGAGATCAGAATGAGTTCTTCCCCCGGAGGGTGGTGGGCACTGCCCAGGCTGCCCAGGGCAGTGGGCACAGCCCCAAGGCTGCCAGAGCTCCGGGAGCCTTTGGATGATGCTCTGGGGCACAGGGGGTGATCCTTGGCGATGGACCTGTGCAGGGCTGAGGGTTGAACTGGCTCATCCCTTCCAGCTCTGTGTCTGACCTGACGTGATGCCTTCGGCTCTTCCAGGATTTTGGGGACGAGCTGCGGGCCAGGCCGGACCGAAGGAGGAAGGCGAGGCGAGGCGGGCGGTGCTGCTGTCCCCGCCCGGCCGCCCCGGGGGAGGCGCCGAGCCGAGCCGGGCCGGGCCGGGCCGCCACACGCCACGGCCGCCAGGCTGTGAGTACTGCGGGGGCCAGAGGGGCGCGGCTGGATGTGCAGCGACCGGGGCAGGAGGGACACAGCGGGGACAAAGGGCGGCCTGTGGGCGGTGGGCGAGCCCGGGGGTGAAAGGCCTGGGCAGGGCAAGGCAGCGGGCGAGCGCTGAGGGCGGCCTGCCCTCACCCAATATGGCGGCGCCATGGCGGAAGGCAGGGAAGGGCAGAGGGCGGCCCTGCCCTCATCCAAGATGGCGCCGCGGCGGCGTCATGGCGGCGGGCAGCGCAGGGCCGGGGGCGGACGCTGAGGGCGCCCTGCCCTCACCCAAGATGGCGCCGCGGCGGCGTCATGGCGGCGGGCAGCGCAGGGCCAGGGGCGGGCGCTGAGGGCGCCCTGCCGTCATCCAAGATGGCGCCGCGGCGGCGTCATGGCGGCGGGCAGCGCAGGGCACGGCGCGGGGCGGGCCCTGAGGGCGGTCTGCCCTCACCCAAGATGGCGCCGCGGCGGCGTCATGGCGGAAGGCAGGGCTCGAGGGGCCGGGCGGTGCCGCCCACGGGCCCTGAGGGTAAGGGAAGCAGCAAACCCGACCCTTTCTCTGGGACCCTGTGGCTCGCTATGGGGCCGCCCTACAGTTCTTGGGCCGCGGAAACGTTTGGGTTTTGCGGGGTTTGCTCGCACTCCCCACCGTGTGGAGGCCTCGGTGCTGTGGCTGCTGTGGGTGGGGAGAGGTGCCCGAGGGCTCACCATGGGGATTTTGTCGGTGTTTACACACAGGAATAAACTTGTGGCAGTGGCGGAGACTTTGAGGCGAGGGAAGTCTGGTTTCTCTGTCCTCCCAGACCCTCAAGGTCGTGCGGGAGGGCCCTGGGGTCCCGCAGGAAGGTGAGGTGTTGCTGGCTGTGTTTGCCCTTGTGCAAAGGCTCTTAACGCTGAAGGCAGCCCCACAGTTCCAGCAGAGCCTCCTGTAGGACCCAGGCCGTGTTCTGTTGCTTGTTTTTAGCCAAAACTTCATTTGTTTTGTCCTTTGCCTCCACATGCAGGTTAGGTAAGAAATGCATTGTTTGCACTTGTAGTCAGGAGTCAAAATCGCTTAATTTCACTGTGGTTATTTACTGCCTTTCACTAATATGCCACCGTTTGCTTGGTATGAATCCTACACTTTTCAAAGACAGCACATACGTTTCCTATCATATCCCTTCCGTCGAGGGAGGCATGCTAAAGTGATACAAATGCAAAGGAATGGATTTATCAGGTGCAACACAGTAAATCTCTTAGTCGAATTAGAAAACAGTGATTCTCCTGACTCTAGAATCAGGAATCACAGTCTTTCATGTTGCTGTGTAACAGAAACATGCAATGGTTTGGGTTGGAAAGGGCATTAAAGCTCATGGAGTTCCCCCCTGCCATGGCAGGGACACTTTCCACTAGAACAGGTTGCTCCAAGCCCCAAAAGACCTGGCCTTGGACATTCCCAGGGATGAGGCATCCAGAGCTTCTCTGGGCAACCTGTTCCAGTGCTTCACCACCCTCTGAGGGGCTTGCCCGCTGAGCTGAGCAGTGCAAGGTGGAGGCCAGAGAGGACAGAGTGGTGCTCCCTGTGATTGTTAAGTGCAATGGGCTTCCTCTCTGCTGCGTTAAAATACTTGCTGGGAGTCAGACTTCACAGTTTTTACGTGTATCTGAGCACAGTAGGTAACTTTTAATTGTAATGATAGCTGTGATGAGGGAGAGAGGCAAGATTTACTTATGACAGTAACTGTTTCTAACTTTGCCCTGGATGGCAGCTTTTGCAAATGAGCTGTAAGAGTTAACATCTCTCTAAGTGATTGGCTCAGTGAAGGGCTTCTGTGCAGGGGGGAGAGTTGAAAAGAAACCACAAACTTGCAAGGTGTGTGTGGGGAAACTTGAATGCTGCTGTTTTTCCTAGCTGAGAACTAGAGTCTGCTGAGGCTGTAGGTTGGATGTCCAAAGGCAAAGGAGAGGAATTCAGCTCTTCACTGGGACTTGTGCTGAGCTTCTAGGTGCTTGTGCTTTATAATATTGACAGCTGTTGCATGAAGTCTACTGCAAAGCTCGAGTGTATACTGTTGGAAAGACCTCTTTTCACTGTCTGTATTCTTGTCCATGCAATAACAATCTTCTCTTTTGCTCTCATTTGATAGGAATAATGTTTCCAACATGTCTCTGCAGTCGCTGCTTTCTGAAAGGATTGCTGTTGCCAAGGACTTGATCAAGAGAGCTGAAGCCCTTTCAAAGTCCCAGAAAAGGAGAATAGAAGGTGGGGCAAAGCTGTGTAGCAAACTGAAGGCTGAGCTCAACTTCTTACACAAGGTGGAGGCAGGGAAAGTGGCCATTAAAGAGTCCCATCTGCAGAGTACAAACCTCACCCACCTCCAAGCCATTATTCAGTCAGCAGAGAACCTGGAGGATGTTGTCAGTGTCCTCCACGTATTTGCTTATGAGGACCGGTTTGGAGACAAACAGACACTGGTGGTAGATGTCGTTGCAAATGGAGGTCACACGTGGGTGAAGGCCATTGGTCGAAAAGCTGAGGCCCTGCATAACATCTGGCTGGGGAGAGGACAGTATGGTGACAAAAGTGTCATTGAGCAGGCAGAGGACTTCCTGCAAGCAAGTCATCAGCAGCCAGTGGAGTACAGCAATCCCCACATCATCTTTGCCTTCTACAACAGTGTGTCCAGTCCTATAGCAGAGAGACTCAAGAAGATGGGAATATCTGTGAGAGGAGACGTTGTTGCTGTGAACTCACTGGTGGAGCCCTCCACAGAAAATGAGCACCCTAGTGACAGTGAATCAGATGAAGAAGGCCCTGAACTCCTGCAGGTGACCAGAGTGGACCGGGAGAATTTAGTGGCCAGCATTGCTTTTCCTACCCAGGTCAAAGTAAACGTCTGCAACAGAGTTAACTTGGACATCACTACCTTAATAACCTATGTCTCTGCTCTGAGCTATGGTGGCTGCTATTTTGTCTTCAAAGAAAAAGTGCTGACAGAGCAAGCGGCCCAGGAAAGGAGGGAGAGAGTCCTGCCTCAGCTGGAGGAGTTCATGGAGGGAAAAGAGCTCTTTGCCTGTGAATCTGCTGTCAGAGATTTCCAGTCCATCTTGGAAACGCTGGGAGGACCTGGGGAGAAAGAACGAGCTGCCTTGCTTGTTAAAAGAGTTAACGTGGTGCCAGATCAGCCATCTGACCGTGCCTTAGGACTAGTCACTAGTTCAAAAATCAACAGCCGTTCTCTAACCATTTTTGGGACAGGTGACACTCTAAAAGCCATCACCATGACTGCAAACAGTGGGTTTGTGAGGGCAGCGGCAAACCAAGGAGTCAGGTTCAGTGTTTTTGTGCATCAGCCACGAGCATTGACAGAAAGCAAAGAATCTTCTGCCACACCTTTACCAAAGAGCTGCCCATCTGGCAGTGGGCTATAAGCCATTACATGAGTTAGTCATGAAAATACTGTAGGTGCTGCAGTGAAGGCAATTTCAGAAGCAGAAGAATCATAGCAATACAGTTTTGAGTGTGCATCAGTGATGATGGTAACTGTAGCAGTAGAAGAGCTCCTCAGGGGATTTGAGGTACCTTTACTCACTCCTTGGGGTTCTTTTTGTTCAGCTGACCATTAATTTATTCACTAAAGTCATAAGATTTCAGTAAAAATTGTTAATTGGCTTACAGGGTATTAGTTGTATCCATCCCTATTAAAAAATTCAGTTAAAGCACAGTTACTGTCGTGCCGTTGCTGTGCCCACGCATTTTGGTGCTGTTCAGTGAGGTAAAATCCGTCATCTTAGGTGAACTTTGGGCTTGACTTATGTGGAACTTGTCTTTCATCTATCCTATCTGACTGAATTCTTTGTTGATTCAGAGGTACCTTGTGTAGAGACCGGTGCCTTTTTGGGTGTATGATGTTTTGTGTAGACATGACTAGTAGCCATGAGTAGTAGCCAGCTTAAGCCTTCCTTCTCTTTCTGAAAGGAACCTCTGTATGTATACCATGTTAGACTGAATTAGGCAACAGCTTTAAAATTCGTGGAAAAATCAGTTGCAATTGGAGTTTATTTGCATTAACGTGTTGTGACTCGGGCTAAACTGGACAGCCAGTGGTAGCAGGCCATGGATGCAAATTCTCTTCCCTTTTCCCTCAGTCTTTGCCCAAATGCAAGTCCAGCTCGAGCCTTCAGACAACAGAATCCTCCTAAAATGAGGCAGCACCCAGGTAGTTTTTGATGCTAGTGTGCTCTCTGCTGAGGAATCACAGTGAACTGGAGTCTGGCTTTGTTGCACATGGATTACCTGAAAAATGCCTCAGTGAAATCCTTCAGTGTCGGTGTGGCAAAAGAGGAAGTTTGTGGGATATGTTGTTAAATCCTAGTTTGCTCTGTAGCAGAGAAGCCTTTTTGTTGGTGTTGTAATTACTGTTTTTATTCAAAGAATAAACAACATTTCCTTTTTTTTTCTCTTTTTATTCCTTTTTTCTTTCCCCAGGAGAGATTGGCTGTTTTAGGAGTCTTTCTTGTGTTTTTCTCTGAATGCTGTAATGACAGCACTTGCTGTTTGGTATTAATTTGCTTCAGTTTCCTAGTGGAAAATGTTGAAATGTCAGAGTGAACCTCTGGGCCCTGAGCTATACATTTTTATCAGGTCAGTGAAAGAGATACCCACTGAATATTTAATAGGCTGTTGTTCAACACAATAGCATTGTTATGCAGTTTATAGTTCCAGCAAAGAACATTCTCTTGCCTCTTATCATTCCACTCTGAATTTCTCCCTACAGCACAGTGTAGCTGTGGTGCTGCCCTTAGCCACAATCTCCACCCTTTCTTTCTGGTCTCCAGCAGTGATTTAAAGATACTCGCAGGCCAGCAACACCCCTCTGCCAGCCTTGTCCAGCTGAGGAGGCTGAACTCCAAGGAGCAAAAGTGTCCTTCTTGTCACCAGTAACCACATACTGCATAGCTTTATCTGAAACTTTTAACGATGCATACAGCAGTCTTCTCTCTACCTGTCCCTCATTTCTGTGGGTCACTGAAGTAGTTCATGGGGTTTAGTGAAGATGGGCAGAACTGGATTTTGGTTTTTTGCTGCTTCAACGTGCAGCATCCTTACTACTCGCCAGTTTCACAGCTCCTCCTCTGTAAGTTCTGACAAAACACCTAGCTGGTTCTTAAAGTCTTACACAGTGTAATGAAACCTCATGGCAGGATACATCCCCCACTGTAGCCATTAATTTTCTTGAGAGTTCTTTTGAAGGGAAAGGAGGACCAACACAACGAAACAATATATATTATATATTGGCTTTTCTGTAGAAATGCAAGTTTGCCTTAGTAGTAAACAGCACACGATTCATCATACTGGAACTTAGGGAGGTAGTGCTTTATGATGGTATGGTGGATTTACCAGAGAACATCCACAGATGTCTGTGAAATGTTGCAAACAGCTGGAAGGAAAGTACCTTTCATTTCTGCCGTGACAGCTCTTACTCTGGACACCGGTAGGATGTCTTTCCTCTGCAGTAGGTGTGTGAATAGAGCTGGGGAAGGCCATCTGTCTAAGAGAAGAACTGTGTTTCTGTTTTGTATCACAAGTCCTGAAAAAGGATACAAGAAACCTCCTAGTGAATAATTTAGGAGTTTACAACCTAGGAGAGAGGGGTTCTTCTCGTTTGCAGCTCAGAGCTGTAAAAGTTGAGGTCCCAACAGACAGCTTACTATTTTCATAGAATCAGAGAATGTTAAGGGGTTAGAATTGACCTTAAACGTCCAACCCCCTCTGCCATGGGCAGGGACACCTCCCACTAGACCAGGTTGCTCAAGGCCTTACCCAACCTGGCCTTGAACACTGCCAGGGTTGGGGCATTCACAGCCTCCCTGTGCATTCTGTTCATGTGTCTAACCACTCACACAGGAAAACATTTCTTCCTAACACCTAAACTAAATTTCCCCTCTTTCAATTTTTACCCATTACTCCCTGTCCTATCACTACAGTTCCTGATGAAGAGTCCCTCTCCAGCTTTCCTGTAGGTTCCTTCAGATACTGGAAGGTTGCCATGAGGTCTACATGCAACCTTTTCTTCTCCAGGCTGAACAGTCCCTACTTTCCCAGCTTTTCTTCATAGGGGAGGTGCTCCAGTCCTGTTACCAAGTCCGTGTCCCTCCTCTGGACTTGCTTCAATATTTGCATGTCCTTTTTATGCTGAGGACTCCAGAACAGTACGCAGTACTCCAGCTGGGGTCTCAGAAGAGCAGAGTCAAGGGGGAGAATCACCCTGTCTGGTTGTGAAGGAAGTCCCTTCAATTTACTAGTCCCTTTCATCCTCTTTTGTCACTGTTGTTTGTTTGTTTGGGGTTTTTTGTTTGTTTGGGGGTTTTTGTTTGTTTGCAGTTTTTGGTTTGTTGTTTTTTTTCACTCACTGTTTCCCAAGCCTATGTTGATGCTCTCCCTGCATCTCCTGCAGCTCAACCACCTGTTTCTGGAGGTTCTTCACCTGCTATAGTTCAGTAAACTCTCCCTCTCACACTCTCTGATACTCCTTGACCTCTCCACTTCTTTCAGCCATGCCACCAGTCTGAGCAAGTTGTCCACCTGTTCACACCCCAGGCAGACACTGTCTCTGCTGCCCTCCAGCATCACACACTCACTGCAGCCAGAGACCTGGACAGCTGCATGTTGCTCTGTGAGGTCCACATGGGTCATTGTGTTCTTTCTGACAGTGGCTTTTGGCAGAGTTGAAACCATAGTTGGTCATCTTCTAGTCTGATGGGTGATGACTCACTCCAAAATTTTGTGTCCTGCCTTTGCTCCCTGCCCAGCAAACTGGTCCCTCGTGTTCCCTGGAGTCATTTAATCTCCCTGATTAATCTGGTTTACAATATTACAGGATATATTCAAATCTAGGTGCCTGGTAACAGTGTGCTCATGCATGGTAATTAATGTTGGCCTTTTAAGAACGAATCCTTTGTATTTAAATTAATTTGCGTGCAGCCTTTTTAAACTGATGAGGGCTTTGAATGAACGAGTGGGAGACAGCTGCTTCATTCCAGTTCTTTCTGGTACTCAAGAAGTGAGTTTCCATCAATTTCCTTGTTGTATTCTGTTCGGCAACCTTGACCTATCACCTTGGGCACCCTGTAAGGAATTTCCTCCAAAGCATGGATGAGAGGGCAGTGACCTGCATTCTCACATGGTAGGTGAGCCAGGGAAAGCTGTGAAAAGCAAGTGACCTCTGTATTCTCTGGATCAGAAGTAGGTGAGCTCTGTTTGCTGTATTCCTTCACCCCTTCTGCTGCAGAGCAGGCTCGTTTATTTTGGAGTGATACTTTTGGATGAACAGTAAAGGCTACTCTGTTTAAAAGCCTCTGTATCTGGAGCCATCGTGTGGTGATTTTCTGCATTACCAGTAATTTTTGCCCAACACAGTATTTGTTATTGAGTCAATTTTCTTTCTTTCCTTCTTTTACTAATTTCTGCCAATCACATGAGCAATATTTTAGGAATATGAAACTCTTCCTGCATGCCATTGTGCAACTTGGTGGTTCTATGGTTATTTTGTCTCCCTGTTACATCTTGCAATAAAGAAACCTCAGAATGTGGATGTTCTTTTTTTTTTTTTTTTCTTTTTTTTTCCTTTCTTCCTTCCACACCCCCAGTGATTATCTGGCTTATCAGCCAAACAAAAGTGTAATGCTGACAGACTGTAAAAATTGTTTTATAAGATGGAGCCCCAAACTGAATGTTGGCTTGGAAACAAAATGTGTTTTGATTGTAATATTTGGTGGCTTTTACATTGCCTTTGAATATACTGGTGATCTGCATGTATAAATCAGTGTTCTGGTTTGGTAAATTTAGATGTGTTCTACTTAATTGCACAAATAGGGGATTAGACATTGAGCTTGCCTTATTTATGACTTTGCAAATGAGTCATCAGAAAATACAAAATTATGTTTGCAATTAAGTTGAAAAAAAGGGGAATCCAAGACTGCTCATCCGTTCTTCACTATCATACAACTGCTTTGTCTATGCTACACCAGGCATTACAAAATACGGAGACATCTCCCTTGCTGCTGTGGATTTTGTTTGGAGTTTTTTAATTAAAGTTTTCAGCATTAAGTTCCTTGGCAAAGATGGATTCCTAAACTGTTTTAGAGAACCTTGGTCTTCCGACACTTTAAATTTATTTCACATTTTCTCTGTATGGTTCCGTAGTCTCTGAGGAAAGCCAGCACCTCTGTTCTGTGCAGCACTCAGCCTGCTCTATGTGCTCCAACAGTAAGAACAGCAAACAAGGAGTGCTGTGATTGATGCCAGGTAATAGAAACAACTTGGATATTATTTGAAAAATACGTCGATGAGTTGTTAATACATTCATGTTTCTGTGTATGTTCTTCACTTGATGTTGTTCTGTCTGACAAAACTTGCAGATGAATGACTTGTTTGTCATTGTCCTTGCAAGCCATGGAAACAATCAGAGGTAGGTTTTGGGTGTTGTAGCCACAGTTGTGTAAAAGTGTTATTCGTTGGTAGCTTTATGGGCTAAATAGTGGTTTGTGTTTCAAACTGCCCCTCTTATCTGATGATACCTTCAGCAGATGCAAAGTGAATGCCTGAAAATACTTTTACAGCCCTGCAAACTGAATGCAGGCGTGGTCACAGAAGTAATAAAATAAGGAAACACAAATATCAGTTGTTTGAAATATGTTTGAGAGAAGACCTGGGAAAACGTACCCTAAAATCTTTTTAATCTTTTTTTGTGTGTAAGTGGACCGAGGGAAGGGTTTACAATAAAGACAAAGCCTGTATAGATGCAATGACATTTTTTATTTCAGGTTATTATGCAAGCAAAACATCACAGGTCATCTGTTATCTAATTAACCTGGTAGAGTAAGCAAGAATTAGGTGGGGCTCTTGAACTGAAGGCCATGGTTACAGTTTTCCTGCAAGGTGTAGTTCTAGGAACTGCTCTGCTGTCTGGATTGCTCCAAGGCACCTCACGTGTGTTCTTGGTGGGAAAATTACATCTGTAGGTATGTGGATGTTGCTTTTCCATCAGGTTTTAATGTCACAATTTATTCTAGAGTAAAAACAAAGAGAGTGAATGTAAAACTACTACACTGCTTGGAATTGCGACTTTAGGGGGTTTGCAAATTGTTTCCTATGAATGAATGAAAATTAAAATTGTTCCTACATAAACTATTGTAAAGAACAAGCAAGCAAAAAACCCCCTCCTCATGTCTTCATTTTTCAGAAGATCCTGTGTAAATTTAAAAGACCCACACTTAAAATGTCTTATATAAGATGTTAATCTCTTAATAAAAAAGAACAAAACACCAAAAACCAAACCTCAAACCAACAAAATAGATAAAAAACCCCACACAAAATCCCCCAAAGAATTAACAACATCTGATAATGAAGGTGAGTTCATGATAAAGCAGGTTACTTTGGGAATGAGAAACCTGGAGAGAGAGGGCACAGAAGTTTACACTGTGTAGGTGCCAAAATCCTCCTCAGGCTTTTTTTTCTGTTGGGATTAATTTGGCCCACCTTTATGGAAATGATGTTCACCAGAGTGAAATGTCAGTCAGGCATACCACAAGCCTTCATAACAATGAAACTTGACCATATAAATATTTGTGGTTTTGTTGGCTTTGTGGTTTGGTTTTTTTTCTCCATATTAGAAATGTGCATTATAAGCCAGCATTAACTATATCCACAAGAGAAACCTCTTCCATGGAGAGCAGAGGTGTGACCTCTTTACTTCTCATGCAGCTGCAAAATGCCCTCATCCATAATAACAGAATTTGTCTTCAGGAGCATCACCTTCCTCTCTGTTGCTAGCAATTTATTTATGTTTTTGGAATGAGGAGAGGAGCAGAACATGGCTACATGTCTGCCATGCCAGATACCCTGCTAGAAAGACTACAAGGACAAGCAGTATTTTTTACATCTTGCTGCAGCAGTGCAGGACAGGAAGGAGCATTGGAGCAATGAAATGGAGATAACAGTGACATGGGTATTTAAAGACAAAAAGGGTCTTACCGGATATTTCAGTGGATGACTCCTGGGTTGGTTCTTGGCTTGGCTCCACACTTGGCTTAGGGGTAGGTTCAGTGCTTGGCTCTCCACTCAGCTCCCAGGTGGACTGTTCACCGTCTGGCACTCCAGTGTTCCCAACTTGCTCCGTGCCATTCTCCCTGTGGGAGTCCCCGCTGTAGTCCGGGGGCAGCTCTGTGCTGGGCTGCGTGCTGGGGTCCCTGCCTTGCTCCACACTTGTTGCCTCAAACATTGCAGTGACAGGGGTACCTGCAAAGAATATGAAAGAAGTTCACATGCATGAGGAGGATGGTTTGAAAAAAACAAGTTATTTCTAGGGATATCTGCACATGTACATAATTGTTTTTATAGATCAGAGAGCCCAAGAAGTTGTTTAGAAAGGGGACAAAGATTAATCTGGAAATAAACCCAATCTGGAATGTGAATCTTATTTCAAATAGACAGAGGTGGATTTCCCAATGTATTTTTGACTCACCATGTGCCTTTAGTAGATCGAGCAGAACCAGAATCAGCAGCGCTGAAAAGATTGTCATCTTTTTCGGCATGGTTGCCTAAATGCCACTTTAAGCACAAGCCTTTGGTGCAAAACTTGGAGTGTGTGGCAGACAGAAAGCCCTGGGTATTTAAAGGCAAGCTCGTACCTCTGTGTGCTTTGGCATCTCCCTGAAAATAACAGGTTGCAAAAACAACGTCAAATTACATTCTCTAAACCAATGTAGGACCTGTCAGGGACTGTCATCAGGCAGCTCCTGCCCTTTGCTTCAGGGTGAGATAACCTTTGCTGCAAGCAGTAAAGGACTTTGGGGGCAGAGGGGTGGGACAGTGGTGGCCCAGACTGCAGTAGCACTGATAGCGGTGTCACCCTGTGCCTCTGGCAATGCTGGTTTCTCAAGGCAATTGATCCTGTTGGTTTTGAATGAGGATCTTCAAAAATCCTTTGATATGACGCTTGACATATTGAATGTGCCTCATGGTAACAGGTGAAAGGTGAGGTGTGGCTGAAAAATGAGCAGCTGGCTTCTGTGTTGTAAGGAAATAGTAACTGTGTGAAAGAACTGTGATGTTTTGGTCAAGGCTGAATGAGTGTTGCTTTGGAAAGCCTTCTTCTTTTTGTTGTCAAAAACTTTTGTGTGTGTGTATTCACCCTGTGGTATCTCAGGCAGTATCTCAGTCCCAGAACGATGCATTTGAAAGGTTTGGACAGAACCAGTCAAATCTCCAAGGAGGGCCTGGCTCCTCTGTGTGCTTTAATCATCAGAGCACAATCGTTGTTCCAAGGGCCCTTCCTGATGCAGAGAAGTTGCTCTGTTTGCATGCAGGCAGTTCAGCTCCCCGTGACCTTCCCAATGCAGAGAAGTGGGTCACGACCAGGGATGTGGAGGTTGTGGCACTTGTAACCAGGTTAATTGTCTTTTGGGGTCTGCTGGGGGAGCATGGACCTGGTGCTGTACATTACACTCGTGTGAAGGAGTGGTGTGATTTCTGTAACCGGCAATTCTACAGTAATTAGCAGATCTAGTTTAATGTTAAATCAATATAAAGGAATTCAGAATCTGACTCTCAAGATTCCCCCCACCCTGTTTCCCTATTTCCCTTGTTTAATATTGCATCAACTTAGTTTTTCAGCACAGTGTTTCTTTCAAGTTGCTTCTACCTCTAGGGTTTGCCTGAGGCATTATTCTTCTAATCAAGCTTTTTATTCTGCAGCAGAAGGATGTTATTTTTTTTTTTAAGAGAAAAAGAAACGCCAATGCCCATGAACACCTACTGATACGTGGCTGTAGCTTTCTCCTGTGTTATTGGTTTGAATGTTGATGTGTAACACCATCTTTTTTTCAAATGTGGAAGAATTTTTCCTCAATATGGAGGAATTTGTTGCCGACTCACCTGTAAGAGGTAACAAGATGACACACAGGTCAGAAATCTACAGATAACTATCTGCAATGACCAAGATTACTCAGTATAGGCTAAGAACTCTTGTTTTTCAGTCTTGGAAAGGTTTTTCCTACACACAGTTGTTTTTGTGGGCCTGCTGGTTGGGAAAGAAGAGTAAATGAATATGATGCAGGTTCTGTTACTCCTACTGAGGTATAACTGTACAAGGAAAGAGGAATTGTGTTTCTCCCTCAGTGGATCTCAAATTTGTTTTTGAAGTATTTATTTTCCCTTTTAATGAGGCTTACTCACTGAGCAGAGTTGCCCATCTTGGTCTTCCTAAATTCTTCTGGTTGTTGCCTTGTTATAATTTCTAAAAATTTAAAGCAGCAAATTTAAGCATTTTAAGGCGGGATTTCAGGTTAGTTGTTTGTCTGGATACAAAGTTATTTTGCTGTTTTTTTCAGCATTGCTGGTCATATTGTTAAGGAGAAATCTTAAAAAGTAGTAGTAAAGGGATGCATTTTGAGTAGGAGTTCTTATTTGGGGGTTTGATTGTTTGTTTATTTTAGAATGAGTACAGAGCCTGTCAATGTTCAATATCTTCGGTGATCTGAACGTAAATAGAGTTAACATTGCTGAAGGAATGAGCAAATGAGACAGAATCCAGAGGAATAAGTAATGTGAGGACAGAGATGTGTTACAGGCTTATTCCTTTTAGCTATAATTTTTTCAATGGGCTCCAGCCAACAGAGCAAGTTACACGGAGAGGATAAAGGAACAAAAGCTGCGCTTAAGTGATGGGGACTGCACCTGGAAATGCCTTGCTCCAACAGTTTCCTTCCCCAAATTCCTGAACGTGCCTCAAATATTAATATCCATTTAGAATATGTCCCAGCTGGAGAGGGTAAACAAGGAAATGTTTATTGCTGAAAAAGGTTTTTCTTATGAAGGGAGAAATCCTTTCAGATGCCAAATCTGTTTATTTTATCAAAAAAGAAGGAGGCAGAAGCGACTGGTGTTTTGTTGTTTCTTAAGGGGATAAAACCCCCAAAAACTAGGTCCTAAAGCAGTCATTAATGGCATGGATGGAGGCATAGTCAGAGTCTGTGTCTTGATGGCAAAACAAAATTAAGGATTTAGGTACTAATCACTGGATTTACCATGAAGGAACCGACTGGTATTTAAAAACCTGGTGGATTAAAAAACCCCTAGGTATGATGATACAGTGGTTCCTCTTAGCCTTGTGGTCTTTTGAGTCTTAATTGTGCTGATTACGTATTGATATTGGACTCCTAGGAGAAACAAATACAACTTTAATACTGTGGATATGAATCACAACCTTCCTCTGTGAGGTGGTGGAAAATATTTGGTCTCACTGTTAGAATGCAGAAGTTTGCACCACGCTGGGCACTTTTGTACAAACTGTTCCTACACAATGTCTGGCTCACTCGTGTGCAGAAAGCTATGCAAGTGTCCACAGAGCATCTTTAGTCAGGACAACAACTGAACCCAACCTTAATTAGAGTTTTGGATACCTGATAGAAACCTGAGAGTGACTGAAACTGTTGGCTGATACCTGGAGTACAACAGGCTGTGGTGCTCCTGTGTCCAACCATCTCTGGAGGGAAAATCTCCCTCGTTCTCAGCACTCATTTGGTCCAGTTGCCTTGGCTGATATGGGGACTGGCAACTGGGACTCCAGCAAGTCTGAGACAAAAAAATCTTGCTTTTTGTGCTTCTGTGCCTTTGCAGTGACTGGATGTGGGAATTTATTTTTCATTTTAACAATCAAGTGCAAGTATTCCAAAGGTATACAGTGCAGGCAAGCATGGTGCTGAGAGGTTTAGACATCAAGAAATGGTAACTGAATGTGGTATGGAGCCTCCCACCCCCTCCCCTCCAAATTCAGAAATGTAGTGTTTTCATGTACTACAAATATTGTGAATAAAGGACACAGAAATAATTCTTAAAAACTTATTTCTTTTCTTCCCCTGCTGATACTTTTTGTCTCTTTCTGTTGAAAGCAAACCGAGGGGATGAAATGAAGCTCAGTGAAGGCAGGATCAAAGCCAGGGACATCATTTGTCAGATGGTGGAGGAACTAGTTGTTGGAAGTTTATGCAGGCTCAGGAGAAAACTGCACATAAAATAAAACTGCAGTAACTTAGGACATGGAAGCGACACCCAGCCCAAGAGTTCCTCAGAGGAAAAATAGGATTGTAGGCTAATTCAGCTTGGAAGGGATCGTGGGAGATCTCTAGCTCGATATGCCACTGAAAAGAGGGTCACCTGGATTATACCATTTTACTCAGAGCTTTATTCAGCCTGGTTTTGAAAGTCTCCAAGGCTGTTGTTTTATGGGTGTTTTGTTTTGGTTTTGGGTTTTTTTCCTGGTTGGGTTTTCTTGTTTGGTTTGGTTCTTTTTTTTTAAGGTGTTGCAGGATACCTTTAAGGCAGAATAATTTTTAGTTTTGCAATCTTACCAAAGGAGGTAATTTGGAAAACTGCTTAATTTAGAGAAGTAGACTCAGTGCCAAGCAGCTGTGAGATTAGATTGCACAACATGAGACAGAAATTACTGTTTTAAAAACAAGTTTTTGTTTTGTTCTTTTTTTTTGTCAGCAGCAAGGACCAGATCTTCTGGAAAGGTGAAGGATGATGCTCCGACTAGTGCATTCTTTTCTTGTGAGCTGATGCCCTAGAGCTTACAAACATTTAGTGCCCTAGGGCATCTTGTGTCAGATGTAACTATTCATATTTTGGGAAAAGGGTCTGTGATATTGTCCCTTCAAGTACTTTATTTTTGTTTAGCAGAGAGTTCTCTTTTTTTTCATGGAGATTGACTTGAGAGAAAAGGAACGCCAAAAACTCCAGTCAAATTCCACAGGAAAAAGAAGAGTTTTGTGTACTTCACTTAGTGTCTAATGTTTCAGGAGCCTTTTTGGAACTAATTGTTTGATTGTTTATTTTGGTTTGTCAATCAGGCAGATTTTTGCCTTTTCTGAAGAATCTGAGAGAAAATACAAGGTTGTAATCTTTTATATGTACGTAAGTGTAGGCTAAGGTGCATATCAGAAACTAAATACAACAGTTTGAAATAATGTTTTGCAATTCAGGCCACACTTTCAGCACTACTTGGAACACAGACACTTCTTTTCCCCCCAGAAGTCCAATGTAACTTACAAAGGTAAATAAGTTTTTGTCACTTCACAGCTGGGGATAGAGGCACATTAAAAAAGACTATAAGACTGACTGAATGATAACCTGCTGCTTCTCAGTGACGTCTCAGAATAAAGTATTTATCTCAGGTTTTCCAGAAATGAGAGGGGGCACTGGGGGAGGAGGAGCAATGTAGAGGAGGTAAGGGAGGTCATGAGAGAGAGAAAGATGTTATGGAAAGTTAAGATACCTTTGGAAGGTCAGGAGGAAGCAGTGTTTTGGGTGTGTGCTCTTTGTAGGCAATGTCTGCAGATGGAATAACTCAGGAATGGTACAGCTGAAGCAGGTCCTGCTGTCCTCAGCTGAGCCTCACACAAAGCTGAGCTCCTCTGTCATCACAGGGACTGTTATCACAAGGAGACAGTGCAGTAAGCTGCTTTTGGACAATTTTCCCACAGAGAGCCCTTCTTTCTAGCTGTCATTAATGACATGCTTGGGAAGGCCTAAATCCCATGTTTGTTTCTGCTCATTGTGGGTCTTCTTTGGGTTGTCTCATCCTCTCCAGTTACATTAAGTGCTTCTGGGATCCTGTTACCTTTTTCACCTTATTAAATCTATTGACAGTGATTTCCATGAGTTAATGATGGAAAAATGAATGAAATGGTTGAGAAATTAATCCATAATGCATGGACAATGACAAGGTGGAGAGTCGACCTTTGCAGAAAAGCTGTCAGAAGTCACCTGTTTTATGTATCTTCGTTTCTAAAGACATTTCAGAGCTGGCTTTGCTGTTTGACTGAGTAAATCAACCCACAGGTCCACTGTGTACAGAGAATATCCAAGTGGTCAAGCAAGGCAACTTTAAGCCACTTCATTGTGTTGAAGAGAATGATCTGATTCTGTTTTGCTTAAATGGTCATCTCCTAGGAGTGGTTCATGCAACTTCCACAGAGAATTGTGTGCTGTTTATTGAACAATCAGGTACTAGAAGGCCAAGTCATTAGGTAATGTAACCTAATACAATGTTACTAGATGAATATAATGAAAATACTGTAGATAGATAAGAGCCAGGCCCGCTAAAGCTGAAAGGACAGAGGAGATGGTTTAAGTATTGTCTTTTCTGCCAAGTCTTTCAGTTTGTAAGAATGCGGAAAGCTGAGAGCTCTCCAAACCTGTGTTGCCCTTGATTCCTCTGTAAAAAGCTTCCACATTGCTTAAGCACTTCACTCTGACTTCCTGTTACTTGTACCAACTGAAGGAGTGAAGAAAAGTAAAAGTCAGAGTCCTTGAATCCTTATTTTTCATGTTCTTTATTGAGGGTACTCTAATTTTGGTCATGTAAATTTGAATTCTTCCATCTGAAATGATATAAAAGCCTCTACAGAAGCTCCTATTTAAAGTCGAGAGGTGTAATTTGCTACAATTTGAGTAAGATTTGGTTACCACTTCCATGGATTGAACCTGGGTAAAGCAATAAAGATCATTCAACCAGCTTAACTAACGAAGCAGACATGCCACCCAAAGCCTGGAATCCCTCTCCTCTTCTGCTCTGTGTCCCTGCGCATTCTAGTCTGTTACCAGTGAAGCTCAACTTCTTCTTAGGAAGCTGATTCAACTTTCTTTTCCTGCCAGACTGAAGAATTAAGAGACCTCAGTAGAGGTCAGGTGAGCGCTGGAGCTGATGCTGACAAACAGTGGGAACATGTGGCGAAGAGCACAGTTGTGTCAGTGGCTGCTGGGTCACCTCAGATGATCTCTTCTGGTGGCTCCAGAACTCACTGGAAGGACATAAATTAAAGCGTGGGGTTGTAGTTATGCCTTGTCTCTGTAAGGGCAAGTTGGCAGTAATTGGTCCAAATGGGGCTGATGTGGCAGTGGCAGTTTTAGGTCAGACCCAATAATGGTGTCTCAGAAGAGCCCCCATGCAGGTTCTGGCACTTAAAACCAAATGTACCTGATTATTCTCATTGCTGTTTGGATTTGGCAGCACCAGGCAGAGCTGTGGATTGCAGCACTGCAGCTCCAAAGTGCACTTGGAGCTTCCTCCCAAGCCTTGTTGATTGTAGTGGAAGGTCTCCTGCCACTCCAGCTTTGTCCAGAGTTACTGACAGTGCCATGGACTGACATTTGAGACCAGGCATGGAAGTATGAGCCAGCAAAACAGATGTGCCCTTTGCAGTGGTCCTCTGCGGAGGAAAGACAGACAAGGGATTAGCTGATGCATTAACCTGCTAGTGTGTTAAAAAGGAGATGCAGGCTTGGCTATTCTTCCTTCTTCTATCATCACAACAATTTCCACTTCGTATTCTTCTTCCACGTCTTTTCATGTCACAACAGCATCATGTCCTTTCAGCCTTTCCACCTGTCCACTCTGCATCTGGTTTTTTTTCTGTCACTCTTTTCTAAATGCATGTTTGTCACTGTTTCATGAGACAGCTTTAGCCTCCCTTCCGCAGAGGGTCATCTGAAGGAGGTCTGGAGGGAAGGAGCTCACCTGAACTTTTCCAGGAAGGAGTGGATAGAAGTATTTTCTTATCTGTAAAACTTCAGCCTCTCAGTTTTCTGCCAGAGGGCAAAAGTGATTACTCAGAGATAATGTGGCCCTACTTGACTGTTGAAATCTTTAGCTTACCAAGCAGCATATTTGACTCCGTATGTCATGGCTTCCCACTACCTTTGGAAACCTTTGTAAAATGGAGTGCTTCATGTAGGGAAAGATCTATGGGAAAACAAGTGCTATGACAGCACAGGAAGCAGAGCTCTGTCAAGGGTGTTCATTGTAGCACCCAATTCTAGCAGGTCAGGAGAAGACAGAGGATGCTTATCATGGGCACCTTAGCTCTTCTGCAGGAGCCATGCAGAGCACATCTCAATCAAATGTGGAAGATGCAGTGCAAAAAAGTGATTTTATTATTTTCCTCTGCCACTTTTTAAATACTTTTCGAGACTCTGTAGCTCTCATTCACTTCTAAGCAATGAGCGATGGCAATGTTGATACAACACAGCAACATTGCTTGCAAGAATATTATTTCTGTTAATGAGAGAAACAAACAGAAATACTCTGTATGCTTTAAAAATGGCTTGTGAGCACCACAATAAAGTCAGAGATTTCTTGTGCCAGGGAAGCATGCTGTATCATGGATTGTTTTTCCTTTCTTAGGACTCAGTTTTTCTAAAGCTAGTGGAAGACGTGTTACCAACTTCAATAAAAGCAGCTGTGAGGAGTGCCATAGATCATATTTTCTGCCCTTTTAAATCTTATATGAGCAAAGCAGTAATCTTCCTCCCCTTCCAGAATGCTACTCTTCAGGTTAATATCACACCAGTAAACTGGGTTCATCCAGCATTTTTGATTCTTGATGAATACCCTTTAGGTATTTGCTTTCCCTCCAACTTCATAACTTTATTGTTATCAGTCTTGATAAGAGTCCATATCAACAACGCTTGAGCACAGCATCTGTTGGATCAACATTTGCTTTCCTCAGCTTCCTGATTATTCTCTTAGATGTGGGCTTGGATATCCATGGATTCTGCTCAGTTTGCAGTTACAGTATGTGCTGTTTATCTTTGTGAATGCAGGACTGGATGGGCATGGAGGATGTTTAACCTGTCAGATAGAAAGGGATTATGTGATCTGATGGGAATAGCTGGGGACTGGATGCAATGATCCAAAATAACTTCCAAATTTCTCCCTCCCTGCCCCCTCCCTGAGACAGTGCAAGCTGGGCAAAAATGAATGTTTCAGAATTTTTTCCCTCTCATAATTTTTACTTCTTATGCCCTGTCTTCAAATGTTTTCCATTTCTCCTCATTCTGCCTGCAGAGAAATAGAAATGGAGCTTTCACAGAGGCAGGATTACATTCTAAAACCTGGTCTAGATTCCAGAGTCATCGAGAAGGTCTGTCCCTCTTGGTCTTCTAGGCCCTTCTTGTTCTCCACTGGTTGGTTACACTGGTTTCCTTATTTAACAGCGTGAAGCCAGGAATGGAAACAATGGGCAGGTTTGCAGCCTCTAGGTGGTTCATCCTATTAGGTAATGTATATGCCCCCACACCCCAATTTTCTTTAGGCTCTTAGAATTTGATTTTGAAGCTACTGTTATACCTCTATTTTAGCCTGTGGTTATGCAGTTACTTTTAAATGTGACATAAATTCACAATGCTGGGAATAGCTGTCCAGTATATCCTTATGCCTGACTTCTTACGCCCAGCCTCTGAGTTTGCCTCTGCAACGTTTGTCTGGCTGTGCAGTCAGATGAGCCAGAAGAACTATTTTGCTGAAAGAAGCACTCTCAACAAAAAGGTTGGTTTCTGCTCGATTTGTTTCCCGTCCTGGTTCATCCTGTAGCTGTGGGAACACCCATGGGTACAGCAATGACTGCAGCAAGGCAGAGGTGTGGAGGATGGACCACACCATCCACCTTTATCTTGTGACTTCGAAAGCAACTGAGTTGCAATGAAGTTCGAGGCCCACAAAGCATAAGTGAGGGCAGGGTTCGCCTTTCCCTTGTCAGCAAAGGGGCTGTTTGTAACACAGGATGCTGACTCCCACCTGGGAAATGGGAAATTCTACTTAGTAGGTCGAGCTGCTGTGATTTGTGGCTGACCAAAGAGGCACTGTTAGCACAGCAATCAGGATTGCTGTTGAGGGAAAGCATTGAGGGACCGTATTAAGTAAGAAATATTCTTTGACTCAGAAGTAGGTGTCAGATGATAGGCTGGCAGAGCTGTGGTTATCTGCTTCTTATCTTGGGACTAGAAACTGAGCCCCTGTAATGTGGTGTTCATTTAATGCGGGTGTAAGTACTTTATAAGTAAATCCTTATGAATTCTGCTCCATGTGAGGTACTGGAAGAGTTAAGGGGAAACTTCATCTCTGCTCAGCCTAGCATCATCCACAAGATGAAAGCACTCCTCAGCAGGAGCAGCCTGCAAATGTATTTGAAAATAAATTGTTTAATGCCGATTGTCATTATGAATTTATCTTCAAATATGTTTTGCAGCTTGCTCATGCTGAAAGGTCCTTTTATCTTTGTAAATTCCAGACTGCGGCGCTGAACAAAATAGGTAGGTTTCCTTTTAAATAAAGTGGAGAATATTTGAGCAGGATTATATCTGTTGCAGGTTATAATATTTATGTGTATTTCTCATCAACCCCAGATTCCCCAAGGACTCTCAGACTTGCATGAGGTCTCAGAGTCCTGGATTTTGCATCTGGGTATGTGATTTCTTTCAAGGAGGACCCAGCTGTTTGCATTTTTTCTACTGGCACTCCATTACCCTTGGCCACATGTACATAACAGCTGTTTATAAGGATGATACTTCAGGTAACACAATGAGTGCATGTCTCATGGCTCAGCCCTGCTGCTTGTGTTCAGATTTGGCAATCCTGGCTACATCTGTTCAGACTTGTTAGCAACCTCTTGATTAGGAGCTAATACTGTAGCTAGCTGTAGCCTGCACTCAGAGGTTTGTGGAGTTTCCCATTTTTTGGACAGCATCAGTTACTTCCTATGCTTAAAATACTATGAATCCCATCTATTCTGGAAAAATATGAATTACTTTTTTTCTTCCTCGGAAGTTCCAGAGGAAATGTCGAACTCCAGCCAAACAAGCAAGGTTTTGGTTTTGGTTTTGGGGTTTTTTTCCCCCCTTATTTCTAATACTGTGCTGACCTCTAGAGAGGCTAAAGTCGGTAACCATTTAGAAGTGGAACTAAAAGTTTGAACGTAGAACTTACAGAGGTGTTCTACTCAGTTTAAACGGTGTTCTATTAGAGCTCAAAAAGCCCTGTTTGAAATCTCTGTAAAATATCATTTGAATCGATCCTACATTATTGATTTCCCAAAATATATCCCAAACACTTGTGCGCTGTAACAGAACTCAAGGTTTGGTGTGATAGCATGTTTGTAAGCAGATGCAACTGCTCCCTAAAACAGCAGTCCTGCTCCCCCTGTTTCCCATCACCAGAGGCATTTCTACCTTTGCCCAGTGCCAGGCTGGCTCATCCCCTGCTGAAACTGTTCAGGGCTCTGAACAGAGGCTGCTGGTGCCAGGGAGGCGCTGGGAGCACTCAGGTAAGGCAGGGACTGTGTCTGCCAAAAGGGGCAGCAGCCACCCATGCAGTTGCTGTAGCTGCGCTGTCAATTTGCACTCTCCATTGAGCAAACGTGAGCCACAGGGAGATTCCAGGATAAAACTGTCTCTTCCTGCTCTTGTTGGTTTGCATGCAACACCACAGGCGTGCTGCTTGTATAGTGTTGCCCTTTACAAACAGCTGCTCTAGACCTGTGTGGATCAGGGGGCAGCACAGTTTTTCGTGGCTTTCTGAAGACAATTTCTGTAACTGTTATCTAAAAAATATAAATGTTTGGATGATATCCTGGGGTGCTTGTACTTCTTACCTGACTTGTAAACACCTGATTTACCCAAAGCAGAACTGATGCAAGGCCACCTTTCCAAATTTAAGGGTGACTCCAGGTGATTTAATGCTCTGGTGAGCCCTCTCCCTCTCATGTCTTGCCTAGGAGATTTTGCTAATCCTTTAAAGGGAGAGTTAAATTGTAGCACCACCAGGCTTGCCACCAGGCAAGGATTGAAAACAGTTAAGTCCAATTTTATCAGCTACTATAAAGCAAGCTGAGGTCTCTGGGATCACAGCAGGGATGAAAGAGCTCCTCAATTAGAGGTAGTCCCCTGAGGGAAATGAAAGAAGTTCCATATCCTGCCCTACTACTGAGATCTCTGCCCAGTGCTTTCTAATGCCAATGTCTGAGATGGAAGATGTACGTGTCTCCAGAATATTCTGTGAATCTGGATATTTCTCTTGTGCCTGGGTTTTGCCCTTGGGCTGAACATACATTCTTTGTTTCAAGTTTCTAAAACTATGGGCTGAAGAAAGTCTCTGATGAATCTTAACCAATCCTATTGCATTTTTGTGGGCCTTTATTTGCTCCATTCTGGAGACCATGGCTTTTTGTCTTTTGTTTTTCTCTGTGTGTTGG
Organism: Grallaria varia; assembly: GCA_013396735.1. Lineage (NCBI taxonomy): Eukaryota > Metazoa > Chordata > Aves > Passeriformes > Formicariidae > Grallaria > Grallaria varia. The sequence goes on from VWZG01007393.1 coordinate 610,224, forward strand.
AGGAGAAATTACTAAGTGTGTTCTGTGTTGGCTGAGGGCCAACGATAAATGACAGGGAAAGTCAGGTTGGTGCTGACCTCGATCACAAAGGAATCTGTTAACTAAAACCAAACCTGTTTTCATGTGGGTACCTGATCTAGTGAGGATGGTATGTGCCAGAGATCATATGTCCAGAGATCATAACCAGACCTTCAAAGATGTAGCAAACCACATTTTTCCTAGTTTTTAATTTTTTTTTTGTTTAATTTTTGTTTGCTTTTGGTTTTGGTTTGGGTTTTTTTTAGGTGTGGATGCAAGTCTCACATTTACTTTCTAACATGCAGCTGCTGTGCTGGTTGCTTGCTATCTCCACCTCCTACAACATTTGATTCCCAGAACCCTCTGAAATTCACCTCCTGTTCCCCTGTGCCCTGATATCCCTGCACTCCACAACTTTGCAAGGTCAGGGGTGTTCCCATCAGTTTCTGTGTCCCACCTGTGTCTTAGGTTTGCTCTTGGATGACAAAACAGCAGCCACGTTCCTGACTGTAGGACTGCTGTGAGAGAGAGGTTTTGTTTGCTCTTGTGACTTATCTGAAGCAACTCTTCAGCTGGTGCACTGACACCCATTTTGAATAAGGAACAAGCACTACAAACTGACCTCTGTTTTGTCACATATTATAAACTGGACGAGAAAAAGTTTCCAAGTTACCTTTGTTAAAAAGCTGTGATGCCCTTCTGCTGTGGACACAGATGGTGGTAGAGGCTACTTGATGGCTTGGCCTGTGATGGTGAGAGGTTTGCAGGGAATAGAAGAAGGCAAAGTCTTCCCACATCTCTGGCTTTTTGTTGTCTACTGGCCTGCTATGCCCAGCTGAAGTATATGAGGAAAGAGCAGAAAGGAGTCTCTAAGCAATAGAGAAGGTGTAGCCACAGACCCGTGGGTACCAGGAGGTGGTGATGGTGATGGGGGAAGAGAAGTGGGGGAGATTAGGAACTATTGGTAAAGCTGGTCATAGGAGGGTACAACAGAAGACATTAAGAAAGTGTTACAGGGACAGTACAGGAATGCACCTGGAGGAAGATGTGGAATTGGACATCACCTCAAACAGCTGTAGGAAGAAGAAGGGTATGTGAATGGGAAGAATAGCAACGTCCCTCTAGGAGATGTTCTCACAGCTACTGGGAACTTCGCAGGGAATAAGGGACACCCCAACAACTCTTCTTGCAGCTAACAGGGCCTTTCTGCTATCCTGAAGTTTTTTTCCAGCTAATCCCCTATACCATGGTCTTGAATGAGGTTTGTCTGTCTGTGACAGAATGGAGTTCCTGTGATTCCCTCAGCAATAGTGATGGTAACCATCCAAAGAATGCAGAATGGGATTTTCCCATGTCAGTGCCTTGGCCACTTGTGGGGAAGGGCAGGAGCAAAGCAGCACAACAGGTTCCCAGAAAGGTGATGTGGGATGGGTATTATTACTGGAAACCTTGTTTCTTGTTGCAAGCTCAGTTTGGTCAGAAGTCAGAGCTACCAGCAGAGAGGACTACTGAATGTTAAGAATTGCCTGGATTCCTGTTGCTGTGTGTGTATTTGTTTGCTTAGTTATTCTCTTGGAATCAAGAATACTCTTACAACACTGGTCCAATTTCCTGTAATCTTTATCAGGCCAAGCTAAGTAATAAGAATTTAGTGTACTTCACAACTTTTCTACTTCTATATTGTGACAATAACAATAATAATAATGATAATGATGATGATGATGATGATACAACCCCCCATACAACACCCTCCCAAAACTACGGGGCAATTAATTCCAGAGCTGCAGCTGTCCAGTTCAGCAGAAGAGGGAAAACAGCAATGTCTTTATTAATAGATATGATACTAGCTAGAAGTCAGGAACTCAGTTTAAGGGTTGTGGCTCTGCAGAGAGCACTGAGCTTGTTCCTGAGAAGCCTGTGCTCTATTCCTGGCTTTCCATCCAGACAGCTGCTTGGTGCTAAGCAGCTCTCCTTCCTTCTCTTTTTCCTTATGCCCATTACACATCTCATCTTTTCAAATGACAAATGTTGGGACTGGTGCTCTTTCTTTCGATGTGGCTGCAGATCACCTCGGGCAGGGAGTCACCTGTCATCAGTGTTTTATTCTCTGATAAAGGGATGTACAGCTTTTGTCACATCCTTGTTGTCAAATTGAAACTGTTTACTTCAAATTAGATTATTATTCTGTTTGAATGAAATCCACAGTTTACAGTCATTCTTTAAAATCAGAGAGATATGATACTTTTTCAGGGCATAAAGCAGTATGCATTATTATTATTATTATTATTATTACTACTACTACTACTACTACTACTACTACTACTGTTATTTAGTTTGCAGCAAAACTCTGAGTTTTGTTTGCATTCCTACCCTATTCTGAAATAAAGAATTCCCCTGTGGCCACGATAACAGTCTGTAGCATGGTCTTACAGATACATTTGCACTGGTGTTTTAAACTCTGGCTGTGTTAAAGAAAAATCTTCATTGAAGCAGGTTTCTGCCTGAGAAGGTTGTTCTCTTTAAGGAATGTAAATTACTGAAAGCTGCAGTTTCAGTTTCTTCAAGTCCCACCTGCCATTCAGGAAGTGTCTGTTTTCAGAAGGAATTCCTATGGGGGAGGAAATTCCCCGCAGATTAGGAAGGATTTTTCGTGTAAGACTATTTTGATTTGTACAAGGGACTAAAAGGCTATTTTTCATGTCACTGGAGAACTTCCAGCCGAACAGATATTTTCCTTTTTGAGCTGCTTAACTTGAAGACGTTCTTGTCTAGAAGTAAAGATCCTAGGAGTCATTGCAACTAAACCTATTTCTTAATGATGTAATTATTATCCAAAACTTGCATTTAGATGGCAAGAAAAATAGTCACAAGCCAGAGTAAACCCTCACCCTTGTGCCAGGGACATCTGTTACGTTAAATATACAAATTTAAAACTCAAACCACGGGGGCAGCTCCCTTTATCTCTGGCAGTTCCATGGGACAGGTGCAGCCCCTGATTAGTTTTCTAGTTGAAAACAACTTTCAATTGCACTGGAAAAAATAAACTGGTTTGGACTTTGGGAAATACGCTTCAATCAAAAGCCAGGAGAGGGAGCCCTCCATTAAAATAAGGCTCTGAACTGGATCATGATCAACATTCACAAAAGTTTCCACTTTCTTGTCCACCTGCTTATAAATCACTTGGTGGAATTTCTTGCCTGTCTGCCTATTCTTTAAAGCCTAACATCTCACAGTTTCTGGCTTTAAACAATATCATTCAATAACTGACATGTATGTGTGAGACTTTTTTTTTTTTAAACTCTGGCTGGACATGTCAGATATGGAACTCAGCCCCTGTAAAAGAAGGTTTTCCATTATCTTGCAAAGAAAAACATCTTTTTTTTGTACCATGCTCAGGGTGTTATATGGAAAATTCTGATTTTTGTTTGTTTGTTTGGATTTTTTAATTTCCTTTTTTCTCCCCCCTCACCTCCCCTACCTGAAACATCCAGGATAATCTGCCTTATAGCTGCTTGTTCCCTTGACAAGTGTCCCAGAAAAGGCTAAAACTAAGGCAAACTGGTCTTTAATTTCTCATCTAAAATGTCTCTTCTGTCCTTCCTGACCCTCTCCACTTCTCCCCATGGCCCAGGGTGAAATCTAGACTTTGAAATCCCTTTATTTTGTAAACATCTAGGTATAGCTGGGAATAGCTCCCAGGTTTGTAAAATTCTCTCAGATTCTTGCAGTGCTCCTCAGACTCAATTCCAGTGTGATTCAGAGGCAGGAGATTTGCTTAGGAACTAAATCCCTTCAGCTACTGAGAGAAGATGTGACAGTGACACTGCCTGATAGGACAGGATTTAAGAAAGCAGCACCAAACAATGCATTAGGCAAGAGCAAAGATCCATGATTCTGGAGCCAGTACCTAAACTTCCTGGGTTTTTTCACCTTCTTTTCATATTTTTTTCTCCCATTCTCTATTTTCTCTTTACTTTTTCTCTCTTCTCTTTCTCTTCTTTATCAGCTTGAGCAAAGCACTCAGCTTTTCATGTGCCTGCCTGGGGTTGTTATTCTGCTTATTTGGACAAAACTCTCCTCTCAATTTGCCCCTCAAATACCTTGAATGGCCATTCTAGTAATAACTGTAAAGTGAATGTATTGAGACAGCATATGTTGTACGGAAAAGTCTAATTAAAAAAAGGATGTGCTAGATTCTTGGAAATGAACCCTTCAATGTATTTGTTATCCTATATAATACCAGTGAGGTGAATGGTACCAGCCAGTGCTTTATGCTTACACACAGTGGCTTGTTTGTGCTGCCTAGAAGGCGACAGTAATGTAAACGTATTTACGGCACAGTGTATGTGTGTTTCCTTGAGCTTTGCAAAAACATACGTGTTTTACTCCTGAGCTGTGTGTGGTGAGCATCCATTTCAGAAAAGTCCTTAGAATGTATTTTGAGGACAGCAGGCTCTGTGGCTAACGGGGTGAGTTATGGCCATCCCAAGGTCTGCTCCTTATCAGTGGGAAGGCAGTAGTGGGCAGGTTACTTCTGTTCCCACTACTAAAATACAAGGCTGGACAGTCAAATTGCCTTCCCCTTGGGTTGGGGCTGAGTGCTGGAAGGTGAGATCAGGCTGTCAGATTCAGGCTAAATGTATTGGTAAATGAGATGCCTTCCTGGTGGTTGAGTGGGAGCAGCAGCCCCCTGACCCTCTGTTCCTGCTGGGTGAATTTGCTGCCAGCCAGAAGGCACAGGGGCAGTGGACAGTATGAGTGGCTTACGAGCCAACACACCACCAGTGCTCTGCCTTCCAGGCCAGAGCAGTGCCGTAGGAAAGGATCCAGTATTTTCATATTGACATTCGGGTTTGTTTTCTAATAAAACACAATGTAATTAAAAAAAAAAAAATTCTAAATCGAATCAGCTCTACAACAGAGCTCACGGGCTGAGTGCAGTTAATGCCCTTAAAATAACCCAGTAATATATGAAAAAGCCTCCTACTGCCCAAAGACAACCAGTTAACTTCCTTTTATGAAAATATAGGTCTTTTTATTAGGCTACAAAAACCCGATTCAAACAAATGAAAACCAAATGTGTAAAAAAATGTGTTTTTCTCTAAACTCCTACCAAAATGGCGTTAAGCCACGGGCTCTTCAAGCGAAGCTCTGCCTCAATGTGTCTTACAGACTGGCTTGGCCTTTTGTGAGCGAATGCAGGGCTCATCTATTGAGCACCACCGTGCTGTTAGAGACAGGACCTGTGCAGTGACTGTGCTGGAGATACTGAGCAGCCTTTCAGGATGGAACTATTCAGAGCAGCGAGCCCTGAGATATGTGGAAGCATTATGCAACTCGGATTGGCACATGTTGTGCTCTCCAGCCCCAAATAGTTGCTATTGTGGAGGCAGGCTGTTTCAACATTCACATGCAAAAGCTTTCAGCACGGACTGTGAACCTGTGCCCTGCCTTGTAATATTATTCATTCTCGTGCTAAACAGACATGACGCCAAAACAGCCCCACTATAAATGAGTGCATCTACTATTGAGATCAATAAACATTGCACTTGCTTACACCAGGGCTGAGTTTCTGCCTATAAATTGCTAACAGTTCCGCTGTGGATGGAAAATATATTAACCTTCTGCGAACATAAAACTCAGCATGTTGTCTGTAGGGTTTTGCTTTTCAGTGATTGCTTCCTAACAGGAGAACAATTACACTCAAGTGGGAAATGTTTTAGCAACAGATCTTTGTGTACAGCCTGAGCATGCTCATGTCTTGGCCGTGGTGAATACAGTCCATGTGCAATGATTATGGTCTGGGCACTTAGGTCTTCAAGTCTGATAAAGTCCTTGTGAAGACCAAAGGCCAGGCTGTTTTGGCCAAGAGGGCAGTAAATGAGGCTCCAATAAGGTGTGTTATTACATGGAGCAAACCTCAATAAGCAAAATACACAGGTTTGATTTCCTGTATCTGTGAGTCCTGCCTGGTGAGTTAGGATATTCCCATTAAACACTACCTCACCTGGCTCATATTTCGGTCAACCCCTACTAGTATATTTATCTGACCACATACATAGTACTTGATGCCAAGATCCATTAAGATATGCAGATTGTCATATTTTCTTGTGAAAAGAAGGATAATAAAGTTCCTAAATGTTTTTGAAGCCTTTGGGCCACGCTGGATTTTGGAACTGGCACATGTTAAGTTATCAGCTTTTAAATTTATATCTATGCCACTGTGGCTTGTGAAATTTTTGCTCTGTGCTCTTGGAGGGCGAGCCAAATGAGTCTAGGACATGGAAATTCCAGAGGAAACCATTTAATTCATTATGGATCTTGGGCAAGAGTCATTCATGCAGAAGGTACACAGAAACTTTTTGGAGTTTTTTTGGCTCCTCTTGTCTAAACAGACTTTGTGAGGTCCATGGCAAAAGCAATTTGATGCACAGAAGATAATGTACTCTACCTTAAGAATGAAAATAATTAGAGGATGTGATACTGCATTTGAGGAAAAACTGATTTTGCAGTTAAATTGTGTAGAACCTTTAAGAGGTTGCACACAGATCCTTAATTTGAAATGTTTTCTGATTATTAAGTATTTAATTTTGTACACTCTCAATGCAGTTGCTTCTTTAAGGAGTATAGATTATATATTCCACCTAGTTCTCTGTGGAATGATATATGACATTTGGTCAAATGCACTGTGCTCTCAGGATAAATTATAAAGTACTTAAATGTATTTCATTACACATTATACTTCATCTTCAGGCAAAAATGTGTTTTGTCAAAATATTGATTTGTATTATCAGAGCATGTTGTATAAAATTCAAGACTGAATTTCATTTTAAGGAACTGTGCAATTTGTCTAACCATTCCAAGGAAAAGGACATCAAATACATATGAGGAACTGTGTTGGTGAAATGAATTTTAATCATGTTTATCATCCTTCCAGATACACTGTACAGTGGCATTTGATAAATTTCACTCCCTAGACCTCAGTCTGATCACTGATGAGATAGGAATGTTACAACGTCCCAGTGGCATCGAGCTGGATTCCTGCTCTTAATAGGGTGCTGATAATATAGACACTAGTAATTTATCTGTTACTTAAGAAAAATTAAATCTGATTTTGTGAAAGGAGGGAAAACAAATAAATGAATATAGGTGGAAATTCATGTAGACATAGTCTGCAGTATGTAATTGCTGTCTAGAGGTTTTAAGGGCTAAATGCAAGTATTTGAGGGATGGTTTTTCCTATTGTGTGTTTAAAACTTGAGAGTCAGGAAATATAGTCTCTCTCGCTTTCTTTTTCTTTTTCTTTTTCCTTTTAATTTAACTTTCTTGCAGGTTTTCTACATGACCTTGAAAAAGTTGGCAGGGGCTGATTCTGCACTGGAAGTCAATGGGCCATATTCTACAAAGAGATGAGGACTGAAACCGCATCCCTCCTGTCCCTTCTGTCTCTTCACTTGTCTCAAAAGAGGCCGACAGTGTGCTCCTTTCCTCCCCTCTCGGGGTATGGCAAACCTAAACCACCTGCTATTTTGCAAAGACTCTAGAACCAAAAATATGTGGGCTGCTTCTGCTTGAGCGTGCTGAGACCCTGGACGCGGGCTTTGCTCTGCTGTGGGTTACCCAGCAGAGGGCGACATCACTCCCACACATGAAAATCATTCATACACTACTTGATCCCAAGCTTGCCAAAAGCAAGAGGAGTCTTTTCTTTGGCCTTTATAGGTCTGTTTAAATGCAGATTTTCACCATATTTCAATATTAGCCCTAAAATGAAATGGCAGTGTGTTAGCGCTCCCATGGCACTGTTGGCAGCCAGCCTTAGAAAAAAAACTTCAAAACCTTCCAGTCCTGGCCAGAAACAAAATAGCAATTTTTATTTTGTTAGTGGTTTATGCAATGCTAATATCCTTAACAGCTGTGACTGAGCAGTGCTTTGAGTGTTGCATGGCTTCAGTTAACTTTTATCACTTTTACCTATTTATTTGATATGTGACCCAAGGTCATTTGAGGTGCATGTCACAAGAGGTGGAAAAGAAAGACGTCAGGTGGATCCTGACCTCACAGAAATTAATGGAAGCATTTTCTGTCCTTTTGAATGGGGTCAGGACTGTGCACAAGCTTTCCCTCGGAGCCTGTGGCTCTCGGGGTCCTCTGGGCACTATTGAACCGTGCTGGCCCTGTCCAGCTGCCAGCCTTTGCCCAGAAGCCCTGTTGGAGCTCAGGGCTCAGCATGCAGCCTTGGCCTGAGCTGTGCTGTGGGCATGTCTGTCTCTGACCTTGCCTCCTGGATGACCCATCTTCTGTCTCCAGCTCCTACATCTCACCCTTGTCAGCTGGATGGACCTGGACAAACCCATGTCCTGTCTTCAGCTCCTACATCTCACCCTTGTCAGCTGGATGGACCTGGATGCATCCATGTCCTGTCTCCAGCTTCTACATCTCACCCTTGTCAGCTGGATGGACCTGGATTGACCCATGTCCTGTCTCCAGCTCCTACATCTCACCCTTGTCAGCTGGATGGACCCATGTCCTGTCTCCAGCTCCTACATCTCACCCTTGTCAGCTGGATGGACCCAAGAAGCATCTGGTTGCTTTGTCTCATTTGAGATTGCTGATGGGATTTGTCACTGTGACCACCAGGCTCTGCCCAACCTTCAGACCCCATGGGACTGTCCCCTGCCACTGAGGGCAGTGTGGCCCCTGCTGGGTCAGCTGTGGCCACTGGTTTGTCCCCACTCGTGGTACAGCCCTGCTCACACTTCTCCTGCAGGGACTGACTTTATGCCCTGCGAGAAATCCCTGATGAAAATTCAGTCAAACCATTTAGAGTGCTTGAAGAGAACAGGGGGCTTATAATAAATCTTTGCAGGATCACAGGCCTGTGTAATGCAAAAATGTGCAACCCTGGAAATAGAAATGGTTGTATACAGCTTAACTGAGTCATAAGCAGCTCTTGCTGGAAGCTGGTCTTTTAGGTATCCAGATCTATTAAAGAAATGGTTAGTCTTCAGCCTTGCAGAGAACAACTTGAAAAGTGAAGAACTGTAGAGGTCAAAAGAACAAGAATTGAATATAGAAGTATTGAGACAGCTCAACTTACCTTTACTGTGCTTGGAATTTAGGAATCAAGTGGATTTTAAGTTAACTTTATGATTTATTGCAGTTTATTGCCTGATGCTTGGTTGCCTGTAACTAACCAGACACAGAAGGTGACAGGCAGTGATACATTTTGTTCACTGTGAGGCAAAAGGGGCAAACTTCAGTCAGTTTTCTATTAAGCTTTCCCTTCCAAGTACCTAAACAACAAATGCATAGAAATACTGGTATTTAAATTTAAAATTCTGTTGGTGGGGAAACAGCTATCCCCAGGGTATTTACCTGTAGGCTAACAATTTATTCACATTTTATATTCTCTTTCTTTTTCTCATTTTTGTTTAAGAAACACAGCCCTCAGAATGACTGGGAAATTCTTTTGGATGTCGTTAATATGAGATGCAAATACATGTGTAAAAATTTGGGACTTGGTGGCTGGTATTTGATTTGTGAGCCCCTGGGTCCTGTGTCTGACACATGTCACAGAAGGGCTTTGTGGAATTCAGGTGTGTTTCAGTGTGATCCCTGCACCTGCTTTGCTTTTGGAGCTGAAGTGGGAGAAGTGTCATTGCTAAGTAGCTGGCTGCAGGGTGAAGCTTGTCCAGCCCCAAGTGGGAACTGCACCATTTCACAGGACCTTCGTACTGAGTTGGAGGGGCTGAAAAATGTCCCAGGCTTGTCTGCTTGGTGGAAATAATGCCTCTCCCAGCTTTAATGGATGCAAGGAGTCAACAGGTTTTGTGTAGCACATGTACCACTCTGAAGTGAACACAGGGAATTGTTCTCAAACCAGGTTTGGAGGAAAGTGATATAACGAAGTTTAAATCCTCATTTGCGCAGCTCTCTTTTGGGAGAACGCTTTGAAAGTGCTTCTTGCTGCCTTTTCCCTGTGAAAGGACATTCCGAGGAAAGATTTGGGGACCTGCCACTCCAGGTCCAGGAGCAGAATTTACCCTGTGACACAAGAGGAGCCCTGGGTGTGTTTGCACTGTGTAATCAACACAGCGCAGCAGCAGGAGGGTGCAGGCACAGCTGCCGTGAGTGCTGAGCTCGGGGGAGAGTTGCAGCCCATGCTGGGTCTCGGGGTGATGTGACCATGCACCTCTGAGTGCAAAACCTGTGCGAGGGTCTGCACTGCTTCCCTTCGATGGGAATCCATGAATAACTAGTGAGGTTCCTACAAAGAAGTGTTCTTTCTCTTCCCCTCAGCAAAAACCCTCCAAGGTTGTGCTAATACTCCAGGCAGTTATTTGGTTATGTTGGGGTGGCTTTGACAACGAGTCTTTTTAGCCAGGAAGGTATTATTTGTTTCTACTCTTCGGGTTGTGCCTGTAGATCCCCTTGGAGGCAGGCGGGTCCGTGGTGCTGTGCACTGCAGGTGCCCAGGGGATGGAGAGGTGGGTCGCTGCCAGGGACACTGCTGGGGTAACCACTGACATGTGGGGCAAAGCCAGCCGACCCCTGGCATTAGGGAAGGGAGCTGCAGATCAAGGGGACAGTTTGGCAAGATAACAAGCCTGACAGATCACAATTCACCTAATGAACGAAATCAGACTGCTGCTTCTTTGAAGCACATGTGCTGTGGCTCCTGCTGCTTTTTAGGCTCTCGTTACCTTCCTCCCCAGTTCTGATAGCAGCAGGCGTTTGGTCAGGGAGGACATCCTCTATGGGGCAGTGCCTTTCACTGCCATTTTGTCTCTGTCCCCCAGTTCCCGTTCTCCCGTGGAACTGATGCACAGCATGGTGATTCTGGAATGGCTTGACAGACGTTGCACTGTCTGTTTTACTGGTAAATGATTGCTGAAGTGTTAGAGACACATTGTAATATGTACTAACACTTCCAGTTGATGGTATCAATCAGTGGATTTTACTCTTTTGGTTATCAGATTCCACACATTTCCTATTATAAACTTTGGCATACATGAATAGCTGCTTAGCACATATGAAATAATGTATTTTAGTGAACTGTCTTGGGCCTCATAGTGCATAAATGCATCTAGCACAGACCTTGATTTAGAACAAAAGTGCCTTCAGGGTAAGGTATTCAGTCCTCACAGAGTGAGTCAATTCATGGAAAAGTTGGGAGGTTTTTTTAAAGGTACTGTTTTACAGGAAGGTAAGTATACTTTTCCAGTAGATTTAATTGTCAGGATGTTTTTAGGGAAAATGAGCCCTTGCCACTACTAATGAATAATGCACCTGAAATTCCTCCATATCCATGACCTAAATTAATGTTCAGCCTCTCAAAGGACTGTGGCAGTAATGGTGTGCAAAGCATTTCTGTAAATTGTAGGAAAGTAAGGGAGTTAATTGTTGAGGCCTGCCAGACTGTGGAGGAATTGTAAATGTATCCGTGGTGAAAAAAAAATAAAAATATTTGTAATAGGGCAGACTGCTTTCTGCTTCTGAAGTTGTTGCTATTTAAAAAACATGTTATGGATGCCACATGCTACTAATGCTCTCTATCAATATCTTTTGTGGGTGATATCTGTAAAATATCTGAAAGAGTCTGTCTGGTGATGATACCCTGAACAAAAAACAGCACAGCACCCCACCCATAAGATTGTGGACAGACCACAACCTTCAGTGTTCTGGAATTAAAACTGGTCAATAAAACTTTTTCTGCCAGTTGAAGTCAGTGTTCTCAACTGCATCGTATCTACTTGGTATTTCTACCATAAACAAGATGTCTGTTATCCAGGACTGCTGTGCTTAACTATCACAGAACTAAAGTCTGTCTGGCATAACACATGGATTTCCTTTAATCAATACTATCTGAATGAGAGCACCAGCTCCTTCCTCGGTATGTCTTTATAAACCACATATTTTCATTTTCCCATAAGGAAATTGTTTCCAGCACGTGCTGATAGTCTTAGTAAGGCCATAGTTACACTCATAAATGAACAAGACTTGCTGGTCTGTCTTTTTTCTTTTTTTGCTTGTTTGGGTTTTTTGGTGTTTTGTTTTTTGGTGTTTTACTGTGCAGGCTGGCATCATGCAGCTATAGGCAGTGAAATTATTCTATACTGTTCTCAGGTTTTGATGTCTCGACTAATAGGGCTCAAACCCATGTTTTTTGGGCCTGTGTTTCTTTTTGGTGTTTGTTTGGTTGAAAGGATCAGTCTGTCCAGAGGAAGTGTGGTATTCTCCATGTTTCAAAAAATCCTCAACCTTAGATCTCTTTTCTAGTTCGTAGCTGACTCTCCAGGTATTTTTTGCCTTCTGTTGTCTTCTGCTTGCAGAACCAAAATGGTTTCTGACAAGGCTGACTGACTACTCCTGTTCTTTAGTGTCTGCCCAGATCTCCTAACATTGCCTATTGTCTGAAGCGCACAGGAATTTCTCCCAGAGCAAAGTGCCAGAATGCTGATGTGTATTGTCAGGGACATTGTTCCAGTGCTCAGAAAGAGACTCTGATATGCCATTCAAGGCTGTTATAGCATAAAGCTTGGGGCAGAGATAAAGACAGATCCTCATCTAATACACTGGAAGGAAAAGAAAGAAATTAAAAACAAACTTAGGGGAAAAATAGAAGGTGGCAGATCCGGAGGCAGCTTGAATAATATTTGAGATGGAGATAGATTTTATCAGTGTGGCAAAATAATTCAGTGCTAAAATTAATCTGTGCAGAAGCAAATTATTTATTATTCCACTTATTACGCCTTTAATGAATTTTGAATAAATATACTTGGATTCTTTTCAAATAGTCTAGAAAGATTCAAAAATGTGGATGCACAACATCCTCAGAGCTGGGCAGTATTTCCAACAGGGTGCTAGTTATAGTAATTATGAGGTTGTTAGTGATGTTTTGCAACTAATAAACTTCTGTAACCGTATATGTAAAACATTTATAACACACAGCAGCATTTTACAGTTTATTGTTAGTTTTTAATTCCACCTGACATTAAAGTCATGTCAAGCGATTGGCAACACCAAGGTTTTCCCTGATATAAGGCAGAGTTTTTGCAAGCATTAGATGCTTCTGAATCGAAGACTGGTATTTCTCAAAGACATACTGTATTATTGGGCTGAATCCTTTGACCTTAAGAACTCTAGATTTTGTGTGTTTTTGCAGCTGAAATTCTCCTCTGTATACATGGTTTGAAGAACTATTTGTGCTTTTTCAGAATTTTTCTCATTTGCTTCACAAAACTCCTGTACTGTAAACCCTGTCAAAAATGACATGTCAGTGAAGATACTCACTTCAGTCAATTTTCTCCCCACCGTTGTCTGGTTAACATTTTGTCTCTGCTGTGTGTGCCCTCGGAGCTCCTGTAACCCCAAAGAGTCTGCACAGCAGAAAGCAGGCTGTGGGCAGAAGACCAGAGCTTCGTGTCCCCGTGTGGGTGTTGTCACTGAGCCCTCCTGTGCTCCCCTGCCTGCCTTTACACCTGCTCAGTTTGCTGTGACATCTGTGCAGAGTGAACAAGGAACTGTCACAACTTTTGTCGCCTTGTGAGTGATTGGGGTAGAGCCTCGAGCATGTAAAGCAAAATAAAACTTCCAGCCTTGTGAGATGAGGAGACAGAGTGGAGACCTGGCAGGACAGGAGGGCTGAGCCTTGTGGAGAAGTGGAGGCTGAGGATGTACCCCTGACGTGTGTGTATCCCCCTGCCTTATCCAATGAAATGGTGTTTTGTGCTCCGGGAGTTTTCCTGAAGGATTTCTCTCCCAACAGCAGAGATCAGCTCAGAGTTATGTAAAGCTGAGGGGAAAATAATGTAGCAAGGTTTGAAGCTCAGCTGAAGCTTCAAAATATCTGCGTGCATGACTTCAGACCTCTCTGAAGGACTGGAACCTTGCTTATGAAAAGAATTCTCTCTTTTAAAAATTCCTGTGGAGAGGTAGTCATTTCTCATATTTGCTGCTGAAGCACCCCTGCATTTTGCATTGGGAGGACATTTACAAGGACTAAGAGGCAAGCCGTGCAGGAGAAAATTGACACCCAAGAAAAGAATAACTACTGCGTTTTGAAGCTTGCAGAGGAACAAGTGTTAGATAAATGCATATGACAAACAGACCCTGTTTGATCTCTCTAAGAAGATTTGACAGGTCAGACACACAGGAGCCATAAATTACCTGTAATGGCAAAAAAATTACATCAGTTATAACCTTTTAAGCAGTTGTGCCTCATACAGCATCAATTCAGAGATAGCAATCTAAGGAGAACCAGCCTCTCTATACATGACTCCCTTGTAATATACAGCTACAAGAGTAAGCTGTGTATGATTTTCATAAGATGTGATAAAAATCTAATGGTTCTAGGCTGCATGCCGTAAACCTGTGCAGATAACTGGCTCAGACTAACTGATAAACACACTGGGCCAGGAAAAACATTTTATTTTATTTTTTTACTTTAAAAAAGAAATGGAAGTATGATTGAGATGTCATGGCATGGGGGTGCTGTATGGGGAAGATTCCCATAATCAGTCATCAGGCCATTTCAAAGACAAGCTGTGGAGCTGGGCTGGGAGTGGGGGCTGCCAGTGCTGCAGAGCAGCCTGCAGGGATTTTTGTACCAGGGAGACATCCTGTGCCTTCTTCCAGGGATTGCCCTTGCAGTTGGTAGTGAAGGTGGGGCAGGAAGGGAGGGAGAATCATAGAATTGCTCGAGTTGGAAGAGACCTCTCAGATCATCCAGTCTAACCACTAGCCCAGCACCACGGTGTTCGCCACCAACCGTGTCCCCCAGTGCCACACCCACATGAGTTTGGAATAGTCCCAGCAGATGGAGCAGTCAGCACCTGAGTGCTGTGCTGGCCAACACCAACCCTGACAAACCACCTTGTGCAGCACAGAGCTGAGTGTGACACCCATGCCCTGACTGCACTGGTCCTTCTTTCTCCTTTCCTCCTCATGGCAGGGCTTGATTTCCCCTGGAACCCAGAAAGAGCATGTAGGAAAGACTATTTCCACCTTCTGCATGGCCTGTCTTTGCTTTTAAGCAGTCTCTGTGCATGTCTCCTTGGTGTGTTGCCTCAGCAGGGAAGGGAGGCGATTTGGCAGTCAGAGGGATGAAGGAGAACTGATTTTGGAAGCTGGTACCAGGCAGCCTTGCAGTCCCAGCAGAGAGGCTTGCTGATGCTGTGGCTTGGAGCATCTTCTTTTAGCTGGATGGTTGTTTTAGATCACTTTTGATTACTGTCTGTTTCTTCAGTCCTAAAGGCCAAAATTCTTTCAAGGCTGCTTTCCTAAAAACTTCCCCCACGAGCTGAATCACACTGGGAAAAGCTGCTGCATGGGATTTTTTTTGTCCCCCCCCTCCCAAAAATAATTTGTTCATATGGTAAGCAAAGCTCTGATTGTACTCCCTTTTTCGGTAAGAAAGGGGGGGAATTCTGCACTGATTCTAAGAACTGTAACTTCTGTCCCTGCTCTGCTCCCTGTCAGCACACCAACCACATCTGCCAGGAACCAGGCTGGGTGCTGGCAGGCTGAGCCAGGCTGGGAGCTGCTGGTGGCCCAGTGACACTGCTGGCCCCAAAAAGGCACTGGCTGTGAGATGCTTTGCAGCCTGGTCCTGTGCTGGGGCCAGGTGCTGGTGGGGGGCTGCAGGGGTGTCTGTGAGGAGAGGTGAGTCTGGGCCAATCCTCCACATACAGTTGGGTCACTTTTTTTTCCATCTGTCAGTACAGAGAGGGTGATGGTCGCTGCTATAAATCAGGTTCTTCTGAGCCATGGGGCAGGAGAATTGGTTATATTGCTGCCCTGGCTCCTCATTAGCCCAAGTTCTTCTTCTGGTACTAAGAAAATCAAGATGAGATGAATCTTAGGTGACATTCTGTGGATACAAAGAGCTGAACAGCATGAAGGTGATGAGATTCAGCTTCCTGGGAAGGTCCAAATGTAGCTGCTGATTCAGAGCCCAGTGTGTAACCTCTCTTTTTCTTTAACATTTTATTTGACCACCATCAGGCTATGGACTAGGTGAGAGCAAATTTCTTCCACGTGCAACAAAAACACAGAAGGACATCTTACTTTTAGCTAGTTTTCTCCAAGAACTGTGTTGTATCCAAAGCACACATCTGCCTGTCCCCCCATGGAAACTTCTAGAGTCTTCACACAGCTGCTCCCAGACCTGGAAGGGCACCCCAAGTCCCTGAGGCTCTGAGAAATGTAATGAAAAACACCTGGGCCAACCTGGGGACAACCACCCAATGAGAGCCAACAGCCAGGAGCGATGGGAACGCAGCTGGAACTTATTGGGGTTGGTGACGACCTGGCCATGCCTCACAGGTGTCCTGTGGGGTTAATTGGGGTGGGGTTAATTGGGGTGCAGTGAGGTCCCTGTGAGCCTAGATGTGTTCTCTCTCTGGGAGAAGAGGATCGTGAGGGAGGTGAGTGGAGTTTGAGAGATGGCACAAGTCTTCAGGAAACAAAGCTCTGTTGCTTCTGCTTCCCTGGAAGAAATTGTGCTTCTCTCAGTGCCTCAGAAAAAGGGTATTTTTTAATTTATTTTTAACAGTATGCATTTCACTGGTTTTTGCAGGTGGCAAGGGTTGGTGTGCTGTGATATTCTCTGTGCCTGCCCTTAGTTCCTTTCTTTTGGACTCACTGTGGATTACAAGTAGAATTCTCTGTGTTTTCTTTGTAAATAGATGCAACTGTTTGTCTTCAGTGTAAATATTGAAATGTCTTTTATTTCATTAGCAATAATAATGGCATCAAATTTTTCTCTGGATTTCTTTTCCTTTTTTTTTTGAGTTATCAGAAAACTGAACTCTTGCTACCCCAGAAATTTGAGCCTAGGGAGTTCAGTGGTTAGTATATGACTACTCTAGGGGAACAAAAGGTACCTTTCCAATTAAAGTTAATAGAGGGATAACTTCAGACACACAAAAGGAAAAAAAGACACCTATAAGTCATGGTGAGTTCAAAAGGAAAAAATTAAGGCAGACACACAAGGCATCATGGGAAGTGCTATTCAAGGTACCACGTCAAAAAGGCTGATTAACAGCAGTTCCAAGTCTACCTGATCACCAGGGAGTCTTACTGATAAAAATTATTTCCCCTCCAGAGAGAAGAATCCCCCTGAACTGAACAAATGTGTCGCTTTTGAATACGGATTCCTGAAAAGGCAGAGGAGGAGAAGAAAAAAGAATAAAGGTAGGCATTCACCAAAAGGTCTGAAATTTGTAACTTGTGACTGTTTATTGGTCTTTGAGTTCTGAATGAAACTGTGAGGTGTATGTCAGTGGGCAGGATTCAGATTGCTGGCTTTGCATTTCTTTTTGTCTAAAAGTGGCTGTTTGCAGATAAAATTCTCTGGTGTTGGTTGTAATTGCAATCAGGGAAATCTAGTGGCCTTTTTTGATGTGCTGCTTAGACCTTTCAGGCCATAAGGCTTTACAATGGAGTCCTTTAAAAATGTTTTTGAATTCTGGAGGTGTTTTGTGAAATATAGTGGTCTGTGTTTAGTGTGGAAGTTGGACTAGATGAGTATAGTCATAATTTCTAAACATAAAACCTAATTATTTTAGGTCACTAATGAATTTTGATTATGTTCTTCCAATATGTTCAATTATATTGATTGTATTTTTTTGGGTTTTCTTCAACACGTTGAACTATGCAAAAGCAAAGAAACATGAAAGAATGTTATTGGACAGTCACTTGGTGAGCGTGATGTTGTATAAATGCTAAAATTTCTTTTGTTTGGCCTTAATCTGTGATTTGACCTTTTATGATTCCATGTATATTTACCATGATATTTCTGTGCTGTTTTTCTTTAAATTGCTTTTTAATGTTTGAATAGCTCAGTCTTCCTTTGTACCTATGGTTTGTTCCTCCATTTGGGCTGATGAGGAGTGGATTAGAGAGCAGGATTGCTGCAGGTAATCAGTATGAAAACTTGGGCACTTGACATGGTTTTGAAGGGTGGGGTTTGGAAGGACTGCAGTGGACTTTGTGCTTGAGCTGCTTTCTCAGGGCTGCTGCAGTCAATGTGCTTTAGGTGTGTCCAATGCTTTGGCATTAAGTGATTAAATTTAGGAAAATTTGGAGTGAGTGTAGAAGGCTTTGTTGGACTGCAGCAGGGAGTTTGAGATACAGCGGGGATGAAACAAATGGGAGCAGTCCTTTCCTTGGCTGCAGCTGGACAGCAGAAGAAGAGTGAGCCCAGGCTGTGCTCTCTGGGCAAAAATGGGATGACTTTTTGAATTTCAGCCAAATTGTGAGACTCTTCACTCAGTACCGGAAAGGAATTCATGCTGTTTACCTACAAAATGTGGTTAGAAGGGGACTTTAAGTAGCCAACTGCTAAGGGGGCAATATTCTGCCTTGCAAAGGGACATGACGATTTTTCCTAGCCTGTTGTATATTCAAGACAAACTATTGCTTTCTGGATTTTCTGTTTGTTTGGTTTAGCATTTTCAAAAACAGTGGGTAGTGAGTTTCATGTTACATTTGTAATGTTTTGTGAAACAAATTCTAAAATTGTTCGTGTTCTTCTGTTTGTATTTTCTAGGTGAGTTATTATGCACTCATAGGTTTTTTTACTTGAAGTTTTTGATATGTGCTGCTATTAGTACTATTTAAATGTTAGAGAGGGATTTTCTTAGCTCACTTCCTGACTCTGCTGTTCTTAACACCTTGGGGAGCTGTAGAGTATGAACTATTTCATTCACTCTTTCAGCATCTCATTGTTTATTCTTCAAGACACCGTCAAATTCAGAAAAATACAAAAAGAGCAGTCTAAATGTACTTCAGGTTTCTCCTAAGAAGTACATGTATATGTATAGGAATGTGCAGCTGTAAAAAAGTTTAAATTAGATAACATTTACATATATATGTTGTATTATGTTCTGTGGAGTATTTCATTCAAACTTGGAAAAATTCTATGTATAATTAAAATACATGTTAGTATCTTAAAAGATGTGTATTGCACATGATTCTGGAATATATACTAATTTCATGTACATATGCACTTGCTGTGGGCCTGTTGAAACAAGAGAGTTTCATGTTTAGTAACAGAAGAGGAAGATTATTGTAATTTTCTTTATTTGACCATAGAAGGCTACCACACAGAAAGCAATTTATATGCATTTAGTGTTAAGTTTATAATCACTAAGTGAGTTTCCCAAGAGGGGGAAAAGAGGCAGCATTGTTTGTTCTGTTTCTGGTGGTTGGTGTTTCTTTGACTGGGAGCTGGTTATTACTGGGGGAGAAAAGAGAACCAGGTCTTTGCAGCCAATGTGGCTGCATCACCATAGTCAGCCCTACAAGGTGGAAGAGCTTGGCTGCATCTGAGCTCTCAGCTGCAAGAGTGGGGACCCGCAGTACTCAAGGGGTTGCTGGGTTGTTGGGGAAAGCATTGTTGGGCTTCTGGTGCTGTTTGCTTTCCTGCAGGAGCCCCTGTGTTGTTATTCTAGCAAGCAGTTTTAAAACACACATGTTTTGGGAATTCTGCTCCAAGCGAAATGACAAGCATATTTAGTAAATCACAGCTTTTTTAGTAGGTGAGCTGACAGCATGCTTCACATATAATTGACTGGAAGTTGATTTAACAGCAGTAATTTCAGCAGACTGTAATGTTTGACGTCGGTTTCCTAAGGCATTGTATGGTGGGAGTAGTTCCTACTGAATGAAGCATTTCATTGTTATAACAGGCAAAAGTCAGGAGAAGGTAAGTTAGCTGTGAAGGAGGGAAAAAAAAGGTATTTTGGTGGAGATGAAAAGAAATCATATTTTTTTGCTTTAACACAGAACACAGTGTTGGTTTCCTCTACTCCTGGAAATTTCTGTTTGCAAAAGTTTCTCAAGTCAAGAGGTTTTCATCTTGCATATGCCGGTTTTCTTCAATTTCATTCTTAATAGATTTCATTTTTTTTCTCTTGGACCTTAAAGATACTCTCTAATCTTCTATATGTTTCTTTGACAACATGGACCTACCCCCTTGGTGAGGAGATCCCCCTCTCTGGGACTTCCTGGATTCAACTATTTTCCCATTTGAATGCATTTCATTACAGATGTGGTTTTGCTAGAAATGATCATTGTTTGTTTATTATTTAGATTATGCAATAACTTTCCTTCAGCTTCCTGTATTTTATCAGTGTTTAGTTCAAACTCTCCCATATATCCCAAAATTGATGTCTTTGCTCCTCCCTGCTTGCCTTTGCTGTTTCACGTTGCCTCTTTTTTTTGGCTTTTTTATTTCTATCAGATAATGAAAGTATTTTGCTGTTTTTTAAGCTTCTTGCACAAACTTAGCCACAAACTTTTCTGGAGTAACCTTCTTGATCCCATAAGCAGCTCTGTCCTTTGTCCCACTGCATCCTGCCTTCTTACATTCATCTCTCCTGTGTTGTCTTAGGGAAAAATTGCTGTCAGTGTCCCATTAAAGCAGGGATGTGATTGTATGGTCATAGCTCTTGGTCTTCTCCCAACTTCAATTCATTCATCTGTCTTACTGATTTGAAAAGTACCTAGGGCAGGTTGTACCTGATACAAAGAGAAAGTGTTATTTATTATTTTTCCTTATTAATTATGTTCTGGGCAGTTCATCCTGGGGAACTGCTTCTGCATAATCCTTTAATCACAGACACAAAGTTTGGATGCATCAGTGCTATAAAGGAATTTTAGGATATTGCACAGAAAGAGCTGGATGGTGTTGAGGTCTACAAATGAGGTAAAATTCCTGAGTGCAGAAGATAACATCATGCATTTGGGAGCTCTTACTGAAACATGCTGCTTCAAGCTGGGAGGTCACCAGCTGGAAACAACCAAGAAATACACAGGACTCACTTGGTCACAAGCTGACCATAAACTGTGGAGGTATGGAAGAGGTAAACAAAGTCCTGGTGTGTCTCAGGAAAGGTAATTCCAAATAGGGAAGCATTACTGGCTGCATATAAAGATCATTAATGAGGCAGTGTTAAGAGGCCACATATGGTTTTGACTAACAGTGAAAGATGATCTGAAACTGAAGTTTGCATAGACAAGACTACAGGGATGATCAGAAGAATGGAGAATGTTTTACAAACAGAGGCTGGGAGATGTTGGCTTGTTTAACTTGGCAAGGCAAAACCTGAGAGAGTGTACAAATTTTTTTGTCTTTAAATGCATCATGGCAGAAAATAACTACTTAATCTGAAGGGCAATGTTGGCAAAGGAATAGAGGATTATAAACTTGCCAGGAGTAGGTTTTGATTGGGGTCAAGAAAGGAGTTGCTAACTATTAAAGTGGCTGATCTTGGAACTCTGACTACTCCATGGGAGCAGTTGAGGCACAAATACAATGGAAGATGAAGCTCAGTAAATTTATAAAGAGTATTTTCTGGATGCAGGCTGCTCCTGACAGCTAGAGATTAGAGTACCTGTAACTGAGCCAGGTCATCCTTGTAGACCTATGGCCCTTAGGATGTATAGAGTTATACATATTTTTTAATATTTATTTGTGGCAAAGCTATTTGCATTTGATTAGTTTTTTCAAATAAACTGGCCCTTGGTGGATAGAAAGATGTTTGTCACTGTGGTTACCTTTGAGAAGTAAATAAAGTTTCCATCCTTATAATGATGCGGAGTTTGGAGCAGCTGCTTTTTAATCATGTTAGCCCAGCTAAGCTAACTGAACTTGACTGAGACTCTGCTTTTCTGAAACTGAGCTGTAGGTGTTGACAAGTTTCTACTGAAACAATGTGTGTAAGCTAATTCAGTCAGTTAAACTGGTTTGGTTACATAAAGCAGTTCTATGTTACTGACACGCACTTCCAGTCCTTTGAATACCATCCACCATCTGACAGGAGCTAAATAAAAATTACTTAAAAGATTTACATTGGACAGCAAGTTCCCTTTCAAACAAAATAAACTAACCCGAAAAACCCCACACCACCACCCAAAAAAATACCCTTTAAACCCCACCCCTCCAAAATCAAAATAAAGCCTGTAATGATTTACAGATTGGTCCAAAAAACCTGCCTGTATTACCTATATAAGGGTCTAATGCCCCTTTAAAATAAAGGATCAATAGCGTTCATTTTACTGTTGGACAAATCTTTTGCAAGTGAAAGGAGAATGGGACGCAAGACAATTGCCAGTTGCTTCTATCAGAGGACCTAGTAAAGGAGTCATGAAAATGTTAACCTTCTCTGCTCTCTGAAAGGATGAGTTTGGCATTTGATGAGATGCCAATGTGTGCTACAAGTGTTGACTGCTGCTCTTCAAAGCCTTATAAAGAAACAAAACTAACAAAAGGCACTACAGATAATATTGTAGCAACGAGTGTTTCTTGGATGTCAAACACCCTCCAACCCACAGCACTTTGATCTTGGGAACGAACCATAAAGAACAAATAGAGTAATTTTTCTTACATGCTAACATTTAACAGTGAGGTTGATGAACTTCTGGAAAACCAGCATAATGGGCATGCCTTTTCCATTTGTTAAACTGTTTTGACAAGGGCATATTTCATTTAAAGAGGCTGTTTTCTATTCTTTCCCTTTTTGGACTCTGGAAAAAAAAAAAGAGGAACCAATATAGAACTTCACAGTACAGATCAGTTCACCTTCCACATGAGCCAAGTGGAAAAAATATCACTTAAATGCTCTTTTATTGAAGGGGGAATAGGAAGGCGGGGGAAATGAGTGTGTAGACAGTATAGCTGGGTATTTGTGAGTTTTGGCTCAGCCTTTTCATTGAAAGCCTCTGTTTCCACTAAACTTGCCAAAGAAAATGTATGAAATATATTAATACACGCTGTACATGTTAGGGGTGGGAGCAGTGACTTAGTGGCTATCAAAGCTGCTGTAGTGCTCTCTGTGACCAGACATGAGTGTCATCAGACTCTGCTGTGCTTGGGTAGTATTTTGAATCTGCAAAAGAGGTGCTGCTTTTAAATTTTTGTATCTCACTGTCCCTTCACATTTTCTGAAACTGCCAAAATTTAGGAGGTTTCCCCCTATGTTGCTGGTCCAGCTGCCAGGGTTTTACTCCCCCAAACCCTGCTCTTCCAGAATTCCTTTTTCTCAATCTGGAGACTTGGGCCTTTGGTCTATTTGTTAGGCATGTAACCTTTTGGGCTCTGTGCACAGGTTTGTTTGAGGTTCACTTTGTCAGTGTGTAGCTCCACCTTTCTGGACACTAAATTTCTTTTTCAGGGGCAGATTAATCTACTGGAGTAAGAGACTCTTGCAGTATTGACTTCTTCAAGTCATGAGTTCAAGCTGAGACTAGATTTAACTCAAGCCTTTCATTGTGAGGAGATGCTGATTTATGATTTCTGGTGGAAAACCTGAACATGTCCAGGGCTTGTCTGCTCTGGCTGAATGGGTGCTGACAGTCTCTGGTCTGGGTTTGTTCCACTGCTGTTTGCAGTGTAATGTTGGCATTTCAGCAGTGCTGTGAGACACCCTATCTCTCTATTTAGACTCTACTGACTGAAAGGTTTCTCTTATTATGCAGCCAAATTAACCCACCAATTTCTGCTCTTCATGGTTTTCCTTTTCAGAGAAGATGGTGATCAGAACCATTACTGAGACACAACCGTGTCCCTTTCTGGGGCACAACCCCCTCACTGGCAGACAAGCTGGAGAATCTTTGCACTAGATTTCAAGTCCTTATTCAGCTGTGCCCTGCAACACCCTGAAAATGAAACTCAGGAGGCCTAGTCAATGCTTCTCACATTCTGTCCTGACCATCTGCAGAAGGAATAGTGTTTACACTATCCAGCTTCAGGCATCTGAACTGCTTTGTCTCCTAAATCTATTTGTGCTGCTGGATGGGATTTCCAGTCCCTGCAGCTGGGGATCATACATGTGTGTCAGCTTGTGCCTCACTGAGACCTGCGAGCAGAACTGCTGTCTGGGGCAAACCCAGCCATTCTGCAAAGATTTTCTGCCTCCATGGTACAACCCAGCAAGGACCATCCCTCCCAGTTTGCCACAGCTTTTCACATTTGTAACAAAACTTACCTGCAAGTGGTTGTGTGTCTGCGGTTGCATGTTTTGTTGCAAATGTTTCAATGCTTCTGCCTTCTCATTGCCTAGGGGAAATTTGAGCTGAAGTAGGAAAAAAGATAGTTCTGCCAGAGGCAAACCTTTTCAAATGACTGGTTTTTTTGTCTTCTGAAACTGCTTTCTGCCTCATGGCAGCTAACAGATGATCTCAGAAGAGTGTGGCATCTGCACATAAACCTCTTACCTTGGATTTCTTGTGCAAACAGAACACAGGAATAACTGGTTAGGAAACATCTCCTAAAAATATCTATAGTTAATTTCCTTTTATGCTTTGATTTGATGTGGCTTTTGGGCAAGGAAAAAGAAATTAAACACAATGTGATGGATTTCCTGCTTTTTTAATTTATTTTTTTTAATGCAATTGACTGAAATAGTTTCTGGAAATCACTTAAGGTAGGAGGTTTCCAAAGTTACTACAGCTGTTAAAATTCTGCCAAATTAGGCCAAGGGACCTAAACTCTAACAGAAAGTCAATTTTGCTTATAGATTTATCCTGTGGCTTCTTTCCAGTAGGAGGCCTTTTATGGCTTTAAGATTTTCCAGTGGGTTTTTTTTAAGGAAAGCATGGTAAGTCTTGTGAAACTTTGCTTCAGTTGTGTTCATATGAAATAAGTGTAGGCTTAACTCTGCCTTTAGGCACAAAGGAGCATTGGCAAGTGATGAGCAAGAGCCACAGGTGCCTTCTGAAGATTTCCAGGAAACATGCACAATTTTAGATAGAATCTTATCCTAACTCTGGATGCACTGGAGCACCACAAGCTGTGTGCTGATGCCTTCACCTTTACTTCTTATGAAGAACATCTCAACACACCAGGAGAATAAGTCTCTAGCACACAGAGATCTATATAGCTACGCTGATTTACCCCTGCATTAATAATCTGCATGTTATTTACTGAAGGTAGAACTGACATCTTCCGTAAACTTTGTAACAAAAGCTTTTTCACACTTAAGTCAAAACAGTACTAATTGCATACCCCCAAGACTATGCTCTTGACCATTTCAGTGAACGAACTGGGGACCTTTTTATTTACCTGGCTCATGGCTGTTTAGACAGTATGAGGTGCATCACTGGTGTCCTGCACTGCTGCTGTGAGACAGCAGGGCAGCCTCAGCTACCTCAAATAGAAACCGACCTGATGTGTCTAAAACTCTACTTGGAGGGCAACTTGTTCAGGTCAGAATGTTCATTTTATGAAAATTTTTGGTTAGGTGAATATGTGGAGGGGAAATTCCTATTTCATAGACAAATGGGAATTTTCCTACAGCTTTCAGAGCTGGGGAGAGGGTTGTTGCTGAGCTGATCTCTGCATCACTGCCTTACCCAGCAGTAGAGCCAGTTGCTGATCCATGTGACAGCATCTCCCAGTGTATATCTTGCAACAACAGACTTGCTGCCTCCTGATAAGGGGTTTTGGATGGGGTTCTTGGTGTGAATCCATTGGCTCTTTCACCTGCTCTGAACTCGGGTGAC
Organism: Grallaria varia; assembly: GCA_013396735.1. Classification (NCBI taxonomy): domain Eukaryota; kingdom Metazoa; phylum Chordata; class Aves; order Passeriformes; family Formicariidae; genus Grallaria; species Grallaria varia. Next base: position 635,754 of record VWZG01007393.1, read on the forward strand.
TGTGGTGCCCATTTTGAATGTATTTTATCAGGTGGTGACTGCTCCCACCTGTCCTTCACTGTCATGAGGCTCTTCCCTATACACTGTCTCTGAGAGATAGGTCAGTGCAAGGTGCTTGGACCTTGGTGCAGGAGGCTCAGTTACAGATTTGCTGACTTCATTATGAGAAAAAAAAAGCTTTCATTCTCCTCTGTGGAGGACCTGTGGGTAGCAGCTGTGGGCTTTCAGAGGGCTTTAATTAAGAACATTGCTTCTTGTGTGTTTTTCCTCTTCAAAACAAGCATTTCAGTTAAGTCATTTTAACTTTTGATGTTGTGGTCTTGCAGATCTTGTTTTAGGGGACAGTCTTTCTAGCATGGTGATGTTCCTGGCTTATTTTACCTTTTTCTTTAATTACTAAAATATTCTGAGTGCTAATGCGGGTAGGCGGTTTTTGGTCTGTCTGAATCTGTTAAAACTGTGTGTTTGCATTACTGGAAAGCCATCTTTCACCCAGTAAGCAAAGTTAATTATTTGTTAAAGTAGCAATGGTAAGTAGTTCAGTACCATGTTGAACTGTAGTAAGTCTTCATCCTTCCAGAGGGAGAGTGAATCTCCATCTTCCTTTGATGTGTAAGGTTGAGATCACACCTGGTTGGGGTAGGCATCAAGCAAATGAGATAGGATAACTTTCTGCTTTTCTCCAATGTCTTTTCCACTTTCTTCAGTGACTGTAGTACCTCTTAGGCTTCAGGATCACTGGAATTCACATTTGTCTAAAGTAGTGTACAATTTTTTTCCTCCATACACGTGACATTTGGCAATAATTCTGTTTGCCAAGGTGGCCTTGTGAGTGCATGAAAAGATGGTATTTCAGCTTGAACTTCTGAGAGAAACTCATTAATTTAGTAGCCTCATCCCAGACTGGAAACATTAAACTAGATGCAAAATCCTGCAAAGCCTTGGACTCCTGAGTAATTCTAGAGGATTCGGGACATGCAGTTGACCTGGATGAACCATCTTTTCAGTGATAGGCTCTGCCCTGTAACTTTGAGCTTGTCAGTCATATTACTTTGTCCAGAGTGTTAGGATTGTTGATATTCTTACTTAACTGCCTATCCCCATATCCTTAGGAAAGGATAAGCAATGCTATTTACCCTGGTCTACTTTGTTTCTCCAGAATGGCAGTGTTAGATGCCTGCTGTATGCCTCCTACAAACTCTGTTTCCAAAGGACTACACTAAAACAAAGATAGGCTAAATAACGTTTTGTTGACATGATTCAAGAATCCTGTAAAAAACTGAAGAGTAAGCCTTACCTTGTAACTGAACTTGTGCTTTTTCCACTGGATTGCTTTGACTTTTTAAAAACCATGTAAGTGTCATTTGGCAGGGCATGTGGGTTGTGATTTTTCCTCTAGGCAAAGTGTGACTATCTGTTGGTAGCATTGGCTGCAACCAGCATTGAAGGCACACCACCTCTGTGCCTTCTCCACAGGAAAACCAGGTCCTTGGTAAGGCTTAGCATCAAGTCTGCAAAGACCAGGGTTCAGGCCTGTATTGGGGAAACATGGATCCTAAAACTGTAAAATGTGGATTATACTTATCTTTTGCCTGTACTGCAAGTACTTCAGGGCAGACACAATTTTTTCCACAGCAGGATTTCAAGTTGCTGCTGTAGCAATGTAGGTCCAATAAAGTGGCAATAATTACCTAGGAAAGCCATGCTAAAAAACAAAAAAAGCTAAATTGCAGTGAACTCTTTGATTGCATGCTGCATTTTGGCATGCTCCAAGGTATTTAAAGCTCCAAAACAAGAGGTGCCTCCTCTGCCTCTGACCACTTGAGTAGGAAGTACAACTTTCTCATGCTCTACCTCTTCTTGCATCAGGCTCGCTTTGTGCCTTTTCTCTTGATTTTGGAAAGACGAGTGTGCTGGATCCAGATTGTTTCTAATCACCACTGAGTGTGAGCACCCTCAGCCCCTGGAGGTGCTGCCACTCTTCCACTGGAGCACTGTGCCCCGACAGTGTCACAGCCAGCTGGAACATAACTTACTGTGTTAAGGAGAGAGAGCAAGAAAAAGTATTCTAACAGAAGCACCAGTGCAGTGAAGATTTATTTTTCCTAGAAAAAAATCTGAAGTTCTTTCTTCTTTCTTTTTTCCCCTCTCCACTCCCTTCTCCGTTACCAAATCTCTACCCACTCTCTGTCTCTCTTTGTTACTTTCAATAGGCATTGCAACTTGTGTCCTCCTTTTCTCATGTTGGCAGGACAGGTTCTTCTGGATGAAGGAAAGGGCACCTTTTGCTGTCCAATGTATCAGGTAAACTTTGGGAATAGTGGAGGAGACAATCCAAATCTCTCAGTTCTCCATCTCTTTCCTTTCTCTTGGATTGCACTTTAAAGTAGGGATGGGATGTTGTTGTCTTTGCTGCTCTCTGTTATTTGGTAGATGCAGACAACTTCAGGAAGTGATCCAAATCCTGTATGACTTTTTATCCCCAAAGGGACTTCCTGCAGAGGAAATAATTAGGGTGGCTTTTGTTGGTTTTGGGTTAATGAGAAGGTTGCTATCAGATTTTATTTTCACTTAGATATAAGAAACAACTCCTAAGATTTCACATCCTGAGGTAATTTAAGGTTTGATGGATCAGACTTTTTCAGGGGATAAAGGAGCTGCCTACCCTCAGGTGGCTACAGGTTAGACTGGGGCAGTTGCATCCAGCTTGCCGTGGCAGTAGAGGAACCTGTGCAACCTACCACAGGCTTCTGCCTTCTGCCCAACCGTCTCCTGATGTACCTGCAGTGATCCAAAGTGCTGTATTATCTTACCACCCTTTTGCAGGGCAAACTTCCTGACTTCTTTCATAGCTACTGTTTTCTATGCCACTGTAGTGTTCTTAAACTTGAGAATCATTTTGGGCAGGGGTCAGAGAGCATCAGGAGTGGTTATCAGAGACCTCCAGAGGGGCCCTTCTGATCTGAGAGACTCAGAATCTCTGATGGTCTGTGCTTGATGTGCAGTGACTGTGCCCAGAGCTGTGTAAGTGCTGTTGTGGAAAGTTAAAAGTACTGCTTATGAAGACACATGAATGGTAGAATCGAAAGTATTAATTGCAGCTTAAATCTGTATTTCAATAGCCAGAGAATTAAAGGAGGTGATCATAATAGTATGAAAGGGAGTGGCCTGTGTGACTGTGTTCCTGGGAAAATCTGTGGTTTTTCTGGTGTCAGAGGGGAAGGTGCAAGTGATCCTCCCCACCTGCCTTTCTGTAAGACAGAGGCCTGGCTCAGACTTCTGCTTGACCCAGTGTTGGGAAGTGTATTGGAAGACCCAGTTTTGACTCTGGCCAAAGAGGGAGGAATTGTTGAACTATCAAGATTTGAGGCTGGTATTTAAAATAAAAAAACTAAATTTAGAGCACCTTAAAAAAAAAAAAAAAAAGAAAAAAAAAAAAGGATGGATAGGTATCTTTATTATAGAAACTTAACAGCCAGGAGCTGAATTCTGCTAAATGTTACATGTATCATTTCCAAAAGACTCACCTGTATTGGAACTATGAATGTCCTTAAATCTTATGGACCATCAAATTCAGGATTGGAACTTGTCAGGAAGTGTCTCAGTCCTTGGATGTGGATACTCCCTCTCCTTGTGGCTGTTTTCATTGCAGCAGTTGGGTAATGGTTGAGAGACTCAAACTTTCCTGTTGGGGTATACCTGAAACTCTGAATTAGAGTTCAGACTATTTTGGGATGCTTTCAGTTTATTGCTGAAATAGTGTTAACCCCTGTCTTATCACCAAGGGCCCCAGAAAAAATGCACCCACGGAATTCAATGCTGTTTGTTGACATCATCCCACAGAAAACAGATGCAGTGGGCTTCCAAAAAGAGAAGTGTTGCTCTGGCAGGGAGAGTGCAACAGGAGGCCAGAAGTGAATTCCTACAATACAGAACTGAACACTGCAGCCATGTGATAGGTGGAGAGGAGCAGTATAAGTCACAGGATAAAATAACTGCTGTAAAGAATGCTCCTTGTCCTACAAGTGTTGTACAGTTGCGCTCCCTTCTAGGATTTATAAACTGCTTCAGTCATTTTTTTGCAGAACCTTTCAACAGTCCTGAATTCTCTGATATGACTTCTCAGGAGGGAATTGAAAGTGGCAGTGCACTGATGCTATAAAGGAAACTAGCAGACTTGATGCACTTATCTCTGATTTAACCCAGTGTAATGTAACACTGACCTCAGTAAGTTCAGACTGATGTTACCCTTTGCAGTTTGAGATGGGTGGCTCTGCTCGTAGGGGTGTAAGTCACAGCCCAGGCAGCAGGTTATAAAGGGGTGTCCTGGGTGTGGATGTGATGCTCTGTGGGTGTGTGATGCTGGTTAGGAGAGGCAGGAGCATGCCAGGGGGAGTAATCTATATTGATACACTCCTCTGGAGAGATCTGATTTGCTTTTGCTTGCAGCCCCTAGGGCAGCTGAGGAGGCTTCCTGGCTGAGAGGGACCTGTGTTGGTTGTGGGGGCCTTGGGTGGGATGTGGGCACAGGCTCACATAAAGCTTCACCTGGGCTGACACACAGAAGGAGCAAAGGTCTAATAACTCACAACCAGCTTGGGCTCTCACAGAGAGGAGCATGAACAGTGTTTTTACCTTCTTCTTGTGCATTTTGTTTTGAAGTAAGGTGTATTAGGAGTTTTCTGATTGTAAGCTGCCTACATTACCAGACTTACCCCAGCTACTCATGCTGCCTGTGCTGACCTGTAGTTGTAGAGGCATTGACCCACAAATGCCTTCCAGAATTTCCCTGTATGAGCCCAGACTAGCGTTATGGCCTGCCATTGGCATGTATTCACTTTGGCATTTTACCCTCTTGCTTTCTCTTTCTTGGAATTTCTCCCATCTGATTTAAATGCCTTGAGCTGTGGCTTACCATAGTCTCTTTTCTTTGTCCCCTCTCCTCTTTTTTTTCTTATTTTTTTTTTGAGACAAATTCTGCCATGACTTGGTGTCCCTGCTGTGTCATCCTGGTTTTGTGGTGGTGAAGCAAAAACTCTTCTTAGGGTGGCTGGGTTCCTGGTAATTCTCCAGGCAAAAATGGTGAGAGCTGGAAAAAGAAAGTCAGCTCGTGTGCAAGCATGAAACTTGTGAAATAGCTTGGTAGGCAGGCTGAGACTCTAATTTATCATTTTATCCCTCTTCTCCGTCATCATTGAAATCAGGAGTGAGTTGTTCTTATGGCTGTTTTCTAACAGTAATGGAAAATGGCATCTTGATTTGTGTGTGTGTAAAATAAAATCCAACTGTTTCACAAATGACTAAAAATCATAGAGAATAGTTTCAAGCCAATTCTGCTTCTATTCACATAAACTAGTGTGCTGTTAACACATACTGTTACAGTAGAAGGATTGACATATTTGGAAAAGTGTTTCTAGAACTTATAAACTGTTAAATAGTAGATTTTTAGTAAGCAATAAGGTGGTATGTGAAGGAAAAACCTCTGAGTAACCCAAACCAAACAAACCTACCTGTTTATCCCAACAACTTGCCAAGTGCACAGTACTTTTGTGCTTTACTCACCTTAGGGGTTTCCTGCTCTCCAAGTTCACCGTCGGTGTTCTGGCACTGAGAACTCTTCTTGGCATAGTCAGTAGTGGCCTGAGATTTTTGTCTGCATTCAAAAAATGTCTGGCCCAAGTGAGACAAGTTATGAAGTTAAACCTCACCAAACCTCTGTGTGGCTGCTTCTCAGCAGAGCTGCTGTCCTGGGTGTTCGAAATCTCCATGTGCCCCAACCAGCCTTCCTGGATTAAATGTATTTTCTGGCTTTCCCTGAAAAATGGATCAGCAAAATTTTTCTGGTTTTCCTTCTTCAAGCCTAAAGAGCTTCTTAGAAAATCAAACCAGTGGTAACTGCTGACCACTGGGAGGAATATTCCCAAAAAGGATGGGATGGATGATAGCATTTCTCCTCTAAAAGGAAAAAACACCAACCCGAACTAAAACAATTACTTTCTTGTTTAAAATACATGCCTCAGACTTTGCTTTGATTCTCTCACACAAAGATTCATGCAATAGACACCACTTTAATTTAAATTTAAGCTCTTTCTACCTGGTGTGGGAAAGGTGAAAGAGTGTTTCTAATTTGTAAATACTAGTAGGAAATTTGTAGAAATTTTATTGCTGTATTTATATTTTAATTAAAAAGGGCTTTGCAGAGTGAAAATAGAGATGCTTGGTGGAAATTTTTTATTTTTTTAAATTTCTGGCTTTTTACGGAAAAAATGCAAGCATGAAAGTTTTTTCTCCTGACCAATTTTTCATAATAGTATTTTTTGGAGTTTAATGTGACTTAGGTTTTTTTTTTAACTGGGAATAGTCATGCAAAACCAGTAATTTTTTTTCCCTATTTTCATCTGTTTGAAAAACAATCCCCCCATAGAAAAAATACCTGAACCATCAAAGAAAACCCACAAGTCAACTCCCATCTTCCCTGAAATCCCAAAATACTGTAGACTCAATGTTTACAGGGGAAATTTTGATTATTAATTTTTTTAATAATTATCAACTGTTCCCTTCTGAAAGATGGCATTTCTCCCTCCACTTCACTTGAGACACTTTTGGGTATTAGGGATATGAATCTTACAAATGTTTAGAAGAGAAAGAAAATTTGTAACCTTAGATGTTAATTCATCCCTTCTGAAATGTCTACTAAATTCACTATTCCACATCTGTGATGGAGGAAACAATCTCGTGCATTAAGAATTATGCTTAACCTGTGCCTCTGTCAAAGAGGAAGTCCCATTAAACATCCTTCTAAAGGAAAACTGTGGCTGGGAGTCCTTTCTTGTCCTCCAGATGTTCTTAAACAATTCAGTGTCTTGTCAAAGAAAAAAAATCAAGATAAATTTTTATTGATATGGATCAATCAGATTTACATTTCTGTCTGTTCTCTGTGAGTGCTGTGGAATTTTAATTTACTTCTCTCCACCCAGCTGGGTGTCTGACTTAGAGCCATAGCTCAGGGAAGGGGCTGAGAGAAGTATAGAGCAGGGGGCATAAATAACATCTGTATCAGGAAACTACAGTCGGGGTTTGGGTCTCTGCTTTCCAGCCATACCTGGATGTATTGGAGCTGATCAAAAGATGCAAGGAGAAATTCTCCTCTAAAATAAGCATTTAATTGATTTTTGGCATGTGAATATCTAATGAAGACTTTATTGGAGACATGTAGGATGTGATTGGCTTGCAAAGGAACTAGAGACAGTTAGGATTTTTTTCATTAAGAAGGTACTATAAAGACTGAGAATCTACCTGAGAATCAAGTTTTGGATGCCATGGGTCTCTGTTTTTAGTTAGGACAGCAAAACATTCCTGTTTGTGATAAGAAAAGCAGTGACATAGACACTTATGATTGAGAAAGTTATTAACATTACAATGGCCATGATATTAGACAAGTAATAGAGCTCAGATTTGAGCTTCAATTTTTCTTCTGTCATAGAAGCTGAGTTTCCCATATTTTTCTTATATAGGAACAAATTTGCTCAAAAGGAGAATGTTGTACCTTACTCTCTGGTATTTTTAGCCTGTTCTGGTACAGTAGGTATTTTGATCTTGTATTTTAAAGTAAGACTTATTAAATACTACATTAGCATTTTTGCAATTATTTTCCTGAAAGAAAAATGTTACTTTTTAAAGAAATACTTATGTTTTCTTTGATATGGCTCAGTTGGGGGAAGTCAAACCAGATGCAGCTGGAGTCCTCATCTGCTTCCACTAAGGCTGACATGGACTTAATGCTGGGGTATAGCTTTGATGACAATTTGAATGGGAATTTGGAGACTATATTTTGGGGTCTGAAGGCCTCAGTACTGATTGAGCCTTAAACTAGGTGGTTTTGTAATTGGAGATTTGAATTTTTCTCTAGAGCTGCATGAGACCGATAAAGTGTTGCAGATAAAATGAATTTAGCTGACAGATATGCAGCATGTGCAATATATTTTTATTTCTTTACAAAGGTAAAGCCAAATGCTGAAGCCTTTATTTATTCGTGTCTCCTTCCTTACTGAGACTAAAATCCTGTTGGCTCTAGCTTGTCTCTGATTCATTAAAACCAGTGGAAGTGTATCCTAACAAAGACTTAGGGATGTGATCCACTTTGCTGCAGCCTTGCTGGGCAGCCTTGCTCAGGCTCCCATCACAGACACCATATGAGGAACGTGGAATGCATGGAAAGGTGCTTGCCCTATTCTCTTAGTTCTCACTTCTGCATTGTCAGAGGTTCCTCTTTTAAGAGTTTATCAATTCTGCAGCTATTACTGTATGAAGGTTGGAAGTAGGTGTTTTGTGGCTGTGCTGTAATTTGTGCTTCTGCCGCTTATTTGCTGGGTCACATTTAATTGACTGTCGTGCTGTCTGGCTCTGATCCTGTTTCCTTTCTGTGCTGGTATCTTATCCAGCTGCTCGGAATTTCACACGTTTTTCTAGGTGGTGGTTTGGATCATAAGAAGGTGCAGTCACTCGCGGGTGTATTTAGATCAGTGTTTCAGTGAGTGATGAGTTATTTGTTTCTGCATCTCATAGCAAATGCTACAAGTGTCTCACATCAGTCACAAGATGAGGAAGCAGTGCAGGTACCATTTATTGTTTGACAGTCTCTTGCATCTTGCCACTTTTGAGGAAAAAATTCTGCATTGGTATTCCCAGTGCAGTCAAATGCCAAACCAGGTACCTTGAAAGATTCGGTGCTCTTGGATATTTAATGTGACTTAGCATTTCCACTTGTTGCTTGTGATGTTGCAATGATAGACAACTGACTTTGAGCTCTTGCTGTCCGTGTAGTAAAACCAGAGTTCCCACAGGTTGGTGCTCCAGTTGAACCTTTAACCCTTTCAAATTATTTTTGAGAACATTTTTTCATCTCTTGTGGTCATGGAAGACCATTAGATGTAGTGGAATTCCTGCTTGTTTTACTGGTGTAAGGCAAGAGGGGGATTTTAAATAGGTTTGGTGATTTATTTTTTTTTTTGTAAGACTAAATTACAATTTGACCACTTTCATTACAGATGATCAAACAGAACTGCAAGCACAATTTTCAGATTAACATCCATTATAGCATAAAGTATTCAGCAGCAGCCTTTGCCAAGAGCTGTCCAAAACCTAATTATTCATCATTAAACTGCAGCCTGAAGATACAAAACCAGACCAGAGGTCTGCTGTACAACATTGCCCTACACGCACATAATAAAACAGCAGCTTGGATCCACAGGGGACCTGGGGCTCTCCTTCTGCTTCCTGCTCTTCGTGCTACACACCCAGAAGTTAAAAAATATCCTGTGTTCCCAGGGCAGGGCTTTGAACTTCCCCTCCCACCCAGGCTACCTGTCTCCCCTCCAGGTGGCTGCCCTGCCTTTCTCTGCTTAAAAAATCCCACCACTGGGCATCCTGTGCGAGGGGAAACATTGTGGAAGGACAGATGGAAGGTGCTCCGGGATGGTGGGAGGTGTTGGGTTGAGATGACCCTTTGCAGGGTGGTGTTGATGCCAATGATCTCATGGGCAGTGGGACTTTGCAAACTCAGTGCTCTGGGATGCTGTTGTAGCCAGGCACGGCAGAAATTCCTGGGTGGAAATGTGAGAGCCTGGAGGTTGGATGGGAGGTGAAACCCTTTGGGGAAGGTGCTTCCTTTCTGCTTTTGTAGGTGCCCCTCTGGTTAGAAACCCTGGCAGCATGATAAGGCTGGGGGGGCATGGAGGGCAGAGATGGGGGGGACCAGGAGAGGCATATGGAGGGCAGAGACAGGGGGGTCCAGGAGGGATGCAGAGAGGGGAGGGTCCAGGAGGGGCTTAGAGGGCAGAGAGAGAGGGTCCAGGAGGGGTGCAGAGGGCAGAGAGAGGGGGGTCCAGGAGGGGCACAGAGGGCGCAGAGGGGGGGGGTGGCCAAGAGGGGCTCGGAGGGCAGAGCCTGGACTGCAGCAGCAGCAGAAGGCAGGAGCAGGTGGGATGTGCAGGTTTCCCCACCATGCTGCTTGGTCCAAGCTCCTGGAAGATGCTGCCTCTCTTATGATGTAGTATTCATACTTGGCATTTGAGATCCCAGAGGATGGAAGTGAGCCCCACCATACCAAGGGTTTCATCCTGTTTTCTGTGTTAGAGAATGCTCTGAACAGTGGAGGGAGCACATGGGCAGCCCAGAAGCTTTTGGGTTGTGTTTGGACAGACATTTCCACAATAAAAAGAGATCATAACTTAAAGCCTGCCTTTTAAGAGAGGCTGAGCACCTGCAAGCTCCACATGACAAAGGACAGATTGGAAAACTCAGCACCCTGAAAATCAGATCCCCATCATTTCCAGGTTTCCACATTGTATTAAAAGTAATTATGTACAAACTGATGCTTCTGTTACTTGACCTGCCCAAAGACAGCTTCCCACTTCCCATTTATGCCCTACACTCACATTATTTTACCAAAAATTTTACTTTCTAATGAGAAACATGAAAATGTCTTGGGCTACTTTTCCTTTTAAGGAGGGTATATGATGAATTGGAAATGAGCATAGAAATTAAAACGCTTGACATCTCCAAAAAATCACATTTGGTAAGCCTTTAAACTAATCACACTTTGAAAATGTAATGCCTGGAGCTAAAACAATTGTGTTTAAAGCAACAAGGCAGACCCACAGTGTAAACTTCCATCAAGATGTTGAACCTGTACTTGTTTTCTGTTTGCTTTCTCCTCTCTTTTGAGCTTTAATCTTAAATAAAAGCTGTGGAATAGGGCCAAGTAACATGGAAAAGCCCATGTGCTGCTGCAAAATTGAAATCCATAGCAAAAGGGAAAAAATCCTTTATCAACTGTTCAAGGACCTCTGCTAGATGGTGATGGTTCCTGCTGTTATTTTGGGGGAGTAGGTTGCAAAATTTCGTGTCCCACTTTTCCCCCCCCCCCCTCTCCTGGCATTAAAGACTCAAATTCAACAGTTCCTTTCTTCTCTTGTCTTTTCTTTTTTGGGCAGAACAGGCAAAAATATGAACTCTCTCTCACCTTTCTATATCCTTTACTTTCTTTCCTTAGAGTATTGTATTGCCTTTATCAGAATTATCTCCTTTTCTTTAAATCTTACAAGTTTGATTATTACAGCCCAACAAGATTCTTCAGTGAATGGACCTGGGACTAGAGGCCTATATGCCCTTTCCATTTCAAAAGTGTCAATATCTTCACCATACAAAATGGCTTTCAACTTTTCTTTCTTCACTTTTTTTTATTTTATGAAATCATCTCAGTAAAAGTAAGCTCCATAAATTTCTCCTGCCTTCTCTTCTGCCATATATACATAGGTAATTTATATGAATGTGGGTTTTCAACTGAATGCATCCCTCTTGAACTGTTTTCTAATTTGTTGCTTAGAAACTAAATCTGCATTCAAAATGGATCTGAAATGCTGCTTTCCCTGTTCAACCCTTCTACTAAAACTATTGTATGACAGAAATACTGATGCTCTGGAAGTTGTCATAAAAATGAGAGCGATACAGATACCTGATCTTATTCCCTTTCACCTCAAAATTCATTTATGGCAGGACTAAATACCTTTTCTCCCATACCTTCTTTTGGGTTAAGGTCTTTTTTTTTTTTTTGGAGGAGGAAGCTATTTCAGAACTGGAAAGCCATTCCTTTTCAGATATAACTTTCCCATTAATCAACTGTTTTCCAAAAATCCTGTATTTTTCCCTTTTTCATTTGTCCATTGATACTTACATTGTCTCCTCACTGTCTTGTTCTGTTCTACACTGGTGGATCATGACTGGTGTCTCTTTCAGGCTTGATTTTTGGGATCCCAACTCAAAATTACTTGGGAGTGAGCAGGCTCCTTTAACCCTCCAGATGAAAGCCCAGGCACTAGCTTACTTACTGAATACTGGTTTTTGGTCTGTTCCCTAAGGATTGGAACATAGTCCTGTCTCTCTCTGGAAATGGTCAAGGGCACAAGGCAAAGAACTGTGTGATTACAATCTCAAAACCACTATCACTTGCAGATTTAGAAAGCAAGTGTAATTTTTTATCAGTGGTAGATTTACTTTCCTCCTTTTAAGCATAAGCTCACCAAGTTGAAGGTCAAATCAAAGTAGCATACATATTTATTGCTGATATGAATTGAGAGTGATACTGATACAATAGGTGGAAAGGTCTTTATTTAGGACTGAAATAATTCTTTTAAAAGTTATTTTTCCTGCTTTCCAGTATCCTTTAAGACAAAGTTGAAGTTTCTAATTGTTTTTCTGAAAGTGAAGAGAGCTTTGGCTTAATGACATCTTGAGGTGAACTTGAGTCATTCTAGTGGTGGTAGATGGTTTGCATCCATCAGAAAACTTGAATGTGGCATAGTCAGAAATTGTTTATGCAGACATACTGAAGTCTAGTCTTGTACATATACAGTACTCAGCAGTATCTGTTCTTTTTACCTTGCAAAATAGTCTGAAGTTTATCTATATGCATAATTGCACTTCTTTATTCACACTGATACTGGTGAAATGATACAGGAACTTCCAATTTTTCTCCTGTGTCAATATAATTAGCTCAGACCCAAGTGCAGTGGTGCTTCATGTGTTTTGTCAATAGCTGTATTTCTGTGAAGGGAAGAGGAGCTAGCTGTGGGTCTGTAAACACTCTTTAAACTGGCATAGTTGATCTAGAAAAGTAGTTGTACTGGGTACCTTGTCTATATTTCCCTTTTTTTTTGGTACAAGGCCACAGTCAGGAATGGCCTTGGGGAACAAAATTAGGAAAGGCAGCTAAACAATCCTTTAGTTCCCAGCTCTTACTGCTGTCTCTCAGCTGGCAAATGGTTACTGGCTGTGTGAGTGCTCCTCATTTTTATCAAAGCCAGTAAACGTGGTTAGATTAGATTGCCATTGTAAGAGCTTGGTAAATTAGCCCATGCAGGGCCCAGGGCTTTTATACCTGGCCTGTGTCCAGGTCCAGAACTGCCTTGTTAAAGCTGAGCTTGAATGGCTCTGCATTCCAGGCGCTTCTGTGGCTGGTGTGCACACGTGCCCTGCAATGGTTTTACCAATTGGACAATACTCATTTTTTATTTAATCACCTAGAAAGTTTTTCCTGCTAGGGTTCTTGCTGAGTAGGCATGTTTCCATTTTTTCCCCTCAATTTTTTATTTTATTTTTTTTTGTATTGTCTATAAAAGATTGACCTTCTGCTCTCTTAAATATTCTTGCCATTAGATGTAAAGCACATGTATTGGCGTAAGAACTACCATATACAGAATGAAAATTACTGGCAGTTCTTGAGACATTCTACACATGAAAGCCTGATTATATGTTGGACAGTGGCAATTGTAAAAAAGTAATCTTGAATACTTGTGGTTTAAATCAGTGACCTTTTACTTCTGTGAGTGGCTGCATTGATGCCGAGGATGTCAAGTGCTAAGCCAAGATGAAACTGTATATTCTGTGAAAGCCAAGGCTCATGCCAACACTTTGTGCCAACAAACAGCATGCCCTGAGTGAGGGTGAATGAGGAGACTGGGGAGGAGATTAGCAGGTTAAGGTGCAAGAGTAAGAATTGTTCATGTGAGAAAGGATTGATTCCTATAACACCGAAGGAAACAGTTTGCTAAGATTATTTTGATTTATCTGAAAGGCTTGAGGATTTCCCTGAAGACTTCTCCATCCAATGTCCACAAGCTGGAAAAGCTTTTAGGATGCAAATGTTAGAACCTGAGCCAAATTCAGTTTCTAGGGTTTTGATGACGTTAGCCATTGATCTAAATGGAGTTTTGTTGGTTTTTTTTTTAATGCTACACTGATCCCTGAGGTACTACAAAGTGTTGCATGAGTGTGTCTTTCTTTTGGGATCAGAGCAAAGTTGGGGTGATTCACTAGGACAGTGTAAATTCACATTAGCTGCCCTGTAAATGCTTTGTGTCTGACTACTCTTGGTCACTTTGCATTAGGGGCACCCTGAAAGGGAGACCTAGTCAGTGGTGCAAGCAGTGAGCACCCTGTTGTACTCGTTTTACTTCCACAGAAAAACTCTATGCAAATGCAGTTTGAGGACTTAATTTAATCCAAATAATCATTGTAGGTGGGGCCATATGTGGGAAGAGGGTCAGGCTGATGTTGCTTTACAGATGGGTGTTGTTTTTCCTGCCTTGTATGGTTTGCCCTGAAAATAACCAATCCGGTGCAATAAAGCCTGGTTTGCTCCAATAGGTTTGAGTGTTGCCTAATACTAATGAGAGTTTGTTTGCAGGTGTTGGTGAGAAGTGTTAACAGATAGGTGTGAAAACTGAAGTTGTGTGTTTGTCTCCTGGCTGGGCATGGGCATTCCCAGCTCACCCTATGCTGCTCCAAACAAGAAATAAGAGGGAGGAGGAAGTGCTGCTCCTGGAGTTTGTGTGCCATTTCTCCTCTGAGAGCAGCAGTGAGTGTGGTACCCAGCAACATCCATGCTATGGGTTTGGCAATGCTGATGTGTCTCTCTCCAGACAGGTCTGGACATACCTGTTGTTTTGCACCTGTACGTAATGGCAATAGTAAGGCAACATCTTGCTCTTCCCACCAAGACAGCCGGGTTGCCACCAGCAAAGCACAGGCAGGAGAATGGGAAGCTTATTTACTGCCTGGGCTGAATATGTACACACAGTGCAACAGAGTATGCAGTTCTTTGTGGTCAAGAAAAGAGTGCTTTCCAAAGTGAGGATGAATGGGAAACTCAGGAGGCAAACAATGTGGTTAGTCCAGACTGAGAGCTCAGGGCTCACTTGTAGTACTCAGAAAGACCTCTGTACCATTAAATCACCTGTGTTTTGTTTTCATTTGCACCAGTGTAGCCCCTGACTACTGCAGATTTAAATCAGTAAGAGATGGCTCGAGGCCAAAGTCAATTTTGTTTTAAAGTTTCTTCTACCAAAATTTGGCCCTGGGAGCTTGTACTTTGAGTTGTACAAAGTTTCGTTTTATTATGGTGTGTTTCCCCCTCTATCCCCAAATTGGCGACCGCTTATATGAATTTTGGCAGGGCACGAATGATCCTTCACACTCAGCCTGTAATTTACAGCCACGTTTGGTTTTACATAATGTACAATTTCAACGTTGTCTAACATTTCTTCGTGTATTGCGGAAGACTTTCAGGTTTTATTAAACTGGCATATATAAATTGATTTTCCAGCTGGATGCAGTCACTTGGCAAACTCTGCACATTCTAACTACATATGAGCTAAATTACACACTCTAATAGTGTGTTTGAATTATTTTGTGCAACATATAGTTGCAGGAGCATGTGGCAGCTTCCCAGTGCTTTGCCTGACTAGGGTTTTGCTCCTAGCTAAAGGAACTGTTACAGAGACAGACATAAATATTTTAGTGAAAGAACAAGCTGGCTGTGCCTTTTGGTGGGAGACTATTGCCAATTTGCACTTGCTGAGAAGAGGTACTACTGTCTCCCCATGACATGAAGAAGTATTACTTAGGGCAAGCTCAAGTCTGCAAAATTACCACTCGAGTCAGGGGGCTTCATGGATATGAACAAGGAAAGAGCTTGACTGGGGCTCTTTCAGTGTCAAGGGGATTTATTTCTTATTCAAATAGATGATCCATGAGAGTCAGAGGAATTCTGCAGTCTGGCCCACAACTGTTTCATGACTGAATTCTGGAAACCTTGGGCATATTGTTCAGCATATTATTTGATAAAACAGATCAAGATGCCAAGCAGAGCACGCACAGTTCACATACCATTTGTGCCATTCTTGCTCTTTCAGAGGAGGCTTTGATCCCTGATTAGCCTCATACTGGCATTGCTCTTTGTGTAGGACCAGAGTAGATCTTAATCTCAAACCAGTTACCCAAAAATAAGGACTAAGGATAGGACTGCACTGTATGTTTTCTCACTGAAGACAGGCAGATAACTTCAGTTCACATGAACCCCAGAGTGCGTGGCCTGAGATCTACAGCTGAGT
Source organism: Grallaria varia (assembly GCA_013396735.1). Lineage (NCBI taxonomy): Eukaryota > Metazoa > Chordata > Aves > Passeriformes > Formicariidae > Grallaria > Grallaria varia. Next base: position 651,704 of record VWZG01007393.1, read on the forward strand.
TTTGAATTTGAGAAGATAATTGTTGCCATCTGTGTGCTGGAAGGCTTAGCCTGTCATGGGGGATAGCCACTAGAGTTTGGTTTGGATTTTATTTTTTGTGGTGTTCATATTTACCAGGAAGCTTTAAATATCTCTGTCCAGAAGGTTATCCTACCTCTAGGGTGCAGTGTTGAACTCAGTCTGTCTCCTAATGGCAAGTAGCCTTGCTCTTAGGGTGCTGTCATGGGGAGTAGCTGCAGATGGTCACACCTTCCTCAGCTGGAGGCAGCTCCCAGGGCCATGCAGGTGGATGCAGGAACCCAGAGGGGCAGTGGTGGACTTTGCTGTGGAAGTTTTTGGTCTTGAAAAGGTGTTCTTCTACAACAAAAATGATGTCACAGTCTCAGCCTCTCTGTAAAATAGAACTTCATGTTTGAGCCTCTTCTATGCTGAGGTGCTGCAAGAGTTTTGTCAGGCTCAAAATTCTCTAATGCATGTCCTACTCTCCTGGTGGAGGAAGGGAGAGCAGTATCCTAATGTTGTCACCAATAATCTTTTAATTCACTGGATATTTGAACTTAACTGGAGAATAATGTATTTCCTTATTCCCTGAGAGATGGAATTAGCAGTAAATTCTCACTACCTCACAGAGTTCTGATTTTTGTAGCCACTGCTCCTCTTACAGTGCTTCGGGTGTCAATTGTGCTATCTATTTACTGCATGGATAAACACACAGCAAGAATTATATCGCTTTATTAGGCTACTAATATCTAAGAGCTTTGTCTTATGACATGGTATAAACAATAAATCATATGCTCATTGCAGTTATTCTTGATGTCAAATCTTATTTCTGCATCACAGGCAGAATAAAGTGTTTGGTACAGTTTTCTTGTTATGCCTTTCCGCCTCCTCTGCTGTTATTAATAGGCAGTGTGCCTGATTATTCTGCCAGGGAAGGTGATGTTGGATAAATTGTGGGCTCGGATGAGGGAATCAGAAAGAAATGTCTCAGTTCTTACACCATATTGATGACTGATTTTATTTGGGAGAGCTGGGTGAAACCAGTGCACTAAGGACCAGGTAGCTGAAGTTCAGACAGAAGTGCTTAGTCTAATACTTCCTGTTTTAAAGGGCACTCCAAATCCCAGAAAGTGGAGGTTGTCTGTACCATTTAGGACATGTATAGCCCAAGATATCACACTGGTAAGAGGTCCTCCTCAAAGATTTGTCAGTAGGTGACCTATTGAGCAGTTGCTTAAGCTAAAAGCATACCATGGAGTCCCAGACTATGTATTTCTGGTAACATCATTAGGAAAAAGAACTGGTTTGTGTTTTAATGAAGAGGTGTTACTTTTGCTACAAGAGAAAGAAGTATTTTGTGTCATTGCGACCACAGCCATTTGCTATGCAGAGTCTGTGGTTGCTGTCCACCAGAGCTTTCACCTTTGGTTTCTGGGTGCCAGGAAGGACCATGGCAGCTTGCTTATCTGCAGCATGTTGTGGTGTTGCATCCTATTTTAGGAGAAATAGCAGGCAACCTTTACTTTCTCCTTTTTTCCCACTGGCAGGGGCAGGGAGGTAGGAGGCAGGGGACACAGAGACATCAGCTCTGGGGTTTCAGAACGCTTTCAGCCTCTCACCTACAGTGGGTTTAATCCAGGGTGTGGAGAGAACAGTTCTTGCCTGTCCTAGATGTCCAGAGCCTTCTGCATGACACCCTTGAAGGGTCACTTCAGCCAAGTTTTAGAATAAAAGCAGCATTGACTCTATCAGCCTGTTCCTTGAGATAAAACTCCCCTGACTGAGATTTCTTACTGTAGTTGTGGTCAAACTTACAAAATTTTCATAAACAAGATTCGTTGAAAGCCTGTTCGGTTATGGACACTCTGATGGGGAGCAACCACACCACAATGCATATTTCCCAAAACCTGTTTCTTGATTGCTATCACATCTGTCAGGTGATTTTTTTCCAATGGGTAGCATTAACCACAGAAGAATTTAGCTATTCCTGTGGACCTGAGGTAATGTTTCATAATAACAAGAGGATACCAAGGATCCCAGAGTCTTTCCTGCTGAAGCTTAACTCCTTTTTGCAGGTCTTATGGGAGGCAATCAGCTCATCTTGTTGTCCAAAGCCAGAACACCCTACAAAAATCTCAACCAAAACAACATGGTTTTCTGAATGTCCTAGAGCATTGAATGTCTGTCAAAGTCTATCTCTCAATATATATATTTTTTACTCAAGTCATGTGTTTGCAACCTTTTGCATGAAGGCAGTTCAGTACCTGAACTCTTTCTAGGACGATTGTGCAAATGCATCAGTTGAGCTATCTGGTTGGTACTTAAGTGATTCTGACTAATCATAAGCTCATCTCTCTCTCATCACTACATGGTTCTGGAGTGAAGAAATGGAAAGGGAGGAAGGGTGAGCACTCAGTTACTGTCTGGAACTAACCTGAGGCTACTCACAAGGCAAGATTTGCCCAACTGTGTATCAGGACTGTAAGAGCTACGAGTTACTATTTGGGAGAGTTTTCCTGTTGCATTCTCTTGTGTCTGTGTGGAGCAGCTGTGAGCAAAAGGTAGAGGAAGGCTTCTCTTCAGAGTAACATCTCTGCCTGAGTCTAAACTTGGGATTGTCTATCTAGTCTTGCAACTTCAAGGAAAGCAACAACCACGCTATTGACTGTGTTGATCTAGGGTGTTACCATATTTGTTCCCTAATTCAGGCCTCTCTTCTTTCTGTGAATCACTCAGAAAGACATCCTGTTTTCCACAGATTTTTGCCAGACCATTTGGGGGAATTCAGTTTCAACCTCTGCTTTGTTTGCAAACTACCCACTCCATCTGTTAGTTGTTTAGTGTTTGTGAGGAGCAGTTTGTGGTATAAATTGCATAAAGTCTTGCTCTTAGTGGGAATCAATCACTGCACAGTCACATTCTTTTACTTAAAAAAAAATTCTAGTACATTGTTTTACTTCCAGTCCTTAATTGGTTGCCTGGAATTTTTGGAGAAGAAAATAATAACTAATGAATAGCAAACAGTTATTAATATATGAAAGCAATTGTTCTCTAAAGTCATTATTCAAACAATTTTTATCATGAAAAAGAAGGAGCACGGGGTATGGGTAACTCGTGTCCATAAACACATCAGGGCAGCATGTCTTTCCTGAAGCCAGTACCTATTTAGCCTTCATTTACATAAGGTATTTCTTTATGCCACTCTTGGTGAGACTTAGAAGCTCTGGACCCAACAACCCAAAGAGCTGTGGTGCACTTGTGTGCAAAGTAAAAGCGCTTGGGTGGGGATCACTGTAAATAAGCACAGAAGTTTTGTTCAGTTGTCACTGCAACCAGGTGAGGAACTTTGTGTGGCACTGTAGGTTTGGGGGCAGTAGTTTGCTCGCTGGAAGAAAAAGTTAAAAAGAGAGTTTGAAGGTGATGCCAGTTGTGTTCACTGGAAGGTGTGGCTTAGGCCTCTGTCATCTTCCATAAACGCGGGCTTGTTACAGGCTGTGGGAGTGATAGGCTGCAAATGATCCTGTGGGGTTGTTAGAGGCCACATCTGTCCAGCTTTGCAGCTGTTTCTAGTCCAAGCATCAATTTTCTTCTGCCCTTACCCCGTGTCAGGGTGCCTTGTGCCTCCCTTGCGCTGCAGGGAGACGCTGACAATGTGGTGTAGATCAACCGACGCGCTGGGAAGGGAGAAACCCGACGTTGACTAATGCCCGATTAAATCATACGTTTGGGATCTCCTGGGTCACGAACCGTGAGAACTTTCCCCGAAAATTACGAGCTATAACTCAAGCAGGCAGCTCCGGGACAGTGGCGCAGCTGCGCGAGGCATGTGCGCTACCCTTTTGCACTCCAGGCTGATTCCTGTGTTTTTAAATCGCTGTTTTCTTTCTCCTGTCCCTCTCTGAGATGCGGGGGAAGCCCCCGGCAGTGCGCGGTGCGGGCCCCGCGGGGGCGCTGGCGGCACAACGCTGCGAGCATCCCTGCGCTGCGGGGCGGCGAACGCGCAGCATCCTTCCCTCCTTCCCTCCTTCCCTCCTTCCCTCCTTCCCTCCTTCCCTCCTTCCCTCCTTCCCTCCTTCCCTCCTTCCCTCCTTCCCTCCTTCCCTCCTTCCCTCCTTCCCTCCTTCCCTCCTTCCCTCCTTCCCTCCTTCCCTCCTTCCCTCCTTCCCTCCTTCCCTCCCTCCGCCGGGGCAGAGGATGCTGTTCTGGTGGCTCCGCAGTGCCAAGTTTGGGGTAGGGTGGCAAGTCTTTGCCCTGTGCCCCTTGCCCAGCTCCCCAGCTTGGAGAGTGAAAGCCCCTGACTGAACAGGGCTGTGCCCAGGATTACGAGTTGTATTTGTGGAGGGAGGGACCTGGAGGGGCAGTGGGACGCTCTGCTGACACGCTCTGACACTGTCGTGCTTGTGCGGTGTAGCAAAGGAATGTAAGACAGAGCTGCAACAAATGTGCTGAAATATTTTATTAATCAAGGAGACTTAGCTGCAACGGCGTGGCTTCAAAACTCTCAGTGGGTTTTCTCAGCAAGGCTTTCTGGGGTAAAATAAAAGAACACTATCAAGGATCAAACAATGCGCTTTCTCAGTGTCTCGCTTCTCCCACACTGTGTGTGAAGGAAAGGAGAGGGATAGGAAATGGGCAAACACGGACTAATCCCTTCCTGCCGAAATTTCCGTTAGAAAACATCTCCGTCTCCTACTTTTACCATTAGACTCATTGCCTGCTTTGTGGGTTTGATTTGATCCATTGATTCTATCATGGCAGAGCTTGCAAGGAGTGAAAGAACATGAAATATAGTTCCCCAAAGAGCAGATTTCTTGGGCAAGAAGGATTCTTGCAGACTAGCAGCAGAAAGAGAGGGCTAGCAAGTATGCTAAATAAAAGCAGATACCAATCATAAACAATTACATATGTGCTTAAAAATTCTCCTCCTGACATCTTTACATTTGCTGGTGGAAGTCACCTTATGAATATCAGCAGATGAATTATTCTATATGGGTAAAGAGTTGAAAAAGCAAAGGACATCTCACTTTTTCCTTTAACCTTGGGGAATAGAAAAGATCTGGCTCTTGCATCTCCTTTGAGAATACAGTGACTGTAAGGTAAAGACTCATATGCATTGGAAGGCTTCTGAATACATCTAAATAACAGGCATATCAATGAAATGCCAGACTTTAGCTGAACGATAACCCATATATAAATCATACAGGGCGCTGTTTACCTTGAGATATGCTGGACTGCAAATCCAGCTCTCCTGAGAAGTTTGCATAGGTGGACCAAAGCAGACTGGCTAAGAGGTACATCTGCCTCACCCATTTTTTGTGCAAGCAGAGATAAAACGATGGTCTGAAATTTGCAATGGAATCTGGACCTCTGTGTACATTCTGCCTAGAAGAGCATCTCTGTTTATTTGCATGTAGTTAGAACTAATATTTTGTGGTCATCCAAATATTCATTCTAACTAATATTTGAGTGTAAGTGCCTTTCCGTGTTACATACTTGCTTGTAATCATTCTAGTGTTTTGAGAAGGTATTAATTATTCTCACTTCTTAGGGAAACAGTTTCAGTGCATAACTTTCGGCCTGTGGTTTGATTGCCAACTTTCTCCTCTGAATATTTGTTATGCGTCTTGGATATCTAAACATACAGTATGGTATTGTTTCTGGCTGCTGATTGTGTGACTCAGATATTTAAGCAGTAGATGGATAATTGGCAGGAAACAAACTTCCAATATAGATTAATCATTCTAGCATCATGGAAAATGCAGGATTCTCAAGGATTTCCAGAAATACCTACCAGCTGTATGAATATTCTGGAATAATGAAGTTTTACTTGCAGCCAACTGAAGTTGGCTGTCAGTTTGGCAGTCATGCCTGCAAAATATTTTTGAATAAGGTTTATGCCTGTTTGTTTTTTGCTGTTCAGCTAGAACATCGCTTCCTAACTCGTGATGAATTTAGTGCTGCCAAATCCTGTGATTTTTATCGCAAGTCTCGTGATATTTGATGGCTTTTTCCCTGTTACTTCTCATTCCTGGAGACATTTAATTAGGTGAGAATCTCAGTTTTCATTTATATAGAAATCAGTTTCTGCTCCTCAGACTGTGAAGAAGTTTGAAAAATATGACCCAGGGGCATTCTAAAGACAACCACAAAACCCAGAAAAAATACAAATATATCCAACTCTCCCCTTTTTCCTTTTTTTTGGCTCCTGATCTTCAGATAGTTCCTCAAACATCTGATTTCTGATTCATGACTTTTGAATATTTAGGGATAGGACTACCTTTAATTAATTTTCCCCCTTCCCTCCCTAAGTTTAAAACTTTGTCTTCAACGGGGAGGGCTGATTGTCGTGGAGCTGCAGGGAGGCTGCACTGACAGCGTTCAAAGTGCTCCCTCTCCACCTGTACTCCTGGCTCAACCTAACTGTGACCCAAGTGCATTTTTTGGTTCATGTTATTTTTCTCAAAGGTCACATTCCTTGGTTTCCAGGCGCAATGAAACCCATTACACACTGTGCTAGTACAGGGTGACCCTCCCTATGGCCTGAAATAGGAGACACTTTGCCTTCTCAGGATAACCTGCCACCAACAGTAAAAAGAGAAGCTTTGCATGATGAACCTCATATGATGTGGGGGAACATGCAGGAGTTCATAAGGAAGTGTTTTTGTTACAGGAACAGGAGAGCATCAGGCTATTCACAGATGAAAATGTGACTCCTTGAATGCTCACCATCAGATACTCTCATCTCACCTCACTTTTTACTTAACACATGAAACCTTCCTGATTTGTGGCTGTACTTGCTGTTTTGTTTCCAATGGGAAAAGTGTCTTGCTGTAAGGGTGAGTAACATACAGTTAATGGGCTGTTCAGGTTGTTTGACTAGGGTTTTCCAGAGCTTGCTGAAAAGCAGGATTTCCAGTTTGTGAGGATTTTTTAATTTTGGGGGAATTTGACTTTGGTCCAATGGGTCTGAAACTTTTAATTTCCTATGAACTGAAGTTTTGCTCCAGAGACTTGGACAAGGTGTGTCTCATGCACCAGTCAAACTGAGAATGAAGTTGGTTGATTTTTCAGCCTCTTCCCCCCAACCCATCCCCTCCAAATATTGTGCTGCTCTTTTTCCCTGCTGCCAAGCTGTAATGCCATCATCCCTTTTCTCACAGCCCAGACTTGCTCTGGCCCAGGCATTCGTGCCCTTTCTCTTCTTGCTGCCCCTTCTTCATCCTCACCATTGCACCTCACCAGAGGGTGATAGAGGATCTATTTAGAAACAGAATTCACTTCCCTCCCCTAGCTGGAGGATACCCAGGGATGAGGGTACCACCTAAGCAGGAGGAGACAGGTCTTCCCTTCACCTGTGGAAGACATTTTTAGCCAGAGATGACTTTTCCTTCTTCCCCAACAGGGACTTTCTAAGGAAATAGATGATGAAATGGTTGACTGTTCCTGCTGTTTGTGCCTAATCTGAAGGAAAGGCTCTAATCTATTAAGAGGGATAATTAAGGAAATAATTTTGTCACAGAGCACATGGCTGAAAAAGGGTCTGGCTAAACTAAATCTGAGGGACAAACACATTTATTGTCCTGACCTGCATCTCTGCTTTGACCTGACTGTTATTTTGTGCCTGCAGACTCTCCTTTAAATTTGTGACAAGTTTTGATCCTGATCTGGCCATTGCAGCTGAAATGGGAAGGGAAAAAAAAATTGCCAGTAAAGGAAAGGCACCATAAGATAGACTATGGTGGAAGAAAATTAAAGATAAGGAGAGCTATGAGAGACTCACTGTTGAAATGTGCATTTTACTGACAGGGCCTTGACGACAAGGAATGAGAAAAAGGAGGAGGGAGCATATCCTGCACACATGGGAAGGAGATGAGCTCACTTAGGGGAGAAGGCATTGTGTGTGAAAGAGGGCCTGGAGCCCTGTCCCCTGCCAAACTGACCCACAATGTGGATGGGCATCATCTTGGGGGCATTTGCTCAAAACCTTCTCCCCACCAGCCCGCTGGGCTGTGTGAGGATGGAGGGACAACAGTTTCCTCTTACCATGGTGTCAGATGGTGTGACAGCCACCTGCGTGCTGGCATACAGATGCCTGTGTTCTCACTGGACGAGTCAGGAAATCCTCCCTTGTCCTCTGTGCATAAGTTAAAAAAAAAAAAAAAGCTGATTTAATGTTTTTTGGGGTTGTTTTTTTATTTGATTGGAGTATTTGGGAGGTTTCTTTCCAGTCAAAACAAAGCCAAAAAACCCCAAACCACATTGCCAGATGCTGTACTGCTAGTGTGGTATAAAACAAAGTAAGCAGTAATTTTGTCACAGATACATCTGGGACAGGACCAGTGGAGTCAGGCTGAGGAATCAGAGGCTTCAAGGAGGGCAGGAAACAAGCCGTGCAATAAGCTTGCTTTTTAAAATATGATTAGAGGTGGTCAAACATGTGAATGCATATCATGAAATAAGTTCCAAAGTTCTCTTCCTGATCAGGGACTAAAAGCAATTTTAAAACGGGGGATGTTGAAAGCGGCTGGCCTGATGCTCCGTGTCCCATGCATCTACCACAGTGACTCATGGAAGCCGTGGTCCTCGTGATCTCCTTTCCTCCAGGGCTGGCACCCCCTGTTCAGATGACTCTTTCCATCATGAGCCGTGGGTGTCCAAATAAAAAGAATACTGTGGTACACTGTGGAAAATGTGCTCCAGCCCAAGAGCCAAAGAGGAAGGAGAAGGGGGGCTTGCAGCACTTGAATTACTGCTCCCATGAGACAATAGGACTCAGAAGATGACTGGAAAATAAGGCTGAAAAGAGACACTATGATTTTTGTTATGACCGCTTTTTGTGATTTGTGTTAGCACATCCTGGAGCTAAAAATTTTGCTTTTTGACGGGAAATCAAAAACTTCTGAGAAAATCAAAACTTTCTCATGGAAGGCACACTTGGCAGAGTTCACATTTTCTTTTAGCAGAAGTGGTAACTCTTCAATGAGCTTTCTGATGTGTCTGCTTCCCATATTTAGCCCTGTTTCAAGTGGGACTGAGCATGGGGTGCAGTTACTGCCTCCACAACTACACTTATGCAGATGCCTAATTAACTGGTTTGATCAGCTGTCACTGGGCTTCTCTCCACAAATGTGCTTGCAATTCTTTTTGGAAAATGCAGCTTGCAAAGTACTAGCTCCCAGGAGGCCGAGCAGTAAGAATAGCACGGTATTCCAAGTGATGACATATGGTGTCCCTTCTCTTCCCTCTAGCTGGAGTTCTGAGCCCATGCTCTTTGAAGCCTGATGCAGCAAACCAGCAGAGGTCTAGCAGAACAAACTTACTAGAATTTTAGGTTTGCACGTGCAAGCTCATGTGCTGAAATACATCAATTGAGTGTTCAGCAGTCACAACAAAGCTTGTTCTGGAGTGGCAGAGCTTCTAGAGGGAGGCTGGAGCACAGTCAGCAAAAACTGGTCCCTTTATAAGTTCCTGGTCTGGTGGACTCATAAAAATAATTAACGTAGCATCCACTATGCCATACCTTTCTGCTTGGTCTGTGAGTTGTGCCAATGCTTTCAGTTTTGTGACATTGGGTGGGTTCTAGGCATTTTCCATAAGCTGCAGCTCACAAACTGTGTGAGAGTCTCCAACCTCATGTTGAGGGGAAAAAAACCCCATACTTGACCCTTGCAGAGAATATTCTTGAAGGTGGCTCAGGTGAACTTGAAGATTCAGAATATTTGAAACATCTTCCTCCCTACAGGCAGTAGCAGAAAGAGTGAGGTGGCACAAAGTCCACTGACTTCAGCATCCTATGCCTTTTCCTCTGCGTGAGCGACACTTCTCTTCTAAATGGCTCCTTCTGTCTGGAGTGGCACCAGTTTGATTAGATAGGAGGATGGTGGGCTGTGGAAAATGGGGTTCTTCCATGGGGCCAAGAGTTTTTAAGGGGAGGGAAAAAAGCATTGTTAGATATTCTGCTTAGCCACAGAAAGTTGTGTGTGATTCTGCCTTTGCTGACAGCATGGAGGGAGTAACTCCTGGTGTGCCTTCATGCTCAGCTTGTGAAATTTACTGTGTTAGGTGTTCATGGTATCTTCTTTTCCCTGGGCAATGGCATTTTAAATATAATTTGCATTAAAGAGAGGGGGACTGTTGGACAGAAGTGGTGATTTCATTCTTCTGAAAACAGGGGTGATCTGTATGTTGTCCTGTAGCACTTCCAGAACACACAGAGTGTGCCCCTGACAGACATGGGAGGCTTTAAACCTGCCTCTCCCTTTGGCTGTTCCATTCTCCTCCAAACCTAATGTTGTGTTTTTGTGTTTGACATGGTCCAACAGTTTCTTGAAGAGCGTTACAAAATTCCAAGGAGAAAGTGCCTGCAGTGTAAAATTAGAAACAGGAAATGACCAATTCAATCCTTTGGCCTTTGACCAAGAGCCACCTCCACTGGGGGTAATGCTCTGCTTTCCCAGTGACCAGAGAGGGCAAAGTGGAGAGTTTGCACTGAACAGTTACCCAGAGAGACCAGAAACAGGGGCTGAAATGGCAGTTTGCATGTTTTATAGATGCATGGACTACTTGATTGAAATAAATGTGTAGTAGCATCTTAATTTTTTTTTCTCTGCTGAGTAATTGAGTAACAATGGAGAATGGGAACATATGGGTGACAGGCAAAACAAAAGAAATTTGTGAATAAAGAGGAGAGATTTGAAGTTGCTTATAAGAGGCCAGCAGGGTTTGTCCTTCTAAAGGAAAGAAGAATGTCATTTATGAGTTTGAAGGCTCATTTTCTCTTCTTTACCCTAAAATGGAGTCTTATTTGGACCACAACTCCTAAGGAAACAATGAAACTCTATTACAAGAATAAAGATAATAGAATCTGAAAGAAAGAACATATTTTGTAGACTTGTTTTGTGTAAATGAGTGACTAAAACTTGGAAAAAGATTACTTGCTTAACATTTCTTCAGTTCACAATGAACATTCTCAAACTGTAATTCTTTTAGATAAGTTAAGACATATCCAAGTTAAACATGTGGATATTTCTAACATGGAAAAATTTCAAGATTTCAGTGCAAGTAAGAGGAATCAGGAAGCTGAACTGGGAAGATACCCAGACCTTCAGGTCTGGAGACAGGCTAGGGCAGAGGCAAACAGCTTAAAAGGAGATGTGTGACACCACAAGCACTTTGTGTCCTTTATCTAGAACTAGAAAAGAATTGTTCCTTGTCCTTTTTTATAAGGTAACTGGATTTCTCAGCTGTAGCATGGAAAAAAGCTTCTGAGTGGGAGCAGTCCTTGGGAATCACTAGTATTGGGTAGCCTGAGAGTATTGAACAATGTCCATCTATTTTTCCCTTTCAGGTGTGATTTCATCTGGCTGTTTCTTAGTTTAAGTGGTTTCTTCTGCAGTTGCATTTATTATTTTATCTCTGGGTTCATCTGATATTGCAGAGATACAAAATCCACTGGGGGAGGGAAAGTGTGAAAAGGTAACCTATTAAAAACTAGCTCAGTTTCATCAGGCCTTGCTCTTAGAACTGGACATTTGATGAGGTGTGTGTATGCTGAAAGGGACACAGAGCCCCCCAAAGTTTGGTGGCAAATGGCAAAGGCCAGGGCTCTGGGCTGGGGGGTTGTTTGGGGGGGATCTCTTGCCTTTACCCGCATAATTGCGTGTGTCAGGAAGAGAACAGGGCTGTGACTCAATCAGCAGAATTAACTACGTGACCAACAGCAAAACTCAGAGTCCTCCCTGCCCTTCCCTCTTACGTGAGTTTCCATGTTTTGGGGAGGAAAGGAAAAAGAATAGCTAATTACTTTGAATGGTTCATTCTGCAGCAGAGAATAGAAATTAAATCTGTACAGGAGTTTGGCACTGGGAGAACAGAGGATGTAGAGGCAGCTGAGAAGCAACTCCGGAGTTTGGTTTATTTTGATTCGAACCTGTGAGAAGTGGATACAGTAATTTGAGTCATTAGTTTTATTGTTTACAGGGGAAAAATAGGCTGAGCCCAGAGAGCTCTGAGTTGTACTACACGGAGACCTGGGGAATCCCATAGAAACAGGGCTAACTCCTGCTACCTCCTTTCCATCACCCACAGCTGCTGCCCTTTCATGCCACTCCCTCTGCTCCCTTTTCTGTAGGGAAAGAGAAACTGCTGAAGGCTCCTCAAGGGACATTGGACCTTCTTTCCATGGGCTTGGGGAATAGAGAGGAAAAGACACTGGGCTGCTCTTTCTTTCCCTAGTCCCAAAGAGAGAGAGGCAGATGAAGGTCTTCACCCTTGTCTCCTTCAGCATGAGTGGAAATTGGGAGCACAGCCCGTGCCTCTGACTCTCTGGCGAGCACAGAAGGCTGTGCTTAGAGGTGGTTTCCCTGGTTATCCCTGCAGAGGGTGTTGGGGGTGAGGGCAACCCAACTACATCTCCCATGGGTGATGGTCCTGGCTCCAGTGCCAGTGGAGACCCAGTACAGTAGTGCTGTACGAGAACCAGTCAGCACATGGCCAGGCAGGGATGCAGGGAACCCAGCCAGCAACCACTGTGCCTGCACTTCAGTTCACATATTCAACAGTCCCGAAAAGTACAGAAACAGCTTCAGTTCCAAGCTGTCCCTTTTTGTGCCAGTTAATTTAATTTCTTCCTGGAGGGACCAACGTTCAGATGATGAAAAGCCTTTGTCTTTGCATGGGGCTGTGTGAGATGGCAGCAGATGAAACCTCCCAGAATCAAAGAAAACATGACCACCAACTAGGTCCAAGTTACCATCCTTTGGATTTCTGTGCAGACTGCAGCTGTCCTGCTGGTGCCCTTTCCAAAATCAAAGCCCTCTACTCTGACAGCCAGTTAGCGGGACTACAGCTGCCTCTTGGAGAGGAGTGAAACAACCTGGCACGAGTCATCCTGCCTTCTCTCAATGGAAAGCTACATTTTCCTTCTATGACAGCATCCGCTTGGGATACTAAAAACTTTCCAGTGCCTAATTAAGCTTCTACTTCCTTATTGGGAAAAGGTGGTGGTATAGAAAGATTGAGAACTGCCCACTGCAAATAAGCGGGTAGTCAGAGGATACAAACCAAGAATCCTGGCTCCTGGTTCCCCTGAAATAACAGCAGTCAACCCCAGCTTGCCTGGATGTAGGGAGAGACACCTATCATGGACTTAGACCTATTCAGGGATTGAGGCCCCAACCTAAGGAAAGCTAATTGAAATGCTTTGATTTCCCCCTCCCCCCTTGTTTTTGTAATTGGTAACCTTTCAAAATAAAAATAAAAAGTGCCAAAGCTTACCACAATTTCTTCTATAATTCCCTGCCCCTTCCCCCAGATTTTACTTTTTTTTTAGAAATCAAACAAGTAATTTTAAAATTTTTCTTTTTGATGCAGTCACCTGTCTTGGGAATAGAAGGGAGTCAGGAAAAGCATGACAATATAACAGAAAAAAAAATTCCTTTCCAGATACAGTGGGGGGGGGAAAAAATCCACAAAGTACAGGAAGGGACAACAAAGTTCAGTCGTATATTCTGAATTTACATTTCTGTGCTAGTCAAGTGGTTTAAACTAGTCTCTTTCCTCCTTCCCTCCTCACTTCCATTCTGTGCTCTTTTATTTGTCATTTTCAGAAACTGTGTCATAGCTCTGTTTAATAGACCAGAACAATCGTTGTCTTCAACAGAACTTGTAATGGAGAAATCCCCTCTGGTCTTGCCTATGAATAGATTGAAAAGACACCAAATAAATAATCTGGGATTTGCTGTTGATCACTGTAGACTCTGTTCTTATTCATAATAGATGCAGTGTTTTCATTAATATTATTTCTATGAGTATGTAAATAGTGTAGCACTCCAAGTGTACATTTTTCAGGTGTATGTATCTATCTTTAGGAAAAAAATGTATAAGTCTCTTGAATGCTTGGCTTTTACATAACTGTTTCTTCACTGAATCTGATGGAGTTACTCTTGATATGTACCAGCACATGTTAGGATCCCTTGGTTTATACCAATGGAATACTGATTTTTGTGGAGCTAACCAGATCATCCCACAGCTGCCTCAAGATTGCAAGTAACTTTCTAGGTTGTGAGCATCATCAGACTCTTAAACTGAACTTTTAAGGAAAGTGCCTTTTAGAGGTGTGGAATTAGTTATATTTGTGTGTAGAAAAGAGAAGCGTGGAGATATGCAACCTTGCAAAAGTAGCACTTAAATTAAATAAAATCACTTAAACCAGGCCCTCCTGCTCAAGGAATTTTGTCTTGCCTCTCTCTTAAAACATAATTCAAAAATTGTAAAGCTATATTAAGAGGCCCTCACTAGACATAAATTGCAGACTGCTAATTCATCAGAATAGGTTTGGTGATAGTATTTGTTATTTTGTTTTGGTTTGTCTTTTAGTTTTAGCATTTTAAAGCTTGTGTGTCCTTTGTACCAAATGTATTAAATAAAATGAAATACAGGGTATGATACCTGTTCTGGCCACTGATGAAACAACTGTCAAAAGCTAAGAAATTTTGTTTACTTCTCTAAAGGCGAATGACAAGCAAGTTGGATCACTTTGTTGAACTAAATTTTAGTTTCTCCTAAGTGGTTTCCTTGAGTTGAGCATCACTTTGGAGGCAAAATTTTCACCTTGCCAGGAGATGTTTTTAGTTATTACAAAAGACATTAATTTAGGGGGCAAAAAAATTTAAACTTCATGAATACTTTCCTGAATTTCCTTTGTAATGTAGTTACTTGGTAATAATTTGGTGTTGAATATACACTAAATTTTAGAGGTCTGATGGTATACTGATTAAGATGTAGTGCTAAAACTGAAGAAATGAGGGATGATGCCCTGGACTTAGTGATTTTGTCAGAAAGCTGTTGGGTTTTAGGATTTACAGGGCAGCGTTTTTTTGCTTGACCCCTTGCTTCAGAACTTTTTCAAGGCTGGGAGAGAGTCTGGAGCTGTGGGACCTAACTCTGACACCAGCCAGAGGAAAGTGAACTGTCTTAAACTCTCCCATCAAGCAGAGACTGACACAGAATCTATGTCAGGCTGGGATTTGCACCACTTCAGCCTTTTCTGGAGTTCAGCATCTGTACTGATCCTTCCCAAAAGGGAGGAAAAAATAAATTTTCTCTTAAAAAAAATAAAAATATGTATTTGGTAGAGTGGGACTTTGGTTGGTCCCACATTCTCATCCCTTCATACAGACCAACAGTGGTTGGGTTTCTTACTGAAAACCTTCTCCCATGAACATCTCCCACCTGGCAGGCAGCAGCCTCGCTTCCTGGCTATCAGCTCTTCTGGGAAGGGCACTCTCCAGCCCTCCTTGCAGATATCCACCCAGGCAGGACATGGTTCCACAAGTCATCAGGGGGAGATGGGGAAAATGAGGAAGAAGAGTGAGTGTGACTCTAGCTAAGTGGGTAGGACACAGCTCTGGGGAGAAGTGGAACTAATCTATGCCATGAAATTCCTAAGGAAGGGTTGGACTTTGGTCCTGTGCTATAATCCTGCTTTCCTATTCTCACTCATGGGCTGATCCATTAAAAGGCAGCTGCTGCCTCTGCCTGTGCCTTACCTGTTAGAGTGCTGTAGGTTTGCTCTGTTTGCACCTGTGGGAGGAAACTTGACATGGAAAATCAGCAGCCAATGCCTGGGAGAAGAGTGCTGATGTGGCTGGGGGGGCCCTCTGCTCTAGAGCTAGCCCTGGATGTGTGCAAAGGTGGAAGGTACCCAAGAAATATCAGCATCTACACACTTGGGAAGTCTGTGGTCTAGATACAGAGTTGAGGACTCAGCCTACTGTCTCTGGGGATGTAAACTCAGTGTGGGTGCTTAGTTTTACCTATGGATCTAACCTTGACCTGTATATGCCTCTGGTTTGGCATCTCTGGAATTTGGAAACTGCTATACAACATAAAGATAAATAAATAGGGTTTAAACCAGACCTTCATGAAGTTAATGATACTTGTGATTTTCACAGGCGTTGGAGCAGCTCTTGTAAACAATTGCAAAAGCACTCCAAGATTCTTCCAATAGAATGTACAATAGTAATGGCGAGTATCTAAAATATTTATTCTAATAAAAAGTCCATTCTAAGTTTTGGTGGGTAGCCTATTTTATTAGTGGCAAGAAAATACTTGCGTGTGTTTCATCAAAATGGCATGGAAGATACAACAACAGTACTCCTCTGCTTTTGGATCTGTGGTGGCAACAGCATCTACCAGACATGTGCATGTTTGTGTGAACTCTGGGGGTGTTATTAGAGAAGCAGTTGCTTCCTTTAGAATAGTAACTGGTTGCTGTCATGGGGTTGCTCGATGATCTCAGTCCTGTCACTTCTCTTTGCCTCTTCAACCTTCAGTGAAATGAAATTTCACTTGATCTTTTTTCAAAGTGCTTTCCCGGGGCTCTCTGTAAGAGTGAAGGGTTTGCTTTGTTTGAGAGAGGAGCTCTCCCAGCCCAGATGCTGCAGGAAGCCTTGAGGTCTGTCAGAAACACAGCCCAAGGTATCCCTGGCGCAGCAGAGCTGGGGGTCCTGCACCCAGCCCTGGCTCCTGGGTGGTGTTATGGACTCAGGGTGTTGTTTTGCTGCTGCAGGAGACCCGTCCTCACTGCAGGGCCTCCAACAGCCAAAATCAGAGCAGGCATCTGATGAAAGAGGGGAAGGGAGAAACTTCTCACCAGTGAGATCTGTTGTGAGATTTTACAAACGCATGCGAAGATCCAGGTAGCCCAAAGGTAGGCACAGCCAGAAGGAGAAATAAAGTTAGTTTGTAAAGAAAAACAGGGAACTATGAGACTTGTTAGAACAATAGTGTTCACTTTCTTTTGGCTGCTTTAATGGGGTATATTTAGACTTTCTTTACAGTTTTTGTGTATGTTGGTGCCTGCAGAGGCTGAAGGGGAAACTGGGCGCAACAGCGGCTGGGGAGGAAAGGGTTACCTCAGGTTGAAAAAAATACTAAATTTTTTTATTGTTCTGCTGCATCAAAAATATCTTTGAATTCTTCTGATTTCTCATTGTCTGTTTAGATCATGCACAGCACTCACTCGGTTCTAACCAGTCTTAATTCTTTGCAAATGTTCAGACCTAAAGCTGCCTCTGTTTCCAGTCCCACTGTCATAAAAGTAATTGACTTCTTAGGGTTATTATGTATTTGCCTAATTATTGGTATTTCTCTCCACCTTATGATGCTAATTTAACTTTTACTTTTTCTATCTTGGATTTATTCCTGATTTTCTGGTATACTTTTTTTTCATGTCCTGGCAGTATGTTGGCCTGAGCTCCAAGTATCAAATTTAACTGGGACAGGGTCTCTGTTCAATTCCAAAGTTATTTTCCATTCTTTATGTTCCTCAGTATTGACATGGGACACAGTTCCAATAAACAGTTCGTATAGCACAGTGTCTGTGATGACATATGCATTTCTGCAAGCTGGGGTTTTTCCTTTTTTCCTTTCATTTTCCACGTATATTCCCATATGCGGAAATGGTACTTGTGGGATATTTAGTAATATTTCTCCCATAAACTAAATTTTACCTGAGTTTATTGCTCACTAGTTGTGCAATTGTTCTTTATTAAAAAAAAACCAAACACACACCAAAAAACAGCAAAAACCAACCTCTCCTAGCCTTTTTAATAACATTTTGTGCACCTCACCTTCGGTTAGTTTTACTGTGTGACCTTGCATAATGAAACCACTCTAGCACCTCAGATAAATAGCAGTGTGCAACTGCTCAGCTTCCAGGAGGTGTTAGGAGATTTAATGCACTAGTTTTGGGACATGCAAACAGCCCTGCTTAGCTCAAAGATAAGATGGCCCAAATAATTCAAAGATAAGGAAATACAAATGGGTGGTTCTTACCAGCAACCAGAATTAAACAACTGACTTCGGGGTTTGTTTTTAAATTTGCTGCTGAAAACATTTTACTTGGAGGGAATTACTGGGGGATTTTGTCTGGTTGCAACAATACATGTGAATATTATAGTCATCTGAACATTTGTAGTTCATGTGTTTTGTAGCCATTGCTAAGTTAACACTGGCTCTAAAATGAATGTATTTTAAGAGCCTGTGAATTCTGAGACCAGGCTCACAGAGGTAAAATTGAGTGCATTGTGCATTTACACTTTATATTTTGAAGGACTGATGCAAGAGCCCTGTGCTGGACCTCTGCACAAGGACTGAGCAGAGAGTAGGAAGCAGCTGAAGCTGAAGTCAAGAATATCTGCTGGATGATGTCACTTTCTCAGTGAATATAATCACTTATGTCATCTCCTTGCTGCTTTTGAACAAGGAGGAAAATCCCTAGTAAAATAAATCTGCTCATGGACAATTCATAAATAGAGAGGGAAAGTAATATCTTATTAAAGAAGTGACACCAAATAATTTACTCCATCTAGATTTTTTGATGTTTAACTCAGTCAAATTGCATTTCCTGACATTTAATGAGTAATTTCTGGTATATACATTTAACCAGGAAAAACAGGAAATTCAGCTCTGTGCAGAAAGCCAGCAAAAGACATGCGTGTTTTGACAAAATAAAAACTGCAGTAGGAACTTTAACATATTCATTTCCTGGTGTCTTGTTATATTAATTATGCATCCTTTACCTGCCATTAATTGAAGCCGAAGGCTTTCACAACAGGTGTGTGAACTTAGGCTTATGTCCTTGTCAGACAGACACTCAATTAAACATTTTGATTTTTTTTTTCAGAAATGCTTGAAATACTTCATCTCCCTTTCACTGAAAAGCTGCAGTTTCAAAAATCACATCCTAGGTATTGAATTTAATTTCCTGAATGGCAGCTGGTTTTAAACACTGGAACAGGGGGTGGGGGGTGGGGGTAGGAGGAGAGCAAGTAGTCGAGGTCATTTTGTGCTAAGAGATTGTGCTGCTGTTCCTCAGTTTATAGCCCATCTCTGGTCAGTCTGGTAGCTGGGCTTGTCTTGGGGCTTGGTTGTTGGTGCAGGTTTGGAAGAGGGAGCCAACACTAAGGGCAACAAGCTTTTTGAATCTGCTCTCGGGCAGCGATGACCGTGTGCTGTGTAGCTCCACAGGCTGTAGCCTCTCCAAAACAGGGGTGCTTGTTGGTTTTGATTTTAGTATCCAACATGTGAAAAGAGTTTTTCTCCACCTGGGCTTTATGGCAATGAGCCACATCTAAGACATCAGATGGGTCATCACCAAATTCTCACAAAGCACCTCCCAGATAGTTTTGTCTGTGCGTAGAAGCTTTGGGAGCTGTAAAAGTCGGTGGTCTACAACAGGAAGATTGATTTGTGACTTTTGCTGTGCAACTACAAAGGGCTTTCATTTATGTGAAGGACTGGTGTTACCTGCTAGTATTGCTTCCAGCATCAAAGGCCAGAATATTGCCAAGGATTCTGTACCCATGAACATCTCTGTGAAATAAAGAGAAGAGGTCAAAGCACACATCCCAGCCCTCAATAGCTCTCTGATTTGCTGAGGGTCTTCATGAGGCAGATACAGCACAGCCCAAAGTACTGGCTGCAGCACAGCTTGCTTGTGAAGGTATGATGGATTTAGTGCTCTTTTAAATACCACGGGACTTAAGCAAAACAAGGGCTGTAATAAACAAAATTATTAAAATTAGTGGTACAAGTTGAAACGGGTCTTTGCAGTTTATGCTTCAGGGTGGAACTGTGGAGATGTTTAAGTGCTGGAAGAATGAAGTTCTTGGCCTCTTGATGCAGGTGTTGGGCAAGGAAGCAAAGCTGTCTTTCCACCAGTGTTGGTAAACTTGTGATAGGATTATTTAACAGAGATTGAGCCATCCTGGATTTTTAATTTTTCGTGCGTTCCTATCCCTCAAAGGATGCTGAAATGGAAAGTGGGTGCTTCCTGCTTGTTAAGTTGTCAGATTGTATTGATTTGGTAAGGGTTGCCTTGGCTGGTCTTACCAAGTGGCAAAAGATGTGTTTCTCTCCTTAAAAGCATAACTTATGAAGCCTCTTGGCCATTCCTCAAGGAAATGCTAAAGATTGTGGTAAGAAAGAGCAGGTCCCTCCTGGTGATGGTGGGAAACCTCTCAGGTTGTGAGACTCGCCCCGCTGGGCTGAGATGGCCAGTTTGGAAGTTGCGTGGCCAAGTCCTGTGGAGTGCTGAGGTATTTTGGCCTTCTCGTTACCATGGGACAATGTTCCTGTGCTTCTCCAGGCACTCTCACACCGCAGGTCCCCTGTTTGTGCAGTGAGCCAACATGTGAGCAGCTGTAGCTACTCCCTGTAGTAACAGCACCTGTGTGGATTACTGTGTGCAGAAAAAGGAGACTTCAGTGCTCCTGTGGGTAGTTAATGGTTGCTTGTGATTTCAGGAGACTGAATGTGATGAGCCACCCATTCTATTACACACATACACCTAAATTAGAAAAGCGTTTGTACCTGTTCAATGAGCCAAAGAATGTGGTGAAGATTTTCCTTGAGTAACTATAAAAAGTCTCACCATTGTTTCTGTTTTTAAAAAAACCAAGCCACTTCCATTTTGAAAAGTAAATTAAACCCATTGTATGGTGTTTTTGGTTGGTTTGTTTTTGTTTTTTTTTTTTAAAGTTAGATCAAAGATACACTAGTATTAGGAAAATAATATTCAGTGAAAGAAAATGTTAAGTGGTTTATAACCACAGAAAAAACCCCAGACATTTCACCTGTAGAAAATTAGTAGACTATGCATCTGGAATGGAAACAAAAAGTGAGTATCTTTATACAAACTAATGTGGTAGATTTGAGTCATCCACACAAGATGTGATTAAAGTAATTGGAATTCCCCAAAGAACCATAATTCCAATTCCAGTTGTATAAATGGGAATACCACTTGCACTGCAAAAAAAGATGTATTCATTTTGGAGTAGCACAATTCTTTTAAAAGGATATATAGTAGAACAACTAGTAGAGCATGGAGTACTAGGATGACAGCTTTGAATATAAGAACGAGAGATGTGGTTACAACCAGGCAGGACCCAGTGTGGTCACCAGAAGTCTGGGAGGAGACATACATGAGTGTGTCAGGAGAATTAGGACTCAGTTGTTGGTTCCCCTCAGGTAGTGAGGGCAGAAGACAATAACCCACACTTTGTCAGGGATGCTGTAGCAATAGCAAGCCAAATTCATGCCACTTCTGTGGCTTTAGCAGGGTCATCCCCACTATGGTTACCCATGAGTTTGGTGCCATGAACACTGGATCAGGGAGGGATAGGGTGGTGCAGAGGAGCCGGAGCTGTGGATTTTCAGTGGGTAGTGAGCAGGGAGATTTGCATATGCCATATCAGTCAGGTTTAAAACGCTTTTCCTAAATTCACCACTGATCCTTTTTGTCCCAGGTGACCCCTGTGCTGAGACATGCCTTCTCTTCTAATACAAACAAAATTCTTCCTAAAACATTGTGTTGGAGAACAGTTGTTCCCAGACAAAGTCTGTGCTGCAAACAGTCCAAGGCAGGGTTATCTTTGCATAAGCCGTGTGGACCCAAGTGTAAACTTCTGACTGGATATGACACAACTGGGAAGAGATGCTCTCTTTCCTCCTTCTGTTCCTTTGTTCTTCTTCTTTTCTTTGTTTCAATAAAAGCTACTGCATATCAAAAAACCTGAAAGTTGTCTGGCACTTCAGATCAAGGAATGGATTCAAATTCAGTGCCTCAGGATATGTGTCAAGTCACTGTGCTTATCTTGCTCTTATATTACTGACTTTCTAGTTTTTACTGGGGGGATTTTTCTGCTCCTACCTATTGGTGTTCAAACCACGAGCAAGAGAAGTCAGTGGAGGATGGCACCTCCACGCTGGAATTGGGCTGCAAGGAGAGGAAAAAAGGAGATTGGGAGCCCTGGGAGGTAGGAGTGAAATTGGCCTGATGTCTGCTTGTAGCAGCAGTCCATTAACTGCTATTATTTCTGTTTGCAGTTATAAATTAAGGGTACTGTAGATTCCTTTAAATGACTAGTGAAACCAGCAGTAATAAGAGAAGCACAAGCCACTGTGTAAAGCAGCACAGTGATGCTCTGGTTTTCCCAAGAGTTAATTTTTCTGCCTAAATTATGACTTGCAGTACTTTCCCCCTGCAGTTTACAGAATTATATCTTTAGCCTCTTTCTCTGGAGTTACTTTGATATGTTTTTCAGAGACCCTTTGAAAAATCTAACGAAACAGAAAAATGCAGGATACATCCAAATCCAGCAGGCCTTTAGAAACAAAAATGAATGCTCTGGAAATCCTTCTACCAACCCAGCAAAACATGCTGGCTAACAAAATATTTAATCAGACATATTGCATGCAGAGGGGATATGCATGTCTGTGTTTACACTGTAATTTGGGTCTGGTTAGAGGCAGCTGGTTTAGACACAGGCTGTATGAGTTTTTATATATATGTATATATGTGTGTCTGTGTGTAGACTTTGGAAGTTTCCACCTGTATCTGCTTGTAAGTCTAGAAAATTATTTTAAGGTGAATTGAGTTGTAACAGTTGTTTATACCCCTGCATGCATAAATTAGTAGGAAGTATTAGAAAAAAAATTGCAAGGAATCGAGGTTTCATGAGATGTTGAAACACTGCTCTGTCTGTAAAAGGCCAGATTCTGAATTTGGAGGGTAAATACACCCAGCACTATGCCCCAGGCTCCAAAAGTAATTTTAAATGCTATAGGTATCCTCGCCTGTGTGGATTTTCCACAACTGAGGAGAGAAGCACTGGCTTTGGGGTCTGAAATCAGGTAGTGAAAACATGTCTCCATGCTGAGGTGCCTGTGCCTGACATAGGGAGTGCAGCCATGGCTGTGTGCTCTGTGTGTCTCTTTGTGGCTGTGTCCTGTGCTGTGTTGAGGAACCAGCCCTTCTGGAGGTGGCTTTGTAGAGATGTGCCCTTCAGCTCGGGTGGAACAAACACCACGGCAGTGCCAGTGCCAGCTCAGGTCACTGCGAGGTCTGCCCTGGAAGCAAGGAGTCAGCTCCTCCTTTCCTCTGAGATGTGCAGTGTGTGCCTGCACAGTGCTGGTGATTGTTGAGCGAAGCGGGTTCAGACGTAGATCAATTAGTAATTAGAGGTATAAAATGAAACACGTGAAACAAAACACATAAAACGCAGCACATTCTGGAAAACAAGCAAAGAGTTAAAAGTCTGGAGTTAGAAGTCAAGAGACTTCTGACCCTGCCGTGATCCCTCTGAGAGACCTTGCGCAACTCCTGTTACCTTTCTGCCTCTGTTTCTCCATTTATAAATCATTTCCTGCTCTGTCATATGAACCAGTTCATGCTTGGGCGGTTTTGAGCATTAAACACTCTTAAAAAGGCTAAGTAGCATTATATGATAATGCCCTTTTCCCTGGTGTGATGAAGCCTGTGCCTGTTCTCTGACTTGACGGCAGGAAGGAAGGCTCCCTCTGAACAGACCGGAGTACATGAGGGATTGATTAAGAAGGAAGAGTGGGTGAAGGAGGGAGGAGAAAAGCAGTTGGTGGGGAGAGGCAAGGAGTGGATAAATGTCTATTAATTGACATGGCTTAACATAGTGGAGGCTGAATTTCGTTTTAAAGTAACATGAGGCTCGTATGCAGCAGGAAATTCTAAATGCAGTTTATTTCAGGAGTTATCCTGAGGCTTGGGTAACAGAGAAGCAGCAGGAGGAAGCAGATCCCAGAACTGCTATGTGGAAGATGCCTTTCAAAACAAATGTGTCCCCCCTACAGCAGTCAAGGAGGTTTTAGTTTTACCAGGTCTCACAGATGAACAACAAGTAGGTGCCCAAGCAGTAGCTTGTATGTACATGCTGTCCCAAGGACCTCTATCCGACCCTAACATTTTAAGGCTCTGTGCTGTGCACCTTTCTCAGAAAATTTTGTCATGTCAGAAAAAGGGTAAGCTTCTCTTTGGTATGTTTCAGAGGAAAATATGATCTGTGTTAATATAGGAATTGCAAAAATAATTTAAATAGAGTAAATAGGAAGGAACATTGAGGCATGTTTTTGTCCTTTCACTTTGAAAGTGTGGGAACATCTACTCAGGAACATGTGCTCAGGACTAGCAGTGTAAGCTGTGTATACCTAGGATGGAGAGAGACTGAACCTGATATAATGAAGGGCAGTTAGTGATGGCATCTGAAGACAGCAATTGTATTTAGGCAAATACAGGCAAAGTAGAAATGTTTCCAATTCTGTTTTACAAGGGCATCACCCAGGCGAAAGAGGAGGAAGTTGTGGCTGTCAGGACAGAATCTGCTGAAGGTCTGGATAGGTGAATGGACAAGGAGAAATCAGATTTTAGTATTCCAGAAAGAGTAAAGGGAAAATACAACATGCAGTAAACACACATTACAGGCCCTATGCAGGTGCAAAAGAGATGAGCTGTGAGGCCCTTCACACATCTAAGTGGGCAGTTGCTAAATTTTGAGTGGATGGTGAGATGGCAAAGACAGGAAAGAATGATGGCTCCAGAAGATAAAGAAACTTAGTTGGACGTTTTATGGTTGCTGAAATAGATGAAACTTGAGACTACCTGAAGTAGCCATTGGTTTGCTATGTCTTGCTTCAGGAAATTACGTACAAGAGGAAATAGCCAAGTCTAAGTAAATATAGCAAATGTAAGCATGAGAAAAAATATGAAACTTCAGATCTAAATATAATGTGTGAGAAGCTATTTTGAAGGAAGAAAGTTTAATCTGACTCTAACACAAACCATCTGTGCCTGCCTTTATTTTCACTACTCTTATCTCTGATCAGAGAGTACTATCACAACACTAAAATTTGGGGTTGAATCAAAAGTTCAATTAATGCTGACTTCATGTTCTATATAATCACTGGAATTCCAGGTTTTTATCTTCACCTGTGTATACATCCTACCTTCCCCCTCTGCAAACCCAAGTGGTCTGTGCATAACTGGCAGATTTCCATCCACAGGATTCAAATAAATTTCAACTTGTTTTGCTTTCCTTGCTGTTGCCAGACACCAGTGAGACTGAGTTTCCTGAAGGTCAGCTCTTGCTTCTCTCCACCTTCAGAAAAGGGGAGGACATTATGCACTTTCAGCCCAGACTCAGTCGTGACAATGGTGGCCTCGCCTGAGCACTGATACCTCTGTACTAACAGATCAGTTGCTGTAGCAATGAGCAAGAAGTTGTTTTTCCATCTTCAGGCAAAATTTTGCAGTTACGAACTTGCAATGGGGTTAGCATAGTTTGCCTGAGTGGATACCACCAGCCTGTTAAAAGCTGATCACATGGAAGGTCTGACAGACTCTAGACCTCATGGGACTGCAAAGAGACAGTATTTCGAGCTTTGACTCTGTATGGCTCATCAGACTAAGGCAAAAGACCTCCTCCAGGCTTTTGCTGTCCTTTTTGGACCAGCCTCTGAGCTCCAGAGCATTTCAGCCACCACCCTCAGGGGCCACCTGAGTTTATTGATCTACAGAACTCCTTGCTTAATGGTGCTGTGGTAGATGAGAGACATGGCTATTGCAGGAGTGCTGCTATAGCCAAATACACCCTTAACCACAACCATACTCTGTGTGTTGAAGTGCCCTGGAATGCTTATGGACTCAGGAAGCTCCCAGTTCTAACCTTATCCCGGATGAGTCTGAAGTTCATGAAGCCAACAGAGCTGTCTTGCTCTTGTCTTCTACTTGTCCCCCTTGCTTGGGAATACTGAAAGCAGCAGCACATGCTGAAGTAGTCTCTGCCGAGCACTTCTTCCACAAGCATTGGCCTCATCCCTATTCATACTGGCATTTCCTCTGTGGAAAACCATTTCCCTAAAGGATTCAAGAGTGCAGTCATTCACAGTCGATAGCTACAGACTATGCCTCAATAGGTCCTTAGTTGTAGTCCTTCAGTGGAGTGCCAAGCAGCTTTTCTGGGCAGAATTGTTCTCTGGCACATAATTTAATACATTTATGTTTCTGTTACGTTTGGCTACATGTTCAGTAGAACACAAGTCAGATTTGCCAGTTTTAGACAGACATAGCTTTTCCTGTCACAACACCTTCTGAGGGCACATCAGCAGGAATGGGCAGATACAGAAGGGAAGGGGATCCTGGGTTGCTTTTTATTCCCAGTTCTTGATACTGGCTGTTTCATGATTCCATAAACCCTCTCTGGTTTTCCACTGCCACTCTATGCGTTTGTGTTCCTCACCTGGTGTGCCTCTCGTGCCTTATGTAATGTGTACAACATAGGATCATAGAATG
This sequence comes from Grallaria varia, assembly GCA_013396735.1. Taxonomy (NCBI): domain Eukaryota; kingdom Metazoa; phylum Chordata; class Aves; order Passeriformes; family Formicariidae; genus Grallaria; species Grallaria varia. Next base: position 677,868 of record VWZG01007393.1, read on the forward strand.
GTTTGGGTTGGAGGGGACCTTAAGGATTACCTGGTTCTAGCCCCCCTGTCACGGGCAGGGATACCACCCCTTTAGGTAGCTCAGTGCCCCTTCCATTCTGGTCTTGAACTCTTCCAGGGATGGAGCACCCTCAGCTTCTCTGGGGCAACCTGTGCTGGGGCCTCGCCACTCACAGTAAAGATTTTCTTCCTAACATCTAATATAAATCTCTCCTTTTTTAGTTTAAAACCATTCCCCCTTGTCCTATCTCTATCTGCACAAGTGAGAAGCTGCTCTTCCTCTTTTTCATAAGCCCCCTTGAGGTACTGGAAGGCTGCAATGAGGTCTCTTTGAAGCCTTCTAATTTCCAGGCTGAACAACCTAAGCTCTCTCAGCCTGTCTTTGTAGGAAAAGTGCTCCATCCCCTTGATCATCTTTGTGGCCTCCTCTGGACCTGCTCCAAAAGGTTCATGTCCTTCTCACACTGGGGGCCACAGGTCTGGACACAGGACTCCAGGTGGACTTTCATGAGGACAGAGTACAGGGCTGGAATCACCTCCCATGACCTGCTGGCTCCCCCTCTTTTGATGCAGCGTTTGGGTTGTTAGCACACCTTGCTGGCTTATGGCTGGCTTTCCATTCACCAGCACCCCCAAGTCCTTCTCCCCAGGGCTGTTCCCAGAGTTCTCCTCCCAGTCTGGACTCGTGTCTGGGATTGCGCTGATGCAGGTGCTGCTCTTGGACTTGTAGAACTTCATGAGCTCCTTACTAGCCCATTTTTTAGGCTTGTCCAGGTCCCCTTGGCCTTCTGTTGTGCCAACTGCACTACTCAGGTTTGTGTCATTTGCAAACCTGCTGAAGGGTGCACTTGATCTCACTGTCTGTGTAATGGATAAAGACACTACAGAATCACAGAATTGCTCAGCTTTGAAAGGACCTCCAAGATCATCAAGTCCAACCTGTGACTAATCTTCACTTGTCAACTAGACCACAGCACTAAGGGCCAAGTCCAGCCATTTCTTGGCCCTTCCTGACATCCAACCTGAACCTCCCCTGCTGCAGCTTGAGGCTGTGTCCTCTGCCATTAAAGAGCACCAGTCCCAGGCCCTGAGGGACACCAGTAATCCCTGACCCCCACCTGAGCACAGATCCATCAGCAGCCTGCATTGCTGGGATCTTGAAGTCTCAGTGACACTCCTGCAAATATTTTTCTGCTCTGTCACTGTTGTAATTGGTAATAGGCTGAGTATGACATGTGTGAGACAAAGGTGTTGTGCAACAAGATACATGGTCTCTCCCATACCTTAAACCTCAAGGCTTGGATGTGGGAGTAGTTACGTGTCCTTTTTGCCCACAGTTTTTGGTAGTGCTATCATTGTCTAGATATTTAATACTAAATAGAGGCTATAGGATGTCTGCAAATACACTGTTTACTTAAAGTGAGCTTCAAGGAGGCAATAAGAGAGAAACATATAAAGCCCTAGTGATTTTCATTTGAAATGAAGAAAGTGTAGGTCCAACCTGAGAGCCATCCTCCATTGCCTACACTACCTTCCTTGTCATCTTCTTTTCCCATGGCATCAGCTCCCCTCTATATTTCCTGTGCCTTTCTTGCCACGTACCCTTGTGATGCTCCATTTGAAGTCTCACCCTTGAAATGTGACATCAGAACTGTCATGGTAAAATGTCTGGCTCTTCTTACTGCTCTTCATCTCTGAAAGCTGGGGGAGATTCTTAAACTGTGGTGCGTTTTCCCTAACTTGTTTTGAAGGAGGTAAAACACTCTCTCTGTGATTTGCTTTGATAAAGAGTCTTGCTTAATCCTACTCACTTCTCTATGCTTGCATGCTTCAGCCAAAACACAATGCACTTGATTTTGGTGAGGCTGAACAACATGTTTGCAAGCAGCTTGCGGACAGTGAGATCTCCCTCAAGCTCTTTCCTGACTGAGGCATGTTTAATGTATCATCATCTCATGTTATAGCCTTGTTTGTCTTCCTTTGCTTCGTAAGAGGGTGAGGGATTTTAATGTTTATGAAAGATGTTGTTTTAATTAACTTCAGGGGGATGAACCAACCACGGTTCTTGAAGAGGCCCTTGGGTAAGAACAAAAGCTCAGCCTTACAGAGGGGGCAATAGTTTGAGGTTAAAAACTCCATCTAGCCATCACTTGCACTGTTCTCCAGCCGTAATAAGTAGTTCCAGAGTGCAAGTTTCTAGCAGAGAAGGCATAGTGTGTTTTGCACATTTGTTGAAGCCCAATCTTTTCCATACCTCCCTGCTTCTGTTTTCTGTGCATGTTGGTTGGGTTTAACTAAGCACTTTGTTATGCATCTTTTCAGCCCTGCAGAATGAGGTCCAGCACTGGGAAGCTTTTGGGGTTGAAATAGTGTAGCAGCTACAGCAAGTGAACACATGGAGGTCAAGGAATGGTTTTTAGAACTATTTGCTTGATTCAAAGTCCAAGAAAATAAATTGGAAGATTTAATTGGTGTTTATTCAGGCGCTTTGACAACACACTTTTTATTCACCGTCATTTCCCCTTCTGTCAGTTCTGTCTGGAACACAAGGTTTGTCCCAGGCCCCTTATAATATCAACTGCAATAAATAAGTGGAGAAACTATTCACACTTCACATGTGAAAATGTGCCCTCATTTTACAGCCCATCTATCAAACGTAAACATACTGCAACTTGGGCATGGATGCAGACTGGGAGGATTTATGAGCCCAACTCCCTGAACACAGTTTTAATAAGTGCTACTACAAATAATGCAATAATATAATACATTTTAATATGTTGGAATGCAGTCCTTAGGAGTCTGTGGGCATTTAAAAAACCCAGCCCAAATAACTAAAGCCGATGTTTTAATAAAACAGCTAAAACCCATTGTACTGAGAACATCTGACAGCACTGAACTCAACTTTCATTCTCAGGAATGGTTTGCGGGTTTAATGTTCTGGAGGACCTGTTCATAGGTGGGCAGATTTGTACTGTGGTTGGAGCTGTTTCAGCCACATACAAGGTGAAGGGATACGACAGTTTTGGCAGAAGTAATGTGGATGTTCTTTATAATTTGCTATATTTGGGTTCTGTTGAATAAGGAAGTTACAAGCAGATTGAAAGGACCTCTGTTGCTATAAAGAGAGGCAGTTTGTTGGGATTTTTTTCAGAAATGAACTGGTGAAACAGAACACAGGTGCTGAGTGATCTCCCTGTTCTTATCTCAACCCACGAGCCTCTAATTTTATTTTCTTCCCCTGCTCTCTTGAGGAGGGAGAGTGATAGAGTGTCTTGGTGGGCACCTGACAGCCAGCCAAGGTCAACCCACCATAAGGCATTTCAGCTCTGGGGTAAAACTCTCACAGCTCATTTATGACTTTAACATTTCTCAGAGTTATTTGCCTACCTCACTTTGCAGGAAGATATTCAGATCTTATCTTAAACCCTAGCAAATGTCTTGTTCCTTTAGGATTTGGTATTTTGAGTACCAAAAGAGTAAGGAAGGTATTATTTCCTTAATTTTATACATTTGTGCCAAAATTCGTATGTACCTTCATACTATATAAATAAGGGGATTGATATCATGTACTTTCATTTCGTTGTAGTGGTGTCAGGGATGAAGGGAAGGAGTTTGATTTGCTCTGTGTGATCTTTGCAGAGATCTAGGGCACACAGGATTTCCTCACCATTCCTCACAGTGTATTGAGTGACATTTGCTATGACACCATTTATGGTGAGGTCGTCTTCTTGGAAAAAAGTCCTGAATGGTTTTGTATTCTTTACAATACTTTTCCTTGCACTTGAGTAACCTTTTCATCCTTGATATCTTTATTGAAAGTGATGGCAGCTCTCTCAGCCTTTGTCTTGTCCTTTCAGTTTTTCTCTTCTTCTGTAGGGACTCCATGTGCTTAATCAACTGCTTAGGCATTGTTTGTCTTCATCCCACATGAGATTTGTCTTTTTCGAACCCGAGGAATGAGAAATGTCCATGGTGGTACAGATGAGTTCTCACCAGGGCTTTGTACAGTGCGTGCCTTTCTTGCCTGACACACAGGAATGATTTTGCCTGTATCCCATTCCTGGCTCATGGTCACCCTGTGATACAGTCAGGCCTCCAGGAACATTTGCCTACTCCAGTGTTTCCAAACCGGAGCAGAAATTAAGGCACTTCACCTGATGGTGCATTACTCATTTCTACCCTGCAGTTCTTCATTCAGGGAGCATTTATCCATGTAGGGAATGCCTCTTCAGTCAGAGCTTCAGGTGGTGGGGAGAATGAGGGCTGCAGAACTATACCATGAGCTAGAGCTGCTTCTGCCTCATGGATGCCGTGAAATCCAGCTGATGAGGACAAAGAAATCTACATTTCTTGAACTATGGTCTTCTGCAATCTAAATTTAAAAGAACTGAGGATGAACTTCCCTGTTTCCTACATTTGAAGGCAGCAAAGCACAAAGGGTGGAGCCTGAGAGATGTGTCAAGGGGGCTCCCACCCATCAGCAGCCTGCTGGGGTCCAGCTCCGCACAGTCACAACCAGCTGATCCATCAGCTGAGCCACAGATGGGGGCTGTGGGTGGGCTCTCAACATGGAGCTGGTGCTGTCATCCAGTGCCTTCCAAAACTGATGTCTGCCTCCTGGGGAACTAAATATCCATGGCTGGTATTAACCAAACTTCCACTTGTGAAGTTTCATGGGAGAAAGTGCCAAACTGAAAAGCTACAAGAGACCAAACCCTGGTGGGTCAATGCGATGCTGTTGGTGTCACCACTGTCGTAGGGGATACACTTTTCTGTCCAGGAGTGTAGATAAAGGCTGCTGATGAACCTTTTAAGGAATTCCACATGTAGTTGAAGAGGAAGGCTGTTGCTGGTAATGCTGGCATGCGTAAGGAGGTGGCTGGACAGGTGGGTATCTGACACTAAAAGGCCCTTTAGAGGTCCTACTCCCCTGGAAGACAGCTGCCAAGGAAGATTGAAGAGTTTGCCTTTTATCTGCCCATCTGGAACCACCTGTGAATGTCAGTGTGATGAAATGACTGATGGCCACAGGGGTCCAGAGGGGCCCTGACAAGGGGCTGGGCTTTGTGCCACAGAGGACAAGAAGCAACCCCTGGGGTCCACCCTTGGAGACACTCCAGATCTTGAAATCTTCCTCCCCCCAGATGAGGGGCATTAGGGCCACCTTTGTGGAACATGAGCAGCAGGCACGTGGCCAAAATGGCACAAAGGAGTCCTGGCAGGAGGCTGTGCTCAGTGCTGCAGAAGAAGGTAAAAAAACCCCTGGAGACACTTGATAGTCCTCCATGCAGGGGAAAAAAGTCTTCCTCTCCTCAGCTGCAGAGCACAACAGGCCATCTCCAATGGTGCATGAGCAGCAGGCAGCAAGCCAGCCCAAAGGGACTGGAGGATCCCTGACCAGTGTTCGTGCTTGATGCTGCAGAGGAAGGTAAAAAACCCTGAGGGGAAATTCCTAAATTCCTTCTTGACCCCAATGCTGGTGATTGGCTGTTCCCTGAGCAAGATATGCCTCTTTCACATCCTATAGTCTGGTCACACCTCCCAGGAGATACCCAAACCCTGATCTGCCCTACCTGGAGCCATCTCAGGGGCTTTAGAGTGTGGCCAAATACCCTTGGCCTGATCTACCCTTCAGGGTAAGAATCCTTTCTGCACATGGCAGAGCACCAGGGAGTGCTCCAAAGCACTGGGACCCCTGATGATATCTCTGCACCCCATTTCTTATGGCTGCTGCCCCTGGATCTGCAGGGGAATGAGGACAGTGAGCTCTGCAGTGCTTCTCCTGAAGGCATTCCTTTGGTCTGGCCATTTGTTATCCAGCTGAAAAGGCCTGACAACCTCAGGCACCTCCTGCGGTTGATTCTTCTCATTTCCTGAGGGGCTTCCATCTATTCCCTGAAGGCTGAAGTAGGATTTACATCCATTAGATGGACTTCGAACTCCCCACTGGGAGCTGGCTTTGCAAAGGAGAAGGTCTATCAGCCTCATGTGTGGGGCCAGATCTTCTTTCAGCCCAAATAACTTCAGCAGCTCTTCGAGAACTTCCTCTCAGTGGTCTTCAGGCTGCCCTTGGGCCAGATCTGTCAGTGGGACATGGGGAGACGCTGTCTTTTATCCTGCTCTGGGACTCTGTGATTGCTGGCTGGTGGTGATGTGCCACAGGGGACAGGGCAACAATGCAGCCCCACCCACCACCTTTCCACTCAGCATCTTTCAGAGGAAGGTCTTCCTTTGGTGGTAGATGAACTGTAATTAAGTCCTTCCCAACAAGTGATGGGATTGTAAACTGTCAAATGCCAACTTTCCCTCTAAGCTCTACCACACCTCAGGAAACATTCGCTGTCACAAAAGAGGAGATGGTGAAATTCTCTTCCTGTTGGGAAGGCTAAACCACCTGAAAGCTCTTTTACAGGACTTTGAAGAGATCAGTTAATGTTATTCTGCCCTGCACTTGAAAGCGTGAATACGTAAAAGTTGGTCAAACTGGTGGTAACCTCTTCATGTGTCAGGGAACACCAGAGGGCTGTAAAGTTGTGCTGTGTGGAAAATTCAATTCTAGCAGAAATTACATGGGTATATCCAGCTACACCAGGGAGATTGGACACTGACCAAAATATTAGAAAAACAAATGACCACAAACCACCGAGAATTCTCAGACCCACAGCACACCGAAAAGCACTCCACAGCAGAATTTATTAAAGCCATACACTCCTGGATGTTAATAAAGTGCTCCACTGTTTTGAAGGACTATCAGTATATTTAGCATTTTACAGAGTATCAGGCCATACAAGCCCACTCTGGGCTGGCCCAAATACATCCTGGTGATCTAGGCTCATCTCTCCCTGGGATGTCACTGCCTGTTTTAGCAAAGACACCAAATGAGCAGGGCACAGAGGCTTCCCAGGAGTCAGTAAGGTCTGGAGGAGAGAAGGGAGACGTGGTTAGTAGGAAAGGATACTCTGGTGTTACCTTCATTTGTCCTTACTTATTAAAGCCTGATTCTGTCACTGACTGCCTGTTTTCTCTGGTGCTGTGGAGGCATTTGTGTAAATCTCCTGTACTGCTGCCTTTATGGACAAGTGTTGCTTTCCTGTCCGGAGTGAATCATTTGATCAGCCTGCTGCCATGGCTCACTACTCCCCTTGATGAGTTCCAGGCTGTTTCCATTTTGTTCTTCCTCTGTGTGTCCTCTTGCCCCAGTGAGCTCTCTCAGCACCACGGGATGTGCTGCACTGATGGCTGCAGGTTGCAGCAGAGCTCCAAACCCCGTTGCTGCCACGGCTCTACGTACAGGATCTGAGCCCCTTGCTCGCTCTCCCCCTGGGTTGTGTTGCGTTGCCACGGTCTAAAGTAGCAGCTGTAGCTTCCAAATTCAGAGTGAAGATGTTGGAATCATGTGCACTTACCTGGAGTGAAAAGCTTTCCTTTGTGTGCTGCTGCTCACGGCGCTCCCTGGCTCCTCCTGAGCAGGAGCAGCGCAAACTCCCTCCCCTTGGAAAAGTGCCTTGCCAAAAATGAGCAATGCTGAAGATTTCTGCACTGAAACTGCTGCTAAATGTGCATATTCCAAACAGGGCTGCAGCGATGCCAGTCATGGTCCAGCTTGTCTGAAACGCAAAAGTGCCTGTTTCTAAGGGTTCAGCTTGCTGTGTTTTGGTATATGCTGCTCTGGGGCTTGGGGAAGGGAAGATATTTTTTAAAGGCATTGTTGGAGGGTCCTTTGAAAGAGTCCTCAAACCTGTTTGTGTAATAGGGTTGGGATGGCAGAGAACGTCGTGGGTATGGCCTTGCCTGTATTAGCATATTAACCACTGAAAAAATGCAGCTCAGCATGAAGTGTGTGATGGAAGGCAGAGAGATCACTGATTCCACAGCTTGTGTTTAGTGCTTCTTCCCAGCTCAATGACCATAACAGGATTTCCTGTCTTGTAAGTGTTAATTCTGAAACTATACCTTGTGGCTGTAGGATTCTTAGCACTGAGTCATGAACTACCCCATTGCCTCACTCCTCGTGATGCCATTGCTATGGTTGTGTCAGTGTTTCAGTCAAGAATCCCCATGTTCAGAGTTTTGTACAGCTGGAGAACAATTAGCTCTGAAATTAATTGTGGCAGCCAAAACTCGGGGTGTTAATTCTTATTTTTCTTATTATTTTGGTAAAGTGTGTACAAGATTCATCTGCAGCCTTGTTAGTTAAGCAGGGATTTCTCTGCTTACCCCAGTTTTTTGCTCTGGGTGGTGTCTGCAGAAGAGGGATGATTAAGTGATAGAAACTGGGAAAGGAGTTTCTTAGTTTGGGTGTGATGAAAAAGTTCTTCCAAGTATAGGCGCTGGGCCAAGTGATATTGCAAGAGTTTTGATTTCAAGGCTCTGTGTCTGCCTAGGATAAGTGAAAAGCATGTCTTAAGCACTTCTAAATAAATAAATGTCATTTAGGTATGCAGTTGCCACCCTCAGAAACTTTCCAGTGCTTCACTTTGCAATTAGATGTTATCTAAACTTCTCTGCACTTAATATAGAGAATGCTTAAGCAACCTGTGAATAATGAAGTATCATTATTTAGTTACCTTGGGCAATTGAAAAGATTTTAGAGGTGGCTGTTGAAGCATGATGGCTGCTCTGAATGCAAGAACTTGTCAGCATTACAAGCCCTTTCTGAGGTCAGGGAGCATATAATGCCAGGAATTAAAAAAATTAATTTTAAGACTGATTATGAAAGAGTAAGATTTTATGTATTTAATTTTTTTTTTTAAATTGGCTGCTGTGTTTGGATGTCGTAGGTGCCACATTTTGAGGACTTTTCTGCACCTACCAGGGCTGGAAATCCTTTCATTTTAAAAGAAAACTGAGATCTGCATGTAACCAGATGACTTGACCACTGATGTATCATCACAATAATTTGATTATTGGAGGGTGCAACAGTTGATCTCCATTAATCTCCACAGCCTGTAAAATTTCCAGTGCTCCTGCAGGCCACCATCTAACTTGACAAAACACTTGTACCGAAGGTTTTGTTGACTGACAAAGGCCTGATTTTGTATTTGTGAAGTGAAAGGGGGGTTATATATATTCTGAAAAAAAATATTAGTAATGACAAACAGATTCAGGAGTACAATTCATCTCTTTACCTGGTAGGTGACTGACAGTGGCTGCAGTACTAAGATGTTTCCATTGTGATTCTGACTTTGTCTGATGGGTGGCAGTTGTTTCAATCTCTCTCATATAATCTGCTTCTCTGACTGGCTGGGCATGCTTCTTCTCATCGTGAACATCACCACGAGAGAGACAACTGATCTTTGAGTGTGTCTGCATTGAAGGTACCAAACCAGCATTGTCTTGAAAGCTGTAGGGAAAAAAAGAACGTGTGTTGCTCCATGTAATTTAAGGGAGGTGGTTTGTCTGCTGCTTTCCTGAAGGTCCATACAGGAGATCCATAGGCAGGACAGGGGGGTGCATTTGGGCTGCTGGCCAAAAACACAAGGGAAGGTGAGGTTTCCCCCAGAAAGCAGGAGTAGGGATTATTAGAAGTGTGGATTTTCCTTTAGTGCCTATAGTTTGGCTAACCTTTTAGAGCTCCCCATCAAAAAAACATAGATATGTTGAGGTAAGTTTCACAGGGAATATATCCATGAAATGGCAAGCTTTCAGAACTTTGAAAAAGAAATTGAGAGCTTATAAATTACATAGAATGAATTATAGTACATTGGAAATGTCAGGAAACCACACTGCTTTCATTACATTTTTATTATAGGATCCTCAAGTTTTCCCAATCAACAGAATTGTTTTAGTACCTACATATAAATTCTGGATTGTTTTTAAACAATTCACATTTGGAAACTACTTATAACATCTAGAAGTAAGATGGTTTAAAATTTGGGGTTTTTTTTTTTGCTGGTGTTTTTTTGGTTTTTTAATTAGTATTCAATACTTGTTCCCACCTGTCCCATGTGCTGCTGAATCTGGGATTTCTGTCTCAACACAGCTGAGGTGAGACTGCTGTAAATTTGAACTGTGGTAGAGCCAAATTACAAGGGCGAGGTAAGGCACTGTCAGATTTTTGGAATCCACAGCCCCAAATCAGCTCCCTTGAAGATAAAAGTTTGAGCAAAGGGTTTGGTTTGAACTCAGTTTTCTGACACCTACTCAGCCTGAGACACTTGAAACCACACAGCTTAGGGGTGTTTCATACTCTTCTTGTGCTCAGACACTCGACAACACACAAAACTTGCCAGGATAGATCTCCAGCACTGATGTTTTCGTTCCCAAGTCCAACTGCTTGGAGTGGGCTATGGAGATCTCTCACGGGGAAGCTGCATCAAGGTGATGGATTGAGACGCAGAGATTAGGCAAAACAGGATGCTTGAAACCCAGCCTAGTAAAGGCCAGACAGGATTTGAACTTTAAACAAATGGTTCTCATTTTCTCTTAGTAACTGAAATTTACACATAATCTGGATAGAGTCAGAAAAATCTTCTTAAAATATTCTTCCTTTTGGCAGGGTGCTGTTTTCTGAGCCTTGTTTTCTTCTTTACATCTTCAGAAACATTATCTGGGAGGGATGACTTGTAACCAAAATTCCCCACTGCTGGTATTAAAAACAAAAAGCCTGATGTGTAGCCTCACCAACTCCCACCCGCCTCTGACAGAATCAGGCCCTGACACAGCTTAGAGACAGATGTTTTCGGAAGTCTCAGGTTGCTTAATATTATTTGTTCACACATCCCAGCTGATGCTAAGTCTTGTTAGAGAGGTGTTAAATGTCTGAAGACAACAGGGGCACTATCCATTCCCAGAATGAGTCACTGGGACAGGAGAGATGAGTCCAACTATTACTACCTGCCAGGGCTTCTGAGACTTCCCCATGTTACTCCCCCTTTTTCATTTTAATGGAGATATTAATTCCATTCCCATGAATTGGAATTTGGACCCCATCTGTGATTTTTGTATGACGTGTTAATAGCAAAATTGGAAAGGCATGGGATTAAAAAAATTCATATAACCTGGTGTCTGGTTATAAATGTATAATAAAAAAACAATCTCAGTTTTTCTGAAATCAAGGGAGCTATTTTTCTTCTAATTAAAAATTCTCCTGAAAATACGCATTCCTTGTGTACAAAGAAATGGGTCTGTGTATGGAGCTCCAAACACTTTCTCTATATACCTTGCCTGAGAAAAGGGAACCAAAGTTGTTGATTCTCCTCATTTCACAGATGGGAGAACAGAAGCATAGAAAGTGAAGAGACTTGCCTGTTGTCAGCTGTGGTCAGGCATCAATCCAAGCAGTCTCCTGATTTCCAGACTCTGCTTTAACCCATCAAGTAGACTCTGGCTCTCGCTCCTCTTCCTCCTCCTCCTGGGTGATGTCCTTTGCGGTTTTGCCTCCTCCCTCCACACAACCTCTTTCTTGGGTTTCAAATGGGGTCAACTGTCTCTCCAGAGCTGTTCACGAGGGAGCAGCACAACACACAGCTTCCCAGCATAGAAAGCAAAGACAGAAATGCCCTTGTCCCAGACCTCAGCCTCACGCACACATGGCGAGCAGCCCTGCTGAAACCCAGTTAATGTGTTTAACGTGCAGCATCCATGACTTATAGGTTGGATGCAGGAAAAGAAAAACAAAACATCACTGTAAAACAAACTATGATTTCAGAGAGTTGCTGAAAACGAAAAGCAGGAACAGGCACCAGGGATCTTTCAACAAATGTAATTTAAAGAGCTCACTTTCAGCTCTCTGGGCACTTTGACAAACATTTAGTGGGATTCAGGCAACTACTGAGTAGCAACGGGCAGCAGTCTGTGCAGCACGGCTGTGCTGGGGTGGGAGGGAGTGGGACACGTGTTGGGGACAAGTGGAGGTGACAGGAGGAGCGAGGCTGAGCAGTGTGTGCTGGGGTCCTGTGTGAACCCCACAGACCCCTGCCTGCTGTGACTTTCACAAGTCAGGCAGTGAACATCCTCCTTGGTAACGAGTCTGGTAGTAAAACTGCCCTCTTCAAGCCAAATACCACATCATTTCCAAGGCTGAGGGGGACCCCAAGGGAAGGGCTGCAGCTCCAGGTGGCTGAAATATAGGAGAAAGTGGGGAAGGGGGAGGCAGGACTGGGCTGATGGGAGAGAGCAGCTTGGCAACAGTTGAGGTTTACCCAGAGCTGCAAAATTTCTCTCAGCTGCTCATTCCTTGCAGGAAAACTGCTCCTTTCTTTCTGCCAGGAGGAATTTCTTCCTGACAGCCAGCACTGGTGTGCAACAGCCCCCTGGTCAGCTGTTTGCACCCTCACTAGAATAACTTGTGTGCACTGGGGACACCTTTGGGTGGACTGTCCTAACCCACACCTTTATTTGCCATCTCCACAGAGCCAGTGGTGATGCTGGGCCAGGCCTCCTTCACCTTTTTAAGCTCCCAAGCACTTCTCAGCAGAAACAGAGGTGATCCTTCACACTGCATGGCTTGTGTTTCCACTTGGCTTCCCCCACAGTCCCTAAAATCTGGCATCAAACACAAGTACAGTTTTCTTTCATATTTATTTCACGGAATCACAGAGATCAGAAGGTGCCTCTGGTGATTGCCTAGACCAGTTCCTCCTCTTAAAGTAAGGTCATCTACAGCAAGGGCTTCAGGGCTGTGCCTCTGGTGATTGCCTAGACCAGTTCCTCCTCTTAAAGTAAGGTCATCTACAGCAAGGGGTTCAGGGCTGTGCTGGTTTTGAGTATCTTCAAGAGTGGAGACTCCACAACTTCCCTGGGAAACCTGTCCCAGTGTTCAACCACCCCTCGTTACTCAGGTGTTCCCAGATATTTCTCTATTTCCCCTAGAACATGAGCTGTGCAAGTGCTCTTGCAGGTTTTCCTGAGACTTGGTACTTCAGTGGCACAGGGGCCCTTGTTTATTTCTTGCTGGCTGATATCCCCTTCATCCCCATCTGCTCTCCACCCAGTCTGGGCTGTGCATTCTAGGCCCACTTGGAGCTAGAAATGGACAGTGTTATTATTATAATACCAAATATTATTACAGAACAGTTGTGCATTATTGGGTTATGCATCTGTGATTGTGATACATGTGTATGATACATACATGATTTTTTATTTTTCTCTTTTATTTTACATTACAAACTCAGACATCAGTGGCTTTTGGCTGGTTATACTCTACTTTCCCATCTCTTTTTTATGCTCCTGTGTCATAAACAAGCTTAAAGTGTTTTGTAACAGATTATTCATGTATCATAATCGTTCAAACATTTATTAGGAGAAAAATGCTCTCCTTTGTTATCTAACTAATAAGAGAATTAGGTGGTGTTTGATTAGGTGATAATTGAGTTCCTGAGCCAGGTAAACTTTGACAAGAAAGAGATTGAATGGTTAGTGCCACTGGCTGAGCCAGGCCATTTCCTGGCAAACCAAAACCCTCCTTCCTGTTTCTGCTGCACTGAGAAATGGGCTTAGTGATGTATATCTTGCAGTGGGGTTAAACTGGTTGGTGGCTGGCCCCACCTGGCACAACCACCAGCCACTGGTCTGGAGCAGCCTTTACTATCTCTCCAAAGCAGGAAACACCCCCACGCACAGGCTTCACTCCCTGAGCTATTTCCTGGGACAGGGATCCTTCAGGAGGAGATATGGCTTTTAGGAATGGGCTGAGAGTGCCAAAAACCACCCACTCAGCCAGCCAGCAAGAGAACTCAGTTGCTGGCTTCGTTGCCTGCAAGCCCTGTTTGGGTTTGTTTCCTCTGAGGTTGGAGCAGTGGGGGGCAGTCGGGTGGTTTTAACTTTTTGTGCCAGCACAGCAATCTGATGATGACACATGGTCTCCTGGGGTACGGGCCAGCTGAGGTCACTGCCTTGGAAAACAAAAAAAAACCCACCAAAAAACCAACAACCAAAAAAACACAAGCTGCTCTGAGTTTCGAGCATGATTTCTGGTCATTCTGGTTTATTCTCAGCTTGGTCAGAGCCTGATTCCATCTTCAACAGGGAGATAACCATGCTGGGCCAAACGGGGTAGTAGTGGGGTGTTGCTAAGAGGGACAACAGCCCTTGTGCTGCTGTAACGCCTTTGTACTTCTGCATTTGCACCACTGTTGCCCAGGGAATCATAATTCCAAATCTGGAATAGGTAGGTGAAGGCAGGCATAGGTTAAATGGTGGTGGGCAGCTCTTTTTCTTTTGACCTGAGAAGCATTCAAGAACTTCTGCTGCCTTTGTAGTGCTTTCCACCAGGCAGAGGCTTAACCATCCCATGCATTCCAATAAATCCACGTGGGCGATGGAAGTGAAGGTGTGGGGCACCAAGATCTTGCTGGGCTGGTGCCTCCAGGACACACAGGGCAGCCTCAGCCGAGGGTGGAGCAGAGAACCTGTGCTTGTGTCCAAGAGATGACTCTGGTTTTAGCCCTTGGTTTGGATCCTTCTGATTAAAAGGAGCCAGGTGCTTTTGGGAATGTGCTGCACAGGTGATTAATGTTAATTAACGTGGAGAAAGAGAGAAAAGTGGCCCAAGGACCTCGTTCAAAACCTGGTGTGAACTTGGCGCAGTGCAGTGGCCTGGGGGGAACCAATGCAGCCAAAATGCTGCTTGTTTTGTGATGAAGAGGGACAAAACCCAAACATTTTGAGAGGTATTCCCAGGAGAAGTACAGGTTGCACATACTGGATCATTCAGTACCTAAGCTGAAGGCACTAGGAGTAATTAACCAAACTTAAGGAACTGCATTAACTGAAGTTCCTGCCTGTGAAAATAGGTATGGCCACCGTCCTTGTAGGTACGTAAATGAATTCAATGAAAGAATACATGCCATGGGGATTGTATGCATGTATGTGCATACATCAAGATATTTAAAAAGACATGACAGATTTTCAACATGTGCCTCATATGGCATGTTGAATATCATTAAAATGTCATCTTTGGAAAATAATGCTTGTGTAGGACATCCTGAAAATACATTAATCATGTTTATGGCCATATATTAGGTTGAATGTGTTATATATTTTCCCTGCTTAGAACATGAGGTAATCAACACCAGATTTGCAAGTTTTCCATTGCTTGAGTCAATTAAATAATCACCAGAATATATTCATTTTATATATACATAATTTGCAGTAACATTTCTTACATTGGCTAAAAATAAACACTGTGATCATTCTTTGAATTAGAATTCCAAGGATATACCAGATAGTTTATACACAAAATCAGGAAATTAAATTCAATTGAATTTTATAAAAGAAACATGTTGAACTACTCCCATTTAATTTGTAAGCCAAAATCTCTTTGTATATGGAATTTTAATGGTAGATAACTTCAGGTAATGAGTAAATTTTTTTTTTTTAAGTGTAAAATGTGGAGGGAGAAGGAAAAAAGAAAAATAAGTAGTATTGACTCTGAATTATTGTTTTGCTACTGTATCTGCACTATCATATTGCCTTTGGTATTAAGGTGCTTACTGTAGCTTTATTTCGACTAATACTTAAACTAAGCAACTGTGTGCATGATGCAGGTTGTTTGAGGAAGTATCTTTCATTTACTGTAAAAGAGTAAATCAGCTGTGAAATAATTTCTGTTTATTGCTCAGTTGGCTTTGGTTTCAGCTTTAAGGAGGAAGGAGACAAATTAGTGATAGCCCAAAGAAGAAAAATCAAGAATATTCAGAGGCCTAGAAAGCATGACCTCCTGAGGAAAGACTGAAAGATTTGGGTTTGTTTAGTCTAAAGAGAAGGAGACTTAGAGGAAAATATGATCACAGCCTTTTATAGTACTTTAAAAGTTGCTCCAGAAGAAGATGAGAATAAATAGCTCTCTGTGCCCTCTCTGGACAGAGCAGGAGGTGATGGGCTGGTGCAGAGGCAAGGACAATTTGTCTGCATCTTGGTAGGATGTTCCAACACTGGTGCTTGGGATGGAGACAGTGGAATTACATGTTTTAGGAACAGGTTAGGAAATGCCCGGGTTGGTGTAGATATTTCTTGTTCCTGCTTTATTAGTATTCCTTCTGGTTGGAATAGGTGACCTCATAAAATTCTGCTCTCAAAAAAAAAAATTCCTCTTTTTGAAATCCTTGTTTTGTAAGCTCCTGATTGTTTGTAGTCGGGTGTGAGTGTATCCATACAAATTCTTACTGGCATGCTGTGCAGTATTATGCTGTGAAGTCGTGTATTTTAAGGGGTTTGGCCATGAACATACCCTGAACACAAACAGAAGAAACTATAGATTTGAACTCTAAGGTTATGTCAATCAAAGATATTCAGGCACTGCTAAGTATTGAATGAAGCAGGTTAAGATGGAGGCAGTGCACAGAGCAGAGCTGGGATGGGAAGAAGTCTGTTCTGGAAGAAAGTTCCAAAGGGAGGAAGTGGTGCTGGTTTTGGGTTTTTTTTTTAATGGAAGGGGCATCCTAGGGAAGATGATATTTTTTTACAGAACGCAGGGGAACAGGTAGAGGAGCAGACATGCAGTCAGGAAGGGCAGAGTGGAAAGTGTTATAACAGGGTGAGTGAGAGAGAACAGAGATACAAACCACGCTGTCAGTAAAGGTGGAGAAAAGGGGTCCACTTTCAGTACAGTAACTGGAAAGGGCCAGAATGGAGCAAGGAAACATGTAAGGAAGAAAGGAGGAATCCAGACTAACACAGTTACTGGAAGTAGGTTGAAGGAGAGACTAACATAAAGTCTCATGGAAAGGGAGTAACAGAGAGGAGCTAAGAGAACAAAGGAGATGTTTTGTATTTACGTTTATGGAAGTGTTGGGATTTCCTACATGTGTCAGTAACTGAGAGATAAATGAGCCTTTCTAGCGTGGGAGTCTTGACAAGATGTGATGACCATGCACACACACACATAAGATCATTTCTTCTAACTAAAACATTGAGAAATATTTCCTTGAGCTAATTGTATTCAAAAATCTGGTTTTGCACTAACGTGATGTCTTGTAGCACATGGTCAGGAGTGTAAGACCACGCAAAAAGACTGTACTGTCTCCTAATTAATTTTTCCTACATGCATTGATAGATTTCAGAAATTTCAGAAGACTTATAGTGTACCTTTTACTGCTGGCCTGAAGTTCAGATTGCTAAAACAACAGGAGCCCACAGAGTCATGGAATCCACAGCCTAACCCCAACAAAGCATTTGTTTATAAATAGGAAGAGAATATCCTCATAACAGGAGGCAGATGTTAAACATCTTGATTCATTTCAAATCTACTCAGCCTAACTCAATGAACCCAAAGTCAGGCAACAGTGGACAAGCAGAGCTTTATTTTTATCCAGTTGGGTCACATTAAAATATGTGTCATGTTTGCTGTAGTTTGTGGGCTGACAATGAAACAGTTTGAACAAATTTTGGAGAGAGCCTTTCAGGACTGATTGTTAAAACTATTTAATCATGTCCTGATTTTCCCTATTATCGTTTAATACTTTAAACATTCTGCATATTAAAATCCTCAGGAGAGCCTTGGGGTTTGTTAGCTTGTTGATTATATTACACATAGTTTCTCCACCACCATCCCTATTAAAGCCAAGTTACAACATCATAAATAGTTGATTTTTTTATATGGTTAGTGGTTTTGGTGACGGCAATTTAAAAATATTCGTAAGTGTTCTTTTTCTGCTTGGCCATATGTACTTTTTCAGCGCCGTTCATACACAAATAAACAATCGGGATAATGCTGTAAAGTTATTTTTGAACTGCTGCCTGGGCTTGAAAAAGCTCAATGCACAAAATTCACTGAGGTGAATGGAAACATTCCAACATATTTCAGTGAGCTCTGGACCAGACTCCTAAGCACAGTGCTGTTTCAAAGCCTTTTCTTTTTCTTGTTTTTAATACTGTAATAGGCAATGTTTACTGAGCTTATCTAAGGTTTCCACTGATTAATATACATTAGCTCCAACGTGTTTTGACTGGCTGATGACTAGGTATCACCAGGCAATTTCTTAGGGCTTTTTTTTTTTTTCTGCCCTTCTCAGGCATTACCCAACACTGCTCCAGCTGTCCCAATGTCCAGATGTTGTCTGTAAAGTTCTCTGAGTTTAATATCGTGTGCAATCCCCTCTTTTCATTATTTTTTCCCCAAATTGGTTGAAGCAGCAATGTCTGCGTTAGCTGTTCTCTTGCAAGGACTGTTTTGAGGCAGCTTTTACTCCAATGTGGTTTAGAGGGAGCTCAGATTTCATCAAAACCTGCGTGCAATCACTTGGTTTGTTTGAAGCAAGCTTTCACATTCAGGGTGGGAGAGCCTTCTGAACACGCAGGACCCACTCTGCTCTTGCTTTGGATGAAGAGCCTTATGTGACTGCATCCTTGCCACAGTCCCTAGTTAATTCAGGATTACTAAATAAACACTCCCTAGAAGCTTCTGCCTGGGTGCCTACAGAGAAAAGGCACTGTTGTTGTTTTTACAATTCCTGTCACATTAGGGTGGACATTTTCTCCCACTTTGATATTTTGCAGCTTGTTGTACATCTGTGCTTCCCCCTATACTTTCTTTTGCGTGCCTGCAATGCCTGCCAAATGAATATCTCAGAGGTGCTAATCAACCTTCAATAGTTAGTAGGTCTCCTCATTCTCTGGTGTGGAAGCTGAAGGATGGTAGAAGTTCACCCATGGAAGCATGCAGCAAAAAATTCTATTTTTTTCCTTTCAGCTTGTGTCTCTTAACTATGCTTGCAAGCCGTTCACTAAAAAAATGTATCTGTTTGGAAGGAAAGCAGTTAATTGCCCCCAGATATTCGGCAATGTTTTTTTCTGGTGTTGGTAAGGAGCATGTAATTTCAGCCGCTGTCTACCACTTATTGCTTTGCAGGTCTCTTGAGAGCTCAAAGAGGGTTGAAAAATGTTACTAATTCCTCTAATCCTTCAGCATAGGGTTGAGATGGGGCATGAAGTATGTCATTCAAAGGATACTTGAGCAATATGATTGGGAGTCTTAGCAGCAGGTACAACATTTTAAATATGCACTACCAGAACACAGGCTTTTAAAAAACATTTCTCCTCGCCCTCACCTCAATGTTTGCAACACTGTTGATGGCTTTTCTAATTGTAATAAGTCACAACAGGGCATGCCTTGTTGGGCCATAATCATGCTTCTCAGGCTGCTGATAGCACTCCTCCTTTGGGTTCATGGCTGGCACACACCCGAGGAGTGCAATTATGGTACAACAATGATTGCCCTGTTGTGCCTTATTATTCAAGCAAGGCACTGAAGCAAGTGTTTGTGTGTGTGCACATGCAGAGACCAAGTACATCGGAGCAGGTCCTTACCAGATAATTAACAAACTTGGATTAACCCTATCCCAGCATTTCTTTAATTCAAATGTTCCTTTTGTAGCTGCCACTTTATCCTGCTTACCAGGTAGCTCCCAGGAAGCCCACCAAGGACTCCCTTTTCCTTTACTTTTTTTTTTTGTTTTTTTTATTTGTTCTGGTTCAGAATGAATTTGAGTTCTGGCAAGAGTGATGTCCTGCCAGTCTTGGGCTAGGAAGATGCCCATTCAGCTGTAGGGCATGTAAGTCATACCTTGTTGGTAGCAGGAGGTCCCTTCACATTAGATGGAAGACTTGAGCTGCATTTTTCTGCCCTTGAGGCCAGCCCATTGAGGCTGTGTCTGCTCAGATCACTAACAAGTGAGTCTTGATAGTGCCAATAACATGACAGGTGTTCTCAGAAGAGGCCACAGCTCTGCTCAGACCCAGACCAGAAGAGCCGAGAGCTCATTCCACAGAAATCCCAATG
Source organism: Grallaria varia (assembly GCA_013396735.1). Taxonomy (NCBI): domain Eukaryota; kingdom Metazoa; phylum Chordata; class Aves; order Passeriformes; family Formicariidae; genus Grallaria; species Grallaria varia. The sequence goes on from VWZG01007393.1 coordinate 697,587, forward strand.
CTTTTTGGTGGATGGACCTGAATCAACAACCCTTAAGTTATCCAGTTCCCTGTTAAACTTTTTGGTGTTATTGTTCAGCCTGAGGTACATTTGAATACGCGGAATATGAAATGCTTTAATGACACATAGAGGTGTGATATACAAGCAGCGATGCCCTTTTTCTGCAGTAACATCTGCAGCAGTGGACTGCTGCACAGGGCTGGAGGACACCCTGGGGTCAACACAAGCATCATTTGTCACTGCAATTTGGAATTGAGGAAGCTGCTTAAGCAACAGACAGGGAAGAGGCATTTCTCTCATTTTTCTAAGCTTATGCTGTCAGATTTTTAAGTCATAAGAACGGAATGAGTTCTATGATCCACATGTTTTTTTGGAAGGTCTCTTCCAACTCCGAGCACTTTTAATTGCAGATGTTGTTAAGATGCCATTTCCACATTCTTGAGCTTTGAGCAGTGTGCATTCTTCAGCTGCTCGACAACAACAGCCTGTCTCCCTCGGTCCCAAGGATGCTGAGAATGGGAACACTCCATCTTTGCAGGCGGCCTAGTGTTTGTCATTGCACTGTGGCACATTCCCAGTTCAGGGGCTGTAAATTTTTGAGAGGTGCAGCTTTGTGATAGTTGGTCACGACTGAGATTCTGTGAAAGCTAATGCAATGTTTCCTGAGATTACAAATTGCTAGGCTGGGGTCAGTGTTAGGACCACAAACATAAGGTGTTTGAGATAAAAATATTTTATGGCATCTGCCAAACTGGTGAAATTTTCCATATTTGCTGCTGTGTTGAGTTCTTGTAATGGTTACAGAGAATCTTGGCTCCCTGTTCATCCTCCCCTGATAGCAAAAGTTAATCACTCGCACATGAACTCACTTGAAAAAAATATGTAATGTTTACTTGTTTTCCTCTCTTGTGTTAAATTTCATTTCCTCTGTTCCTACCATTTCTCTACCATGTGGACCTATTGCTCATTGGAGTATAACACACAGAGGTGTTTTTTTCCTCGAACAAAAAAGTGATGCCATTCATTTCTTTTGAAAAGATTACACTGCCCATCTGAAGGCAGGGTGTGTGCCCTGATCCCTAAAGCTCTCTAGGGTTCTCTCAGTTTCAGTTGAGGGGACTAAAATATTAGAACAAAAATAATAGTGCGAAATTTTACACCTCCAAGATGTTTCTGCAGAGAGGTACAGAAGGGCTGGGATGCCACGTTCACTGAACACTGCTCTTGCATTCTCAGGAAACAGCCTAACGACCTAGTTTTACTCTTGGGATTTGTGTCCAACTGCAGAAAACAACCAGGAGGGACCCTGGTGATGGGGAGGCCAGGACTGGTTTGGCCATTCTGTTGTTGGTCCTGGCTGCAGGGTGGCAGCCCAAGGGGGAGTGCCCTGTGCCTCTGCCAGTCCCAAAGGAGCCCTCTGACCATCCAAAGGCCAGCTTCAGACAGCCTATTTCCCTCTGTGTGCTGCTAGCAGGGTGGGATTCCCTCTGTCTTCCCTCTAATTCCCTGAAGTGCTGTTTCAAAACATTCTGGCTCTTCCCAATTGTGTTCTGTTACGAGCTGTCCCTTCAGCTCTTCAAGGGCAAGCACCTCTGATCTACATGTTATTCATGCCCAGTGCATATGATTTCAGAGCTCAGGCTGGCGTACATCATTCAGGATGGTTCCTTAAATGAAATATCTGTCTATCAAATATACATCCTCATCAAATTAGTCTCCCCTCCCCTCTGGATTTGCCATGCCTACCCTGCTGCTTTGATGTTACAGCACTGAGGAATTTATAAGACATGGTATTTTTTTCCCAGCAAGAAAACATGAGCAAACCATCTATTATGATAATTACTGAAACTGATTTACATCTTGTGAAAAGATTAGTTAGGAGCTACTGCTGCCTTGGAAGTGTCCCATAATTATATCCAACTTCAGGCCTAAGGAGAAGTACAAAAAGGCAGCCTGGAAACCTCTGGATGTATATCTTCTCATAAGTCTCTATGGATTTGCTGATAAGACTGCCCCTAGAAGGATTCTTGCTTCTGGTTCTCTCCCTAGGCAAAGGGATTTTCCCCTCCTTGCAGTTATGCTTCCAGTGAGCGTTTGAATATGGTTGGACTTTAAAGAAAAACATCCAGAGAAAAAATATATTCAGACACAAGTAATGTTTCAACTGGTTTTACAGTATTAGCAGGCAAGGCAATTGAGAACTCTTCCACAAACAAATCTGGACAATGTTTTTCAGAGGCCAGTCTGTCCAGTGGGTCCTTTGGTATCTCCTCTCCCCTCCAGCCTTTGGAATATCAGCTTGCAGACATGTTTACAACAATAAATAGCTTCACATGAATAGTTTTGTATGACTGGGTAAATCCTTGAAGAATTTTGAGTCTCTACCATAGATATTATGGGGATTTTTGTGTTTGCTTCTAATTGGGGTATAAGGACAGCTCAGGTAATAGTTTGCATCCTCCTCCTCTGTTTAGGCACCTCTCAAATAAGTTACGTGTAGAGTCGAGTGAATTATGCAAAGTATTTAGGACCAATGCGCTCATTCTTGATGTTACTGACCTGCTAAGTTTTCATAAGCAAATGATTTTTACTTTGAAAAATAACTGAACTTCAAACTTGAAAGGGTGAACATCTTTTGAAAACTGTTATTGCTAAGAATGTCACATTCATAGAGTCTAAAAGAAAATCAATAGCAGGGGAATTGAGTTGGACCTTTTATTAGATAAGGAAGACAAATAAATCAAGGGATAATAAAAAACTCTATGACAAAGTACAGTTAAGGCTTTTTGTATTCTGATAGTTAAAAAAATTATGAACAGAAAGCATTCAATGAACCTGAAGGGCCTTTCAACATCTTAGCATATGAAATTCTCATGTAATGATGAGGTCCATTCTGGTGACAGGAGTCTGGCAGGGTTCAAACAATGGGATGAAAATTTTTCTGGACTGTGGTAGGATCCCCACACTGCAATACCACACATAAAGCAAGCTTACTGCTTTTTCTGCCTTTATCATTCCCCATGATTAACAAAAACAGTTCTTGTATGGAACAGTACTTTGCCATGGCCACGTGTCACTGTCTGGGCCAGGGGGTGGTTTGGTGCAGAGCTCTGATGTGTTTCATTGTTAATATAAGTACCGCTGGGGTTTTCATTTGGTTTTTTAAGCCGTGGGGTACTGTCAGCCTGTGCAGACTGAAGAGGATGGACAAACAGTTTTTCAGGTTCCTGTGAGTGATTTTAGGATATCTAGGATGGCTTTGCCGAGGGAGAAATGTGCAATATGTATATAGTAATTCTAAACACCACTAAACTGAAGGCAATGGAATACACAAAATGTACCTTTCATGGTCAGAAAGAGGTAAATTAATCATAGATTGCTGCATGTGTATTTTACCTGTGTAATGATCCTTTCTACAGGTGCTGTAACCCAACCAGTTTGTCCACTGTTCTTTTAATGGTTAAAGATAGGGCTATGAACATGGCTACCTTTCATAAAGTATCTAATTCAATACACTTAAAATGCTTAAGCCAAGTACACACGTGAGAAAAATAGATCTGAAACCGAAGTTTTGGCCAAAGGCAACATTTTGGCTGAAGGCAGTGGGTAGTGCCCACGTGCCTCAGACTTTGCAGAGGGTGTCCCAGCCATTGGGATCCCTAGATACTTTATCCTGCTTCATGCAACTACGTTTATCGACATATCCCAGCCCAAAAAGAAGGTTAGTCTTTGTGTTTAGATATCACATCTATACATCCCTGTAAGGCCCAGACAGTTCAAAGAGGAAAGGTTGTTTTATGTGGTGATGACCACATACTACTGGGACGGGAAGTCTCTTCCAGAGCCCTAGTTTCCCTGAGCTGTTTCTAATCCCACAGAGGCCCATGGGGCTGCAGCAGAGCTGCAAAACTTGGTCTAACGTAGATTATCTGAATTACTTGACTTATTTGCTTAGGAGCTCACTGGCACCAGGTTTTCCCTGATGGCTGCTAAGATCTGTGTGGAAAAGCCCTACAGGATGTAATAGGAATCTTTGTAGAAACATTAAAAGGCCCTATTTAAACTGCTCTGAAACTTTTAGAGTTTAATAGAGAGTAATATCCTTTCTATTGTTGTTTTTAACTGTCCTATATAATTCTATATTAAATTCTTGAGAAAGCTGTAATTTTCTATTAAATTCTTTCAGGCTTTTCCACGAGGGCTCAGTAACATTTTTCATCTTTCCCAGAAATCAATCACTTCAAGCCGCCAGCCATATGTACATGTTATGTATACACACACACACGTATGTATGTATGTTACTCCCCTGGAGTCCCTTGCTCAGAGCAAGGCTCAGTTCCCTGAAAAGTGATTACTGGGAGCAGCCGAGCCTGGGGAGAATGTGACATGCTCCTGCATCCAGGCAGAGTCGCCCTTGCTGGGCAAGGACAGACCCTTTGCATCTGCCCCCATTAGCTTTGGAGCAGAGGCTGGCAGGTCACTGCCCAGCATCACCAGTGTGCCTGCTGGTGACACTTGTGTCCCCAGGGGAAGGAGAAACACGCTCTCAGGAAGCAGGCAGCCCAGCAGCAGTTCCATGGCTCACATGAATTAATCTACCCCTTTTAAAACATTCACAGGCTGGTCTGCTGTTGACTGCTCCCTGTACCCGAGCGGCTTTGCAGCTTGGTGGGGTTTAAAGGGAAATTCTGACGGTACTTTCTCTGCAGATTCAGTTTATCCCAGCGCTGGCACTCAGACCACCTGATGTGCGTGTTATGTTTGTTTATTTTGCTGATATCTCGAGGAGGTTGTTGGCAGTCTGTTTCCTGCTCTTTGGGTACATATGCTGCAGCAATCACCCTGCTCAGTGTACGGTGTGCAGGAAATGTAAAGTTCAGTAAACAAAACAAGCACATACTCTTTGTGAATAGGAGAATATTTTGCTCTTCCTTCTGGATTGCATTTTTACTCCCAATGCAGCAGGTGTAAAAGGGCCATCAACACCCCTGTGAGAGAAGCCTGGCCTGAGCTGACTGTAATGCTCACAGCAGCAATCTCTTCCACCCGTCAGTCTGATGCTGAGCTCTGAAGCTGCGTGTTTGTCAGGGTTTGATGGTGCTGAGATCCTGACTGACCCCACAGCTAGAGAATCACTCCTTCTTCCAGCTTTGCTCTCTGCAAGCCCGGCTATTTTCATCTCACCTTCATTAGGGAACTGATCTGCTAGGGTGCCGAGGCTATGGACGAGGAATTTGTTGTAATGTCCAAATGAAAGTGTATAAATGACAGTGAGTAAATAAAAACATATGGGTATTTGTATATCTATACATAAAGTGAATGTTTAATATAAACTTTTATATTGAGCTGTCCATGCATCTGCTGGGGTTGTGCCTGCCAGAGTTGGAGAGTGAAGTATGTGACATGTGAAGCAGCTGGGAGTAAACACTTTAAGATACAGTTATCAAAGCCCTTGGCAGCTATTCCAGGGAAATTCCCAGACCTATGGAGTGTGAATGTCTTGAAATTTGTGGGAGCAAGGGATAAAGTATGAAAGTTTGCCTATCAGGAAGTCCTGCTCCTGCAGTGGTGAAGGTCTGTGGTGACTCCAGTAAAATTGATGGAGTTGCAGTAATGCAAAACTGTTGCGAGGTTGGCATCGAGCACTTTGCTTTTCTAGGAGTTGTTAATCAAAGTTCTGACCTTTTCCCTCGGAAGTTTTATTTCTTTTTAACTCTGTCCATGGGGTTACCAGATGTGCTGCATTACTGGGATTGTCTTAGCCATGCAAGGCATTCTTAGGGTCCCAACTGACTTGCTGAAACTGGAATCTGTCCTGATACCACTAAAATGTGCATTTCCCAAGGGCTTTCCCCACTGTCCTCTCCATTCTAGCAGTGTGTCCATGTGGCTGAGCACAACTTCTCCTTCTGTAGTCACCTCAAACCTCAGCTGCTGGTCACCTGAAAGCCTGAGATGGACTATCATATTGCTACCTTTACATGCAAAGGTGAAATTCAGCAATAGTTTCAAGCGTGACATGTAGGGGAAAATGTCTTCATTTGGCCGGGCTGTGAAAGGGACAGACTGAGTACACTCACTGCAGAGGGATAAAGAAGAGAGAAGAACCCGTAAAGCCAGTAGGATAGGAAATGAAGTAAGACTGGGAAGTGAAGGGTAAAAGGAATTACAGATTACATTTTTGGGGCTTTATCTCTGCAGGGACATGGTAAGGTTTGAAACAGATAAAGATTGTTTATATGAATGATCTGAACTGGCAACACAGGTTTAAAAGCTAAGTCCAGGATCTTCTGACACATCAAGGGAGCTGATCTTTAGGCTTGATATGAGACTCAGACCAGGAATGTTTGGCATGATTTTGCATTTCCTAATACAAACTCTAAGTGCCTGACATAGAATCCCACTCTTGTTAAAACAGCAGTACGATTTTTAATGAGCAAATGTTCAAGAGATTGTTTTAATGTCCTCCTCAAAAAACTGCCCCTCAAATCACAGCCCTCTTCACCACCATACACAGGACTGTAACTTTACAGCCTCCTTGGAGCAATGTGTGATGCTTAGCAGTTCCTGACCTGTGCAAGTAATGAGCTGCAACTCGGTCATGGGCCCTGGACCCCATCTCCTCTCCCTTGGGGTCTAGCAGAGATTGAGAGTCTTACCCCTTTAAGCGGAATAAGATATTGCGCCTCGTGTTGTATTTGGCCTGAGAAGGAAAATGCTCCAAGCTTGGAGTATTAAACTGGCTTGAAACCCTCTATGTGTGAGGTGTCACACATGCAGGCAGTGCCTCGGCCAGGTGCAGACAGTTTGGCTTCCAGGTGCTCCCCATGAGCTCCTCCAGGTGACAACTCCCTCCTCTCTGTTCCACCTCTATGCAGGTGGCTACATATAATATGAAAATTCAGCCTGGTAGAGAACTTCTGTAGTCACCTTTTCCAGCTTCTGGAATGCTCTGTCTTCCTGGTGTGTTGTTGGGGTTTTTTCCCTGAGCTGTTGAGGCAAAGAACTATGTGTCCTGTGCCACTGCAGCCGATGGCTGGGCTGGCTTCAGTGCGTGAAGCAACTTCACATCAGAGCTGCTGACAGGGGACTTGCTCCCCTTATTCTCCAGCTTGGTTCTCTTGAGTCAGATTTGCCAGTGTGAAATGCTGTGACACTCACTGATGTATGCTGAGACTTACCCCATGTCCCCTGGCCTTGGTTTTATTTGTCCCTCTGTGCTGGATGTCTTCTATGTGCAGTTGCGTTTTGTCTTGCAGTCCTGGATCTGTAGCCACCCCATATAACAAGCATTCCAGTGCAACTTTGATGTTACCTTTTGCCCTTTTTTTATGTGTCTGTTTGACAGCAAGGTAAAAATCCATTTGCACTGTGACCCCAGGCCTTCTGCTTTTTTGTGCCAAGCAGGCTGCTGGCTTTCCCTCTGTTCCCTTTCCCTGAGTGTCTTGTACTGCTCCTTCTCTGGGCTCTTTATGGGAAGTTACCGTGTTTCCCTGTCCCTCCAGTCAATGCTAAGTAACTGTCCAGTCCTCAGGAAAATGGCTCATGCTGGTGTGTGATGGTCCATGCTGTCTAATAAGCAGGATACGTCTGTCTTCTGTGCCTTTGGCACCAACCTCTGGACTGTCTCCACTGCTGGTGCTCCTTCTGCAGGCACTCTAGAGAAGATGCATTGCATTCGGATTCCCCTTTGGCAATGAATTACATGAATGCTGCCGCAGCACACAGTGGGCAATTGACTGAACAAAGGGTGCTAGGCTATGAATAGAATATAACATCAGGTCCCTGAGCTTGCCTCTTGCCCTCATGTCCCTCAGAATACCACCTTGAGTTTAGTTCAGTTGGTCAGAGCGTGGCGCTAAAAACACCAAAGTTGTGGGTTGGATCCCTATATGGACCATTCACTCTAAGAGCTGGACTCGATGATCCTCGTGGGTTCCTTCCAGCTCAGAATATTCTGTGATTCTGTGCATTGTCACAGGGATAAGAGCAGTGATATGCTGTGACCATATAGTCTGTTACCGACAGTGAAAAGCCACCCATCAGCGCTTGGTTTTAGTTTTCTGAAGCTATATAATCTGAACATTAGAATCTATGGCTGCATACTCCATGTTCTGTTTTTATGAACAGCTTACTGCAAGTGTTTTTTGGATTACCTCGTGTGGGACTCCAGCCCCAGGTGTGAAATGTGTCCCAGTCTCATGAGATAATTCCCAATCTCTAAGATGACTGCCAGTCAACCTGAAGCAGTGTTACTTTTCCCATTCAGCTAGAAGCACAGGGTTACCTCCTGTGTGAGTTGCTTTGTGTGTGACCTGATCAGCCCTAGGATTTGCCTCCCTTATGTCCCCTGAGGTCTTTTAGCAAAGATATTGCTTCGCTTTCATGCCATAATTTGCACAGCAGCTTTGACTTCCAAGGGAGAAATGCTGTTCTCAGGAGGGTTTGGGGAGATCAGAGCCAGGAGGGCTGTTTTTAGGGGTTATTGGTATCTTATGTGTGAAAGCTGGATTCCCAGACACGTGCTGAGAACACGTGTATGGCTCCTAAGCCTCAGTCTGAAACCCCATGCATGATGACTTCAGATCCAGTGCCTGCTTACTATTTCTCTTACGTTTCCCCTGCAATGAGTCCTGCACCTGCTCTGACTGCACTGCTGCTTCACAGCTCTCAGTCTTCTGTCCACTGTGCTGCCTCTAGAAAGGTGGCTGCTCTTTCTATGTCCCAGACTTGGTTTCATAAACCCTGCTCTGGGGATTTCCTTAACGCTTTCCATTTTCTCAGGATGTTTTGATATCATAATCCTGATTTGCTTCTCTGTTGTCAGCTCCTCCTGTCATTAGTTACAGGTTTGGTGGCTGGGAGTTGCCGTAACGACTGGGTCAGTTTACCCAGCAGGCTGGGCTGATGCCAGAAAGTATTTGTGACCAGCCAGAGGTACTTGTAGAGTTGCCAAAAGGTACAGTAGAGGTGGTCAGGAGAGTTCTGTCACAGTTGGTCTGGATTCACTTTTTGGCATCACCAGTGTGAATGATTTCCCCCAAAGCCCTGTGGAGTACATTTATACTGACACCAGTTTTCCAACTGCAAGTCTGACACACCTGAACTCTTCCTTGTCACTGTTAGGCTGGAAGTAGCAGCAGGAATAAAGATGTAACTCTACCAGCTCTTACCTTAGAGACCCCATCATGGGTAATGGAGCTCCACATTTCAGCAGGCTCAGGTTGCCAACAGGAATCTGTTTTTAACTTTAGTTTATTCAGTGTGTCTGTCCTTGAAATACATCTGTATATTCAGCAGGAAAAGTGCACAAGGAACTGTATTCCCTTCCCTTTAGTGCTGAGAATACCTGACATGAAACTACACTTTTATCTGGGGCTTGCCCTGTTCTTCCTATGTTTCTTTCTATAAACCTCAAGTGTTAATATCTCAAGTGTTTGGTGGGTTTTCTCAAAAGAGCCAAATTTGCCCACTGACCTTTATGTGTTTTCCCTGTACGTGGCTAAGGTATGGATATGTGTCTTCAGCCAGCTACTGCAGTTTATCCATGTTTGTAGGATCACATTGCAGCTGATTCCACTTTCCAGCTGGAAGAAAATTGGTTTAACAGCACACTTGCAAATATGGAAAGCTAAATGTTAAGCTACACCTCCTCCTGCAGTGTGTGTGTGTGTGCTGATTATCTGTGGCATCTGCTAAGTTCTTGCTGCAACCATCAGAAAAGCTCTACATATCTACTTAGCAAATGAGAGGATGACTGTGTAAAGATTGCACAAGAAACAATACCAGTGAAGACCTGCACACACAGAATTCAGTGTAAATGAATGCAAAGTGTGTAGTGACTTGTACAGCCCTTTGGAGGTCGATGCTGTGTGTTGGGATGGCTGCCAAATTAGAGCTGCCATAAACGCATGAGTTGCTGTATACTACCCATGGTGACATCACTTTTTTTTTGTTGTACAGGTCTCTATACTTACTGTGTATCTCTGTACAGACATATAATAAGTGTTCTATGCTCTTTTTTCTTTCTTTTTTTTCCCCCCTTATTGAAGCATTTTACTCTTACATCCTTGGCTGAGTTGGTTACTTCTCATTTCTTTCAGCTGCCTTTGCTAGCTGGCAGCATTTGTCTAGATTAGCCCCTTGTCCATCAACAGCCTCCATGGAATGTTTGGATTTCACTCAGAACCCACAGTCTTTGTGAGGGAATCCGAATTCATGTGTGGATCCCATTATTCTCTGTCTGCAATACTCGTATCTGTTCAGTCCTTGTGGTCTTGATGAGTAGGAAGGGGCTGAGAATGGACCACTGTCTCTGCATGGTCTCATTCTCCATGGGATGAGAGTCCACTAATGCCTTTCCCAGCTGCCAGAGGGCTCTTGGGATTTCTCACAGCACCAGTGTCTAACTCATGTCTTCTTCAGAAAGGAGATGCTTTGCTTCCTCTTTCTCATCTCCCGCCATCCACCTTGCTTACAGATTCAGACCACCCTTCTTCAAGGCTTGTTCAGTGATACCTGTTCAGAAATTAATCTTTTTGGTGACCTGTCTCTCCATGCCAGCTGCTTGTCTCCTTTTTCTATAGCATACCATTTACCTTGTAAATGCATGTTTTTATTTACTATTGGGCTCACTGAAACACCCACCGCCACAACCATTGTACTTTATTTGTGCAGGGAAGCTCAAGTGAATTAAAAACATGCAGAATAAAAGCAATTGGACTTTGCAAAAGGGGCTTTGATAAACCCTTTCTACGATACATAAAATTAAATAGGCTTTTATTAAAACAATTGATCACAGAAGTGCTCGACCCAAAGAGACACAGACTGGTTTCCAAGTCCTTCTTCTGACCCCTTCCTAGCCGCACTCCACATGCTTTCCTCCAGCTTCCAGGAAGGTTGTGATCATCTTGCTGAGTCACCAGCTGCCTCCACCCTTGGTGGGATGGGAAGGAGAGGGAGAGCTGCTGCTGCTCCCTGCTGCTTTGCTCAGGAGCACCACGGCAAGAGTCTTGGCTGACTGGGGCTATATAAGCCAAACAGAGCACCAGAAGTGTAAGTGGCAGTGGGAGCTTGAGGGCTTTCTCCTTTAGGCATGGAGATATAAAGAAGCTGAGAGTTTAGCCTTATAATACAGTGACATAGTCAATTTTGATATGTGCTTCTGGTACTGCGAGACACATAAACCCCACAAATCTTTTCTGTTTCAGATGTTTGTCACAATAACTCCTATGTAAGCTTTCTGTAGAACTGATCAGTGAAACCCTAAGTCCCCTGAAGTCAACTGGAAAGCTCTTGTTTTCCTGGCCAGTGCAGGGCAAGGCTTTTTTTTCCCTTGTGTTTGTTGCAACACTGAATATAGACTAATTTTTACTCTGTATTCAATCCTTTCCAATGAATTATTGTTAAATACATAGTATCTGTTTATCCTGACTGCACTGTAACAGTAGTAGAATAGCATTAACTGCTCTGAACAAAAAAGTATTTGATAGCTACTTATACAGGAGGGAAGCGAACAAACCCTGAGTTAGCTAGACATTCTGCTAAAAAGCAGGTATTTTGGATGGATTTAGGTATTTGTTTTTTGTTTGACCCAACAATGCATCATGTTGCATTTGTAGCCTGCATTATAAAAAGCTGTCTGGGGGATAATGACTCTCCAAATTCATGATTTCCACTTTAATTACCCTTTAGATTAATATTTGCTCAATGGAACTTGAGGTCTTGGAGCAAGTTTCTGGGAGAATCTTAGGAAAACAGACCTTATCAGTAGAAAGATCATCCCTTATGCAGACATTTTAGTAAAAATGTACCTAGAGAATCACTTTATTGTTCTAGCCTTTCTTCTCCTTCATAGTTTATATGGTAATAAGCAACTGGCCCATGTGGAATCAAGTTTAGTGAGTAGATGTGAAGACAGATTTGGGGCATGACCTTCCCTTGTTCATGTCAGTCAAAGATTTTTCTGAAAATGGTGAATTGTGGTTTATGTTGAAGTAGTTAATGTTCTTCAGTGATTAAAACATGGTACACATGGACACTTTCTCAAACTGCATCAAAACACATCTAAATTTCAGGTTTCTGATTTAGTAAATCACTTTCAGTCACCTCGAAGTTCTTATGAATTTTCACAGCAAGCCCCAAACCAGAAAAATCTTACAATAATCACAACATTTGCCCAAACAGATCAGAGTGGATACAGTATCCAAAAGGTTTATGTTGATAAAGTCTCCAAATTTCTGCAAACAGATTACAAGTTTTTAGATAGACTTTTGAAGGTCTTTGAGCTACACGCCCAAGTTGGAAAAGGGCCCGAGCACAAGAAAACAACCTTGAGTGGGAATCTTGTCAAGGCTTACGAAGCTAACATCTGGCTATAAACCCCGGGCAGTCCTCCGGCCCCTCGCTGTGAGGCTGAGGACGAACTTCGGGCCCATACTGGGGTTTAGGTTTGTGAGAGGGCTGGTGATTCAAGGCATTTCACCGAGGTTTCCAGAGCTGGTCCCCATGGAAGGGTGGTGGACGTGATGGCAGAGCCAGTGCAGCCCCTGCCCTCTCCCCTCTGAGGTCCTCATTGTTCTCCTTGCCCCCATCGCTGGCAGAGGCACCAAGTGAGCTGGAGCTGCGTGAAGCTCACTGGGGCCAGGGAACATTGTGGAGTGCTGGGTCAGTCCTGTCTGTCTCCCCTTTTTTTTAAATGGGATCCCACAGTGCTATCCAGGGCACTGCTTTTTTGCACCATCAGCCCTGACCCATCCAGTCCGATGGAAAGATCTTTGATTGACATATTGTCACAGCAGCCTTTGGACCAAATCTGCTCTTGCACTGATTTTCCTACTGGAAACTTGACTTCCTGAGAGCTCCTCTGGAATTGCAGCAGCGTAATTGAAAGTAGAATCAGGCATCAGAACATCCTTTATTCCCCTGGCTGAAGAGAAGTGAGTTATCAGTGTGAATATTTGAATGTGAATGAAGCTGGAGAAATGGAATTCTGTAGCCAAAGACTTTTGTGAAATGCCTTCACCAGCGTATAACACAGCCTGGTGATCGTCTTTTATTCATAAATTCAATACTAAGGTGGAGTACACCCTTGTCACTTAGTGTGTAAAATCACAATTAATGTACCATAATGGACTTTAAACGGTAAATCCTGTAGAACTATTTATATATCATAAAATATTGCATTAAAAACTCTCTCCTCATACTTTTGTTCTATTTCCCCTTTCCCCCTGTGTTTTAAATGCAACTTTATTTCTTGTTTTATGCTTGTGCAAAGCTGTAGGAGACAGTGAAAGAAAAGGAGAATTGGGGCAAAACGGCCGTTTGGCAGTGTCCATAATCTTTTTGATGTAGCACATCAGTTTCTATTTGCAACTAGCTTTTAAAGAAAAATGATACAATGATGGAAGAGGCACCAAAGACAAAGCAGTAAGTTGGGATCTTTCAGTCTTTTGTTTGCTCTTTCTGTCTTTTCTTGGCAGACATGGAAGTAAAACCCAGTGCCACAAACTCCTGCAATAGCTGTCAGAGGCCCAGTCTGTTGTTGCTAGACCTGTGAAATCCCACAATATATGGCAGCCAAATGATCTGCTCTGATAAGTGAGCTGGGTTAAAAGGGATGGCAAAAATAGCAGTTCATAATTTACCTCCTGCAGCATCATCCAAGAACGTCCACCAAGGGGCTTTGATATTTGGTGCTATGCAAATGTGTATCTAACTGGAGTGTGTTTGCCTCAGTTGTAAGGAGAACTTCTTTAAGAGTGTGTTCACTGGTGATTTGTGATGGCAACCTGAAATTTTTACCTGCAACTTTGACACAGATTAAGTGGTTGAGGCTTTTGTGTTCGGGAACATAAGAGAATCAGTCAATCCCCACCTGAAAAGTATTGCCACATGAATAAATATAGATATGGTCTGGAGCTGGGCTTGCACATTGTTCAGTTGAATGATGCTTGGAAAAAATGGGCACAGCATCTCACTGAAGACAGGCACAATTCCACAATTCCAGCTCAAACCATGTAAATGTTTAGCCTGTGGTGAAATTCTATTCTGCTTTTACAACAGCTACTTAATATCTGGTAACCTAAAGGAAAAATACAAAAGTAGAGGACTGCATCAGTGGATTAGTGTGTAAGGACCCCTGACTTGCAGCACTCCCAACATAAGAAAGACAAAAGGTTAGGCAGACACAGGTGAAATTTTGTTGGTTTCTCATGTGCTCATACCAAAACATGACTACTCTCAATGTTTTGAGGCTGCTCTGAAACCTAATTATTCCTGCTTGCTTTATCATATATGAATAACGCTTATTTGTTGCTAAACCTCCTATTGCATAAGAACTGTATGCACAATGAATTGATATTTTGAATTGTTTCTTTATTGTAAAGAAAGATAGCTGCAATTATAAGGGGCTTCATGTCAAAGAGTGGGACCTCTGTTATTAAATGAAAATCATGGCCTATTTTCTCTACTGCTCAGCTTTGAAGGACTGAACAAATCAAACTGAATTTTGATTTAAATAATTGAGAATCCCACCTGAGAGGGTTTTAAACAAATTAAAACAAATTAAATTCCTCTCTGGCTATTCTAGACAGGATCAAGACTACCTTCCACTATCCTGGTTCTTGAGACAGGAATATTCATAGCTCTTGGAGATCTTCTGACTGTGTATGTGTGCTTATGCATATGTGTTTTGACACTACAAACAGAAAGGAGAAAGCGAACAATATAGCCTGATGTGAAATTCAGGGTTGAGAAGAGGAAGGGAGAGCACTGGTTCAGGAAGTGTTTTTTTTTCTCCTCTAGCAGTCAGTATATCGTAGCTGAAATCAAAACCCTCTAGCAAGCTCCCTGAAGGAAGCAGCATAATAAATAGGTCTTTAAGGTCCTTTCTGAATGACATGGAATGAATGCCTCTCTCTTTCCCACTCCCTCCTCCCAAGGTAGAATTAGAAAATGATTCTCCACGTAGAGATATGTGATCTGTGCTAATGGCAGCAAATGAGAATGCCAGCTGCTGTTTCACCCTCTCTTGCACCCCTGCCCTGCTCCCACCTCCCCGCAGTTACTCTGGCAGTATTTTCATGCTTTATTTCAGACTTGCTGTTTGAATAATGATAATAATGTCTTGCACTCCTGTAGTGTCTTTCATCTGAGGACTACAAAGCAGTTTTACAAATGTTAGCTCTATAGGGATCCGTTCTGCAATGTACTAAGGATGATCACAGAGGGGGCACACAGCCCCGTAATCACACAGGTGATTATTTACTCCTTGCAAATCTCTGTCATCTACATCTATATCCATTCCACAGTAAAAACTGTACAACTGTCTTGACCAAGTCAATACATATACACATGTGTAATGCACAGGAAAAAATGGAAGGAAAACTTACTACAGCCTTTCCATGAGGAATAAAACTATTTTGTTTATTTTGTTATTCAATCCCTTTTACAGAATGAAAAATGGAAAATTCTAAGGTATTTATGCATTGTTATCTAAGGTTTGTGACAGCTCCATCAGGAAGTTGTTTCCTCTTTACTATCTGAGTTAAAATTTCTGTGTCCTTGGTGCAAAGTACCAGGTCCAAATAACCCTGAATTGTGTGACACAGGAGAGGCTGAACACAAACCCTTGAAGAGAAGTCCTCTGTATTCTTGGCAAGTTTGGGATTCCTGATCTGAGCTATGCAGCTTGCAGTTCCCATCTAATCTAAACTCCATGAGATGAGTCTTGTTGTGTTTTCCTGTTATTTTCATGCAGGGTAAGGCCAAATTCTGCCCTTTTTGCTGTTGATAAGCAAATTTCACTACTTGCAGTTCACATAAACAAATACATGTCTGCTTGTTATCTTTTCCTCCCAAAGCTTCAAATTTTTGCTGGAAAATTCCACAACCAGGCTTTTTCTAATCAATTTTACATCAGCATAACAGGATCTCTCATGGTATGTCAGAATTTTAATTTCTCCTGTCTCCGTATCAGTAGTAAAGGAGCTGAGTAGAAATGAGAAATAGGCTAGCCAGACATTTTGAATTCAAATTCAAGAAGAAATTTAAGCTAAAAATAAAAGTGTATAACTCAACAACATATCTCTTTTACAGTTCAGCTAATGCCTCACTGGGTTTTGTCTAAGTCACAAAGGTCAGACTTTTCAAAAGAATCTATGAATTTTGGCTCCCTCCATGTTCCATGCCCAGGTGAAAACACACCAAACCTGTTTTTCCCTGTCACTGGCCCAGGTTACTGTGTGATCAACATCCATAACTGGGCACTGCATTTTGAGAAGACCCTGTGACCACTTACCTAAATAAAGTCCACAAGGGCCTTAAGATAAGTCCCATGTATTTTGATTCCTTGGAGAAAAAAAACCAGCTCCATGGCAGAAATCTCTATCTCAGTGTGTTTTGAGGCAGGTCATGCCTTATGCTTGGATTATTGAGCTGTGTTTTCTTAATATAATTTGTAAAATTTTTCTGGGACAAGCAGGCATAAGGAGAACTGGACTACAATAAGCCAATCCCTCTGAAAAATTTAGAGGTCTTAGGAGAGACAGAGTCACTAGCCTTGGAGAGAATCATTCAGCCTGGGATTGCAATTCACAGAGGAGTGGATCCCAGATACACAGAAGAACTTGGCACAGCTCAGGGGAGATGCTTTCTCAAGAAATTGCTGACAGTTGCCAGGAGGAAGCAAAATGGAGCCAAAGAAGCTGCGGGGATGCTTGAAACTTCACCCCGGAGATAAGTTTCTAGAGAGATGAACATGCATGTGGATTTTTTGTTACTTTAAAATCTGTTTTTTAAAAGCTTGTTTTGTCGATATAGTCCTACTTTGTGGGGTGATGGCTGGGCCACGTTATTCCTGTGATCACACCTCAGGGCAGCAGCCACTGGGACTCAGATTTGATCTGCCCTTGCAGAGGCCACTGCAGTTAGAGCCCAGCCTAGGAAAGAAAGCAGGCATTACCTGAAGGGAGGTGCAAGACTTGGCATCTGGAATAGGAGAAGGTAAACCCTGACAAACATGAAAAAGAAACAGAGCTCCAGCTGTCCAGTAACCAAGCAAATCCAGCGCCAAGTGTATGCAGGACCTTGTTATGATGAAGTGAAAATCCCTTTTAATTGAATGGTCAGAACAGGATTGGTACTTGAAGCTGACACCATGAAATAAGGATGTACTAGTGAGATGATGTCTGCTTTGGTCAAAAACTTTTTTGTTTGTGGTTCTGTCTGTTGAATTAATTTTGTGTGTTTTCTGTTCCTCACCTAAAAACTCCCCAAACAAGGCTCATAAAAGCCCTCCAGAGACAGCACTAAATCTCTGTTGATACAGCCAGGAAAACTATTTCAGACATCCCTCCATTGGATTTGCGTCAGCCTGACCTACCTTGTCGGTGTTACGTTACTTGTGACAGCCACCAGGAAAGAGGGTCATATTCAAAACAGAGGTAATTCAGACAGCAATGACCTAAACAGAGAATAAATGGGAATTTCTTCTTTGAAAAGGTCTACTAGTCCTTTTCAAAAGACAAATCTGTTTTCATTGAAAGGACACCCAGAATTCCCACTTGAAAACCTGTTTTGTGGCCATGTGACACTTAAAAGCTCCTGTCTAGAATATCCCCGTCACACCTCTCTGAATGTTTGCCTCCATCCCCTTTTGATTTCTGGACCTGCAGAAAGCATTCCACGTAGGTGTGGACCCTATGTGGGGTCACTGAGCCCTGGGCTCGTGACTTTACGAAAAGCATATTTATATTTCATACGGGTGTTCTGCAGGGGTTGTAACATCAAGCTTTTCCATGCTTTGTACACTTCTGCAACTGCATTGCACCCTGAATTTCCCTGGGGGAGGAGACCAAGTACAAAGTAGGAAGGCAGTGTGCACTGGAGTCTGGTCCCTACACCTGTACAGTCATAGGGTGGGCTGTATGACCTGGGCAGGGAGCCTCAGGGGACTCAGCTTTAGGGGACTCTCCTTTTGGAGACCCTGAGGAGTTGTCCACGGGGGTGGGAGCCTTCCCCCGTGAGCCTTGCAAAACCCTTCTTGAAAGTCACTGAATTGCACCAAATGACATCAAACACAAGAGTTAGGCGTATGGAAATTAAAGCTAGAAGCTGCATTGGGATGTCTAAGGGTAGAAGCTAAAGGCAATGGGATTCGCTGGTGCTCTGCTGGAGGAGAATGGACTTCATGCAGGAACTGTGAAGTTTCATTTTCCATTACCTTCAGCAAGGTGCCACGGTCCTTGCTGGAAAGGCATGAGAGCGATGTAAAACCTCGCCAGGGGCTGAGCTGTATGGTAATCAAAGCCACCTTTGATGTACCAGGATACATATCTGAAAAATTATTCTGCTCCATGGCCACACTTCCACCCACAGACCAGTCCCCGGGATGCTGGGGAAGAGAACCAAAATGAACCTGCGCACTGTTGCGACGTTCATGGACCATCTCTGGGTTCTTGGTGTTTCAAAAGTGGCGCTCAGGGGAGGTTGGGTGGTGCCTGCACACGGCAGCTGCACAGATGGCATTGCTGGAAGGAAATGATGGTCGGGTGCCTAAATCGCCTCCAGGTGCACCCTCCTTGTGCAAGACACAGCATTAAACACGTACTCCATGAGAGGTGTGCAACTCTCAGGAGAAGGATGGGTGTCTCTGCACACTTGGCCGTGTCCAACAAAACTCAATGAACTTCCTTAGCGCTGCTGCCCTGCCAATAACACGACAGCGCTGGTATTTTCTAGTATATTTTCCCTGCGGGGAAAACAAAGTCGTTTGGACTGGTGGCACAGCGTTGCCTTCAAACATACGTGCCCAGCTGACGTGGATTTCCATGGCACATCGCCCTGAATGTATAATTGCATTGGGGTTGGAACAGCTTTGTTTATTTGTATATTTTGTTAAGGTGTTTTGCACCTCAGGCGTGTACTTTACAAATGCAAATTCCTTGGCTTGCTGGAGTAATTTACAGCATTTGAGGGCTAATTTTTGAACCATTTTGCAATGGTAAAAAGCCCTTGTTCCTCGGGGGATCCTTTGCCAAGGGGACTTTCGGTATCTTTGCGAAAAGGTGCAGGGCATTCCCACCTCCTGCTGAAATCAGCAGGACTCAGCCAGCCAGAGGGAAGCCCACGAAGTCCTCAGCCCTTGCACGCAGGAGGAAAACCAACCAACCTCCTCGTTCCAAATCCTTGTCTTGCAAGAATACCCAGTGGCCGAGGGCAGAGAGCAGAGCCCAGCACGGTATCCGCTGTCCAAACACAGGGAGAGGCAGAGAATGATCCTGCACAGGGCAAAGGACAAGACAGTGCCAGCTTTGGGAAGAGCTGAGAAGATTCAGGGATGGTTTTCCAGAAGGAGTTGGCATTTGTTTTCCCATCCCTAGCAAAACTGTGCCGTGGGACCACCAGGAAGGGGACGTAAGGGCCCCAGCGTTGATGCTGACAGGTAACTGGGGGTTACTGGTGCGTCGTCCTGCGGTGATGGAGGAGGAGAACCACCTCCAAGGTGGTGGTGGGTAAATAAGACAGAGAATGGTCTCCAGAATCAGAGCTAAGAAGCCTAAATCAGGTGTCTGACTTTCGCTCAAGCTTTTTAAACATGCATCAGCTCTCCAGCTGCTATTCTAGGGCAGCCCTTGCTGGGGAAGGAGCAGGCAGATTTCTGGCCTGAAAACCTGTTAGAAGTGCTTTGTAACTTGGCTGAATTGAGAGCTTTAGCTCAGTGTTATATTATAACAAAACTGGGCCCAAGCTTGCTGCATTACAAAATGTTTCCTTCTATTTGTATAACTTCTTCCTGAAGCAAAACCCTTAAATTTTAAATTGCAAGTGCTTAAGATATAAGGAATTTTTTTTGTGCATGTGCTTAATAGTTTATTTAAGAAATCAGAAATGGGAAAAGAAGGGCTGCTTATTTTTTTAAAGAGCCACTGAGGTTTTAGAATTATTCCAAGCCCTGGGGTTAATTTTCAAAATGAAGTCTTTGAGAAAATAGCTTTCTAATAAGATTTTAAAATTTGGAAGCCTTTATTCTCTGGAGTTTTTAGGGAACTTGTTTTATTAAGCAATTTTACCACTAATATTTCTCAGCAATAGCTGTGCTGACACGAAAAGGGCCTCGTGATGACAATGGAGTGTCCTGGCTCCCTTTGCAGCTCAGAACCAGGGGGTCAGAGGAAGTGCCTGAGTTGCTTTGTTTATCCATTCTGTTTCGTGATGAGAAAGTTACTTTAAGCCAGCTCTGCTCAGCCCAAAGCCCTGTTTAGACATGAGAGTCCTATCTCACTGATCCAGCTACTCCCAGCTTGCATAAGCTTTACCTTGTGCTGGTGTCTTGTGCTTGTGAAATGAATTGCTGAGGCTCTCGCCGGTTTGACAGATGGGCTTAAAGCAGCTCAGCAAGTCAGAGTGAGCGACTGTGTTAGGGCACATGGGGACTGAGCCGTTAAACTTTTGGCCCTGCAGCTCAGCATAATTGTATTCTTTCTCTTTACAAGCCTCTAGATTCCTAGAACATGTTGCTTATGTTTACTTTTTTCTCCCTATCTGACTAATAAGATTTTTCAAGGCTCAAAAGCCACACAGCCTTGAAAGAAATCCTTTCTTAGTTGCTTAGCACAGATATATGTGTGGATTTTGTGCAGAGAGCGTGGGTAGCTGTCACATTAACCTCTGAAGCTGTTGTCAGGGTTCCTGGTTTATTCTAGAGAAGAGCAGAGGAAAACAGTGCTTTGCCCTCATAAGAGCAACACTCATTTGGAGATGGAGCAAAATGTTAAAATTACAACAGATGATATTTGTTGGGCTTAGGGGTTTTTCACCTCAGAGGGCCTCTCAGCGTCTTCATTTTCAGCTGGAGGAAAATGAAAGGCAGAGGATGCGATTCTGCAATTCCCTGATGAGTGCGTGGCACTGTGGTATGAATCTGATCTCTCAAATCTGGCACCCAGCCCTGCTCACTGCCTCCTCGCCATGCCTGAGGCACAGGTCTGCTCTTCCCCCGCCTTCACAGCCTACCAAATGGTTATGTTTCATGTTCTCCTGTTTGGGGTCAAGTACACAACAGAAATAGTCTGCGAGATTGTACAGTAAGGCTTCAATTCTCCCTGGAATCCTGTAGGGATCCTACAGGGGCAGGGCTTTGAGAAACAGTCATAGCAGACTCCACACTTGTGACACTTCAACCCTCTAAGCCTTGGTGAAATCAATGAATAAAGTATGAAATGTGAAGTGGTACACTCCTAAGGTTGCACTGTTCCTGCAGGAGACCCAGAGCATGTTGCTGGTGGCATCCCATACCCGGCAGAGAGTTATTTCTAGTTGTTAGGAGCTTATTCCAACATGTAAAAGTAAATGCTGACCTTGATGACGTGGGAGCTGAATGCCATTGGAGGAGTAAGGAGCTGAAATAGTGTTTGGTAGTCAAGAGAGAGACTTTTGTTGAAATGTCACAGCAAAACCACTCCTTCCCCCACCCTTCCCAGTTTTCTTTCTGCATCATTGGAAAATACTAGAAGAAATTAAAGAGGTATGCATCCTTAAATACAGATGAAATGCAAATGAAAACAATTGCAGGAGCTAGCCTAGGGTCTAGTTGTCCACAAGCCTTGTAAAGTTCAGTATACCTAGATTCATGTCTCCTGAAGCTTCAAGCATAGCTCTGTCATAGTACAGTTCATGGATCTGCAGGGTAATAAACTTGGAGATAACAAGACACCCTTATCCCAGCTTTGAACAGGAGCAGGAAATGCTGACAGTGTTCACCACTGCCTGGTGCTGATCCAGACTTCTTAAATTTCTAGCTTCGCTCACATTCAGCCTTCCAAAGAGGATCATCGTAAAGCCACACTGCTGAGATTTGCCTTGCTAACTCTGCTTAAAACTGAGAATCAGACATACACACAACCTACTGAGATAACTCCAGTGGTCTCAGAAGGCAAAAATAGCTAAGAATTCAGTGTTAAGTCTCAAACTCTGTCTTCAACCCTGTCCTCCACACTCTCTGATTTCTGGTAGGTGATACCTGTAGTGATTTTGAGGATCCTCAATAATGTGTGAGCTGGTTGTTAACTCTTTTCACCCGGGCTGAGCTTACTGAAGCACACATCTGTACTGTAAAAAAGTTAATGGCAAAGATTCAGGGCAATAATCTTATATGCACCAGATGTTTCTATTGATTTTGATTCCTTTTTTTTTTGAAGCGTGAAGGAGTAGAATGACTAGTTTGGCTCCCTAGTACTCTCTAATGTTTAATCTTAAGGACTGGGTTTTGGGTGGAGATTTTTGTCAGAAATAAAAGAATTGCTATTGAAAAACTATTTAATCAGAATGCCAGACCCCATAGCAATTTTTTTTCTTCTGTACTGAGATCTTATCTTAGCAGTTTGTTTTAAGCGATGTAATAATTTCTCATATAGAAGACTTCGGGAGCAATTTACTTCAAGGTTACTCTACTACTTTAAAAGTCTGTAGTATCTGTTTTTCATATTCAAGCCAGAAAGTATGACTGTCCCTCTCTCCTCTTTCCCAGCGTGCCGAGGTAGATGTTCAGCTGTGGTGTACATGGTCATGAGGGATGGGTGCATCTGAATAGGCCTGGGCCACTTCTGAAAATATACTGACAATCTGTCACAGTCTGCCTTGGAGTGTTTTGTGTCATCTTCACTCACAGTAGATCATGGATCTGCAGGCTGTACAGCTCAGCACTGAGAAAGCCTGACATTTCCAACCCATCTGTCCACCAGTGCAGAGTGTTCCTGCTGTGCTTTTACCTTCCCTCTATAGCCTAAACCATCTCAGTTATTGGCATCTCCGCCCTGGTGGCTGTTCCACAGCTTAACGCATCCCACTATCAGGAAGCTCCTCCATAACTTTTATCTCGTGGATTTTGGGCAATTTTCTTTGTGTGTTGTGACAAGGTACCTCTGCTGTCTCCTCTCAGCCTGGCATTGACATCCCCCAGGTAGCTGGGCACTCTCCTCCTGTGCCTCTGCACCCTCAGCTCAGTCAGAATGTGCTGCTAGCCACTACTCCCTCCTTCCACACAGGTTTTGCTGCTCCTCTCAGAATTCATACCAGTGAGTCTTTCAGGTAACAACACGCCCAGAAGTTAAGGCTACATTCCAGTGTCTGAAACAAAGCTTTTGGTGACTCAAGCCAAGATGTCTTTGGTCTGTTTTGCTACTGTAATACTCTTTACTGCATGTCCAATTTGCTGCATACTATTTCTATTAAATCTCTGTTGACATTACTGCTTTCCAGGTTTCTCCTTCCCATTGTGTGACTATTTCCCATCTGGGCTTTTCTCACGTGGGAAATATTCACACAAATTCAAGACTTCAGCTGAGCTTCCCAGCTGCATTAGGCATTTCACCAATAAATCACAGTTTCCTGTGGCAGAAGAGAAAACTGATTGAAACGGCCTTTCAAATCCCAGATGCAGTGATAGCTCACCCTTCCCTATTCCCTTACTCCCAAGCCCTGTGTAACATCACAAGCAAAATTTTAAACAGAAAACTGAATCCGGCAGGATTTCAGGCAGGATTCAAAGTTGCACTGCTAACAGTTGGCCAAGATCCACACGCTACCTCTGAAAGACATTAAAAAAAACTGACTGGAAAAAATGCTGAGTTTATTTTTGTTGTGTTAACCAAGGTTATGACCCGGTGCGCAGCCATCAGGATTATTTTTCCTCTTCCTTAAGTTTTGGCTAAGTTGGTGCTGTAATTTAGTGTTGTTTAGATGAGGCAGAGTTGATTTAAACACCTGGCCACCCTGCAGTGTAAATGCAGATGATATGGGGTGTTCAGGAGGGACAGCCTGACAGCCTTTTCCCGGTGTCATGTGAGGCCAGGACCCTTCAGAAAACAGAGCAATTCCCACAGGGACTTGGTCATCATGATTTCAAGCCCTGATGATGGTGAAGAGAGAATATTTCGGTCCCTCTGTGTCACCAGTGAAGATGTAAAAATGGGCAAGGTCGTTCAGACCCTGGACCACCAAGGCCAGGGCTCTGTTCCCAGGAGTGCCTTTAGGAAAGCAAGTATGAGAACAAAGCAAGCATATGTGATAATTCCTTCTTTCACTTTCCAACTATTTTCAGCTCAGGGGATTTCCTGGCCCTGGTGAAGTTTGTCTGTTTTGTCACACAGGGGATTTCTATTTCAAGCACTTGTCCAGTCTCCCCTGAAGCCTATGTAAACTTTTCGCACCCACGTAGTTCTTGGCAAAAGCTCTGCAGGCTCTCTAGTTGCTGGTGAAAGAAAACACTTCATGTGGCAAACTCAGCTGCATTGAACCTCGTCTGGTGGCTCTGGTTCTTGTACTGGAAAAGGGAGGGAACAGTTATTCCCAATCCAGCCACTCCTTGTTGCTCTGAATTTTATAGACCTTTATCGTATCCTCACCAAGTCCAGGCAGGAGAGTCCAAGACTACTCAGTGATTCCTCATAGGAAAGCCGTTTCACACCTTTGATAATTCCTATTTCCTTTCTTTGAGTCCCTCTTCCAGGGGTCCCAAGTTGGGTGCGTTACTGAAGAGAGGGGTTGGGGAGGAGATGAAGGAACACCACAGTGGCACAATGGTGTTCCCTGTTTTGCTCTTTATTAATTTTCTAGACTTCCTCTGACTTGAATTGCCTTTGGATTGGGAATGCAGAGCCTTTGGCTCTGCATGCTGATAACATGTAACAGCCTGTGCTGCTGGAGAAAAAAGATTTTACTGTCTGGTCATTGCTAGAATTCAGTTTCTTTGCAATAAATCAGATCTAAGATGAAAGATTACTAATACAATTCAGGGCAGTTCCTGGATTTCTTAGCTCAGGCAAAGCCATAAATTAAGCAGTGCCAAGGTCTGAGCACCGGAGCTCAGTCTTTGGCACCGCTGTCAGTGTGCTCCTGGCTAAGGTTTTGTCCTGCACCAACCTGCCCTTCTCCCAAACAACTCCCAAGCACGCTGCAAGAATTAGCATGGACCAGGGCTGGTTCCCAAAGCGGTCTGGCTGCAGCTCGGATGCTGTTAGTTCCTTTGACTGTGATTCAGAGGATGAAAGAGATTAATGGTATAAGTATGGCCAAACCATGCCAGCTGGACTCCGAGCTAGGGAACAGGCACTGGATATACCTAAAAACTTCCCTGTGGTGTTAGAATGTTCCCAGGAGCAAGGCCAGGATCTAGAACAGGCTTGGAAATGCTTTAGCCTGATTGTGGGATGACAAGAAATTAATATCAACATTGGTTATGCTTTTTGTGTATAGTGATGACAATGAACTTCTGTCTCCGGAACTTTCCACCTGCCTACTTTTCTCAAGCATCCAAAATTGGAGATGATTGAATTATTCTAGATGAGAAGATTGATACATTTATTTTCCTGCAGGGCATGAAAGAATCTATGCTGAGGGGAGATGTTGATTTAATTGATTTGGTTGCTAAGCCAGTTTAATGAAATCCATATATAACCTGCATGGAAAGCACCCCTAAGTGTTCATGGTTTTTGACAATGAAGAAAGCCTATTCATATATTTTACAAAGGTACACATAGTCTGGATGCTGAAAGGTGCAGACCTTCTCCATCCGCCCCATGGTGTGTCACCCCAAAGCTTTCCTACTGCTTTAGCTGTTGTCACTGCCATATTCACTTTGCTAATCTGTCCTAATGTATCTCTTCTCATTCAATTGCAGGAGCACTGGCAGCATAAAAACAAATTTCCATTTAAATTTTTTTGCCATCTGGGGTAACAAATAATACATAAGGTAACAGTAATGGAAAGTGATGAGGGACAGGAAGTTTCTCATTTATTTTAGTTAATTTAGCCTGTGCATCAAGAGCATTTCCATACAGTTAATGCACTATTACCAGTGGTTCCCCTGTTGTTTGTGTGAACCTTTTACACAGCAACAGGCAGAAGAGAGCATTTGAACAGATAGAAGAAATTAAGCAAAGGCAGCAGAGATTCAGGTCTAGTGGGTAAAACTTCAAGTGCTCACAGAGATCAAGGTAAGTGGAGGAGGATTGCACTTGATATTTTAAGTTGCTTTTATGAAACCAGGTTAAATAATGACCATGCTTATTTATTGATACTGGTTCAGTGAAGAGAGGCTGGCATTCCCAGTAAATGGTTTGTGTTAGTCATTAGTTACTTATTTTATACATATGATGTACAAAGAAGCTAAAAGAATGTAAAAGACCTGAAATCAAAACCAAGCAGTTGGGAAATGCCAAAATCAAGGTTATTGATTGGAAATGTGGTTAAAATGGAACAAATTGGAAGTTATGAGAGCAATGTGTCCTGGGGGATCAGTAAGAAGTGGATGTTTCATCCTCCTGTAGAGCAGTGGTTGCATTTCTACAGCTTCAAAATTTTCGTCATATAATACACCAAGTCTTCTATCGGTGCGAGTCTTAAAAACTAGTCCCTTCGTCTTAATGTTTTAATGAGACATGTGAAGCCTATTGAATAAGAGGAACTTTCTCTTTCCTGATGTTTACTTGAAACAAGTGTTGCACAATTTTCTGTTGCCTTTAGACTCCAGACTCTTGCCAAAATCCCCAAAGCCCTCAGATCATAAGACCCTTTTGTTCCTCCCTTTCCAAGGAACTGGGGGGGTTCTCGTCCTCATCTGTTTCCCTCATTCCTAGTAATCTGGAGCTTGTATCTGCATTCCCCAGACACAGAGTTGTCAGCACAAATGGACAATTCCTGGGGACGCTTTTACAAATTACAGGGCGCCTTGGCCGACTGCGACTGGTCATGCTGTGATTTGCCTGATCCATCCTGCCCTAAGGATTTTTGCTCTGAGCAGCACCTGTCTCCTGCTGATTTCTACCAAGTTATTACAGATAGATGAAATCAGCAATGCCCAGTTCTCCTTTCCTGAAAATTGCTAGTGCTTGCACTGTGCCCTCAACCCTTCCGGCAGCACATGTGTATAATACCTCCTCTGAGGCCTTCCAGGACCAGAATGAAAATGAAGGCACCAAAATCTGTCAAAGAAGTTGATTTCTGGGGAAAAAAACAAACCCATGTGATAAGTTCATTCAGTGATGTGTGAAGCACTGCATCCCCAAAGCAGGGACTGGTGGATGGAAAGGCTTTCACCTGCAGCAAGATGAATTTGGTGCCTGCAAGGGTGTGGGCACCTTTTGCAAGGCTGTGTGGCAGGGCTGGGGATGGCAAATAACCTGAAGAGGACAGAGTACAAACCCATCTTCTTGCCCGTAAAAGAAAAAGAAGCTGGGAAAAAAATGTCTTGATTATTTAATGTGGAGAAAAGGGAGACATTATGTGGTGCATGAAGGCATACAGTTGGAGGGATGCTTGTGACCTTGTGAAGGCAGACTCATCTTCTGCTGAAGCTTTGTGTCAGTTTGGCTTTCAGTCCTCCTGTTGCTGTGGAAGTCAATGCACTGAGGCATAGGAGATGGCCAGAGGAAAGCTGCTCTGTGTCCTTCAGTGGAGAGCTGGGATCACCAGGGAATGTCACCGGTGGTGGCAAATCTGACAGCCAGAAGCTGTGCAGGGGGCAATGACCTGCTCTGCTTATATTGCCATGGCAGCACCTGAATCATACAGATGTGTCTGGCACTCTCCTGTCCACCTCTTAGATGATTTCCAGTGGTGGGGCACCTGACACGCTACACCCAGCAAGGTGCCCGAGCAGGTTGAATGGTCCTTTGGGGGCCAATTTATTGGACTGTCACTGGGGTGAGGTTCTTTGTTATTTCCATTCTTTCTGTTTGATTGTCTGTGAGCTCTGTGGAAGCCAAATGGGCTCTGAAAAGTCAAGTTGTCTTCATTCGCAAGGAGTTTTTTTGCTGTAAGGTGTATCATAACCAGCTTTCTGCATTTAGAAATTGCACTTTAAGCCCTAAAAATTATTATAATCAACTTTTTCTAAAATAATTTTTTAAGTAATGCCTTTTTAAGTACTTTCTATCTCTTTTTTTCTCTTTTTTTGATATTTTTTTATCCCCCAGGCCTTGAATTCATGTTTTTAGACTTGTCTCTGCAGGCACAAAACCTACTTTTTTTTTCTTTTAATGAAAGCTGAGATTTTTCACAACTCCAGAACCTGGAGCTCTGAGCAAAACAAACATTAATTACAATTATGAGAGCTGGCAGTACTGAGAAGGTAAAGCCTTCAAAATGCCTTCTTGGCTCTACCAGCAGAACTTTTCTCTTGCTGGATAAAACTAGCCACTCTTCACCTGCATGATCATTTAAGTGAGACCAAGACACCTGGAAGGGGACACAGAGGGCAGCTGATGGTGAGATGTGGACACTGGCAGTGTTTCTGTGCTGGTGGCTGTTCTGTGTCCCTGTGACCATCCACAGCCCCAGGGACATGGATACCTGTGCTTGGGGGTAGGCAAAGGAGGAGGAGAGTTTTGAGATGTTTTAGAAAAATGCAATTCTGGACTGTAAAAATTCATCCTGATACTTTATGGAATCTGATCCCTACTTTAATCTGCTTGAAACAGAATATTCTTACTGAGCCAGCAGGCACCTTAGAAAGTGTTAGAAAGAAAAGCATGCATGCTCTTCTTCAGTGGTTGTTGCTTTTTCTGATTTTTGTACTGCAGACGTGCCTATAAACTACAGTCCAGATCCAAGCCACCCTTAGGCTAAATACTGGACAGGCATGTAACAAGCACATGCTCCAAGTACATGTCTGTGGAAAAATAAGTAAAGATCAGACACTTATCTCCTTAGTCTTCTAGAAACCTTTACTTGTACTCTTATGAAGGTCACAGTATTTGTTATCCAATTATCCATCTATGACTTTCTCCAGTTGGCTGTAATATATGAAGAAATCATAAGGAAAAAAGAACCTTGTTTTAAAATGTAGGTTTGTTCGAATTTAATCTTCATTGAGCCTTGAACACTTAAAGAATTTTTTTGCAAAGTTAATTCTGAACTTTCACCCGTGTTCAGAGGTGCAACAGTTCAGTGAAGGTTAGTCTTTTCAGAAACATGATTACTGATAAAAACCTGCACTACAGCTGTTATTCATGGCTGGCACAGTTAGAGGTTTTTGTCTTACAAAATGAAGAGGGTAATAAATTTGTAAGATCCTCAGTGTAGCCTCTGCAAATCTCTCTAGGGGCATATTCCACCCCACAGAAACAGTCTTTCATTGTGTGCTTGTGCAGAGTTTGTCTGAGAAATTAACTGAGTCACAGGTTGTAACTGTAATTATCAGTCAGTCTTCTATTTGTCTCCTATAGTGGTTTTGCCCAGTGTAAGATGATTTTCTTTTAGTTTCAGAGGCAGCAAGTAAAGGACTGTGAACACTAAAAATGTGCATGTTTACATATATATACACGTACACACGTGTTTGTGTGTGTATACTCCTGTATACACCTATTAAATATATATTGATACATAACTTGTAACCTGTATCTATATATCAAAAGTTTTTCAGAGATTTTCTTAAAAAGTTGCAATAAATTGATGATCTTGGCTGGCTTTTCTGGAGTCTTCCCAAGCCTAAAGTACATGTGGAAAGTACCAGAATTGCCAGTGCAAAAATGTAAGTTCACCTCCTCTTCCTGGACATGCCCACGAGTTCAGATGGACCTCCCAAGACCCCGCAGAGCAGGAGGTGTCCCCGCTCCAGCGTCAAGCCCTCGATGTTCATTCCTCTGTAGACACTGAGTTCCAAACCTTTTTTTAGCTTGTAATTCTTCCAGCTGTAAATACAGGATGGATGGGTACCAGGCACCTGTTACCTAATTCCTTGCCAAGCTTTTCAATTTTAAATCACATTAGATACTTGTTCAGGGGAATCTTTGTGACTTATTAGCTGTCGAGAGAGTGGGAACGTACTGGCCATGTATGGGAATGGCAGAAAACTGTCTTCTGAGGTATCAGAGAGGAACAATAGCCACGCACTTACAGTATAAATACGAAGCACCATCTGGTCTTAATTACTGTTGAGGAATGTACGTATATCATGCATGGAAACGATATCTATCAGAGGAAATTCCTCTCAGTTATATACCAATGTAATTCCACTGAATCCCAGTGATTTACTTCAGAGTCACCTTGCTGTAAGTAGGAGTGGAGCTTGGTCCACTGACTGACTGCTCTGGTCCCATGTAAGGAAGAATGTGTAATGAGTTGTTCATCGCTGAGCTTACACTGCAGCAGAAAAATACACAGGGGACAGGACAGGCACATCAGGGGCCTACTTCAGTAATATTTAACTGTCTGAAATGATCACTGTAACTCTTAGGAAGAGCTATTAATATTTATTATTTGCATTTTAGCTGTGACTAGGTCTCAGTTGAGAAAGATAACTCTGAGATGTAAATCCCTGCGTTCCTGCAATATCCATCAGAGGATTCTCATAGCAATGACTGATGTTTTAAAAGCTCTGTGGATGGTCAGCATTCAAAGAAAAAAGTCAACCAAGACGGCAATCAGAAGGAGCTGCAGCTTGCCTTACACAAGGCTTTTCCAAGAGATCCTGCAGAAATTCTTGATATTAGACCCTGTATTTCCCAAATGATAATGTTTTAAAAAAAAATCACATATTTTGCCTTCTCTTAATTATTCCATTATTTTCTTTAAAATCGGTAGGATAAGTCTGGGCAGGAAAAGGTCAAGAGACTTCTCTTGTTTTAAGATTGTAGCTGGTATGATGTAGGGGAATGCTAAGGTGTCCATTTACCAGTGAATATTTAATTTCTTGGTCCTCTTCACAATGGAGAGCAGTCTCAGCACACCTTCCCTGTCTCTCTGATAACAGGCTGCCAAGAACCGTTTTGGTTCTTCTCCCAGTAAACAGCACTGAAAGCACGTTGCCTAATTTCTTTGTCTTTGCCCAGGGAGAACTGAGAAACTGGCATGATCTCTTCAATGCTTTCTACCAAACGTGAAGGTACTTGAACCTCACCAGGGCCTCCATCCCCCTTTCTTCAGCACGATGCTGGAAGTTGTTCTTTTTGTGCTTGGAATTCATTCATCTTAAAGAAGCCAAGCATGCAAATGACATCCAAAGAGACCCCCTAGTGAAGGAAGCCTCCTGTGTGACTACCTTTAAGCAAAGCACTCCACAGCAACCGTAGCAGAAGGGCTCTCATGCGTTTTTCTCTGCTTGCTCCTGAGCAGACATTCTCATCCCCTCCAGTGCTTTGTTTAGTAGAAACAAGGCAGAATTGGATGTCCCAGTAAGCACAAGTTCCTTCTGAATTTTGCATGGGATACTTTCCTCCCATAGGGATGGATCACTCTGTTCTGCATCTCACTGCAAATCAACCTTTTTCTGCAGTGATGTCTGAGACCTACATTTTTCTGCAAAGAAGGGACTGCAAAAGGCAAAATCTTGTAAACTGTGTGGTTTTGGATCTGTGTCAGAAAAGCTGAGCTTATGACAGACAACTGCCTTGTTCCTGAGGACATTTTTGCCTGTCATTGGGTTACTTAAGGAGAAAGGACCAAGTCCCTTCAGAAAATTCATGTTTTGCTTACAGGATCTGCGGCAAATAGTTTGAGATCAATAACATTTTGAAAACTGCAGGTAACTGAGATTGTTTGTCTTCTGAAGTTTATATATAAAGTTCATCCCAAGGATCTTGTTTCTTTTCTGTGGCCACAGAGAATAGGAAAGGTTGACTCTGCAGGATGTTGTGAAGAAAACAAATATGGACATTCCCCTTCTTAGGCACCATGGCTGGGCAACTGTTTCTGTGAACATCTTAAAAATGGAAACTTGTTTCTCAGACTGGAATATTTGTGAGTCAGAGGGGTTTATGGTGACTTTGCCAGTTTTTAGAACCAAATCTATTTATAATTTCTGATTTTAAGAATGTGATACATATGATGTCCTTCATACTCTGTTGACTTTTGTCCCTTAGCTGCACAGTATGTTAAAAATCAGACAGCTGGAAAAATAGAGTGAATCAATAAAAAGAGTATGTTAATGAAAAGAAAATGTATAGAGTTGTATTTAAGGTATAAAACATTACCTAGTAATTGATTTCTATTACTGCAAAAGAAATCTATGAATGTGTTTACTGCACTTAGCATATGTTTAATTTCTTAATTCTGTTTTCACTTATGGCCCATTCCAACTCCTAACCTGTGATTTTCCCCTAAATGTGGTCTGCCTTATGGAAAAATAGGACCTTTACTCTGGAAACTATGAGTTTTTTGTTCCAGTAATGAAGAGTTCCTTGTTTCTTGTCCCACAGAATTCCTGGTGTATAGCTACCTGGAGTCTTTGCCTCCTATAGCAGGATTTAAAGGGGAACTCTAATTATTTATTTACATGATTATGTTTGAGTTTTTCCTAACATTGTAACTACTGTGCCTTTTACTCATTCTGGGCAAATGCAAAATCGACTGTGAAAGTAAAGAGTGTAAATTATCTTCAGTAATCACTTGAAATATCTACTACTCAAATTCCAGGTTTCCTTTGATTTATCAATGTCACATTTTGCATTAAGGCACCCCACTGTCCATATTAATTTCCTTTCTAATTGCAGCTCCATAGCTCAACAATTTTCCGTTGCACATTTTTGAAGTCTTGTTTTTAGTTTATTCAGCAATGTGTGATAGTAACGGGACAGTTTGCCTTTCTGATAGCAAAGCAGTACAAAAAGTTCTCTTCTCTTTCATCTGGCAGGTGTGGGTCAGCACTGAAAAGCATGTGCTAAAAGGAATTAACCTGTATATGTATGTTGGTATTGATTCTTGCATCAATATCTTGCAGATTAAAAATTGTGGCAGTAAAAGTGACGTGTGAGTAGTCAAGTGAACAGACAAGCAATTCATGGAGGTTTAAACAGGCTTTAGACTGGACTGGGACATGAACATTTTGTTCTGATAACATTGGTTGGGCTCTGCTGCAATTTCATCACAGTATTTCTAATCACATTGTTTCATGTTTTTCATTTATCTGAGGTACAGTAATCAAGTCCAATGTTTCAGCTACGTAAGAAAAACATGGGCTGCCTATCTAAACCCATTGAAAATATCTTTACACATGCTATGGGAAAATACACCTTCATAAACAAAGTGAACATTTCTCTGATGCCTAATCATGTTCCTCGGAAATAAAATGACGGTGCTATATATGATGCTTAAATGATATATATAGAAACAAGCTGTTCCATAAGCAATGTAGGCAATGAAGCCTGGTTTCCTTAAGGTTTGTGTTCTTTGTTCTCAAATCCTCAAATTCAGTTCCCTCTGAGTTTACAGCAGCAATGACTCACCCATTGTGGATAATATTAGAAGTAAGTCAGGGCTTAAAGAATGGCATGTCCCTACAATATGGCATAGCAATGTTTGTTAAATCTCAGCAGAAAATTTCTACTGAATGGAGAAAAGTAGGATGCTACATGCGGGACTGGTTAGTATTTGTTCAAAACCAGAAGACTACGAGCTCCAGCTACAAACTCAGACATAAATAATGTCAAGTGTACAAAGCAGTTACTCCAAGCTCACGCTAAGGATACTCCTTGCATTGTGCTGGGGCTGAGCTCGTGCTGTTTAGTGACATGTCCCAAAGAGCTCCTGGGGTTTCAGCACTCACCTGGGGGATCTCCATGAAGCTTTGTGCAAACAGGATGGCAGATACAAAACGGGGGGGAAATGGTGAAAGGATGAGCAGTGCTGTGTCCTTTGTCCATTGTGCACTTTGACCGTTGAATTTGAGACTGTTTTTTGGGTGGCATCCTCCTTGCTCTTCACCCTTCCCAGTACTGCTCTGTGCCTTTGCAGAACCTTGGCTAAGACTCCTTGGCACAGCTGGAGGGACAGAGAGCACTTGGGTTCAGTGCGATGCGCTCAGTGCCATGGCCTTGGGCTGAGAACTGGGAGAACTCACTTCTGGAGGAGGAGAAGGAGGTTGCACCTTGCTGGGCAGGGGAGAGAATTGAATGTGGGGCATCGGGAACTGGCAGAAAATGGGGACAAAGAGAAAGAGGGTGGGAGCACAAGCTTGACCACCACACACTTCCCCCAGGCTGTGTCATCCACGTGAGTGCTGATACACCTGGGAGGAGCGGGGAGTCTAGTTCTCTTCTTAATCACAGAGGTCTCCGCTGCTGCTCAGGTGAGCCCTGCAAGGCAGATGCACATGGAAATGCACCTCCTGGAGCTCAGCCAGGCTCAGACATAGGTTATGCACACATCTGCTCCTCCCTAGTGAGACAGGTAACCTGGAGGCTGTGCAAAAATGTAGTTTTAAGTAGCAAGCCTGGATTTAAAAGTCAGAACTTAAGGACTTGTAGAGTACAGGCAGTGGGGCCAGCTAGCAGCTGAGCAGACCTGTGAACACTGCTTATGTTTGGGGTAATCCTAGTACTTAATAAAATCACCTCCATCTTGGCACAACTCTTTCTTCTCTGGCTGTAGAAGGAGAGACAAAAACTTGCTTATTGAAACAGTGTTCAGACTTATGTTGGCTTCCTAATGTGTGTGGGTCAAACTTAACTTACCTGCCTGCTGCAACTGCAGCAGTGAAGGACTAGGAGAGGTTGGAAATGTGATGGGAAGCAGGAGGAGCGGATGAGACACTCTTTAGACACAAGTTAGATATGAATCTCCCCCATAGCCTCTTCTCTTTCTTCCTCTGTTTATTCTTCCTTGTCGGGAGCTGCCATTCCTCTGGGAGAGAAGGGAACACAAATGGATGTCTGAGGTCCTGTCTCATGTCATGTCCCCTCATGTGGCCCTCTCAGTAACACTAATAATCAATCAGGCCTAGGCACCGTATTTATTTCCAGTTCACGCTCCTGTCTCCATTAGTTTTCCCTTGGTGACTTTGTGTGTGTTTCCAGAACACCGAGTGAATGGTCTGCAGATCCTGGTTATTGCTCTGTGTGCTAACTTAGTAATGACAGCAGTACTCAAAAGAAAGTATTGTATTAATCAGATATCTTAAAAGCTGCCCATCCCCATTTCTGAGTTTCCTGGTTTGTTTTGTCATTCGTGTACCTGTTTTTAAAATTGCTATCTTTCCTTGATAGAAACCGTATTTACTTACCCATTGCCAAGAACATCAGTCATATGAAACTATAACTAGGTAATAATCTATAGCCTTGTTTAATACCCTATTGTAATAAAAATAAATACTGCATTTAGCAATTTACAGATCCTGAATGCTAGTTAGTTTCTTCTGGCATTGTTGACTTCTTTGTGATCTTTGATCTTGTGTATGTCCCATGAAGGTTGTGTGTACGTTATTAAATCTCTACTTCTTGACTGTTGTTACTGTAAGAATGAACTACTCAGAAGTCTCTGAATGCCAGTCTAATGAAACTGAATAAAGATGGATCATGGGAACGACCTGAATGCATAGGGGATCTATCATATAACTATGAGAAAACATGTTGGACTGTTTGTGACTAATATTTTTTTTTTTGATTTATGGATTCTGTCATCTTTTATAATGATCAAATTAATAAAAAGCACAAGACTTTTAGGCTCTGCTAAAACAAAAACACACTTTCCATTGGCAAACTTTGTCTACAGTAACTTTTCAAGCATTTTGAGAATCCAGAGTTCTTGAAATTTTTGGTGTAGGTTATGATTTGCTAAAATAATAAGGGACCCTCTGAGAAGCAGGTTATTTTATTTAATTTAATTTGCACTAATAGGCAGGTTTGGTTTTGTTTGTTTGAGGAAGGTTAGTTGGTTTTAAAATTTTGGGCTTGAAATAAAAAAATTCTCTCTGCAAAATGTACAAATTTTTGCTCTTAAAAAAAAAAAATGGTTTTTTTCTGACGTGTGTTTTGATTAAGTAATTGTAATATCCTACAAATACATGAGATGGGCTACAGAGGAATAGCTTACTCATTTCCAGTTGGAAATAGTTTTAAAAGCATAGAGATAAGAAAAGTTGCCTGTACAAGAACACCTAGAATGAGTAAAGAGGGAAATGAAGAAAGGGGAGGGGAACTAAAACCCACAACTGAAGGAAACCCTGTTGTTTAATGCCTAAACATATGCATATAAGAGCATACCTTACAAAATGCTCAGTTTTTAGAACTATATAAAAATTGTTGACATTTTTTTCCTGAAGGAATGTGCAAAAGATGCAAGATCATGTACCCCAAGTGGCTCCTCTCTGTCTGGGAGGTGACTTGTTTGGGATGATTGTGAGTAATGGGGTTGCTGCGCAGAGCTGAGCCAGGCTCTGCTATTGCCCCATCAGTGGGCTCTTTGGGAGATACTTGTGGTCTGCTTGAAGCTCAAGGGATTGCTGCTCAGATCCATCCTGCCTTCCGTTCTTTCTCATGGTTTTCTCCAGTGAGGATCTTCTTGTTTTATTTGCTGCTGCCCGCCACATTTCCTGGAATAAGAGACCTCTTAGAATGCAGTGCTCAGAAGTGAGTGTGCTGACTGTGCACAGACAAACAAACATACAGCAAAATACAAAGCTAACTTCACATTGACAACTGCAGCTTCCTCTGCTTGGCCAGTACTTGACTTGTGTCAAAGGGCTTGTAGGCTTCCAAAGAAGCTAAAATAAGGAGTTAGATTGTTTTCAAGTGATTTAAAAAGTTTGTGGATAAGTGGAAAATCCACCATGTTTTCACATGGGAATAAAACAACAGGAGACAGATGCTTTTTCATGTCAGCATTTACTCAGTGTAAGATGTTTACCCTATGAAGAGACCATAATTGTTGGGGTTCTTCCATGTTCATCTGTTGGTAAACTTACTACAACAGCCTGTGGAGATTACATATTGTTGTTGTCCTGGTCTTATCCTGTCATTTTGAAATTCCTGTGATATAACAAACTTCAGATAACCATACAATAAGCTGGTCCTGAAACTCCTAGCAATATGTTGAAGCACAAAACTATGTCTCTCAGAATGACAATTTTATATAGGGGCTACTGCTGGCTTTTGAACCAGGAGCACATGGCTGAGCACCATGAAATTCCTTCAGAAAAGTCTCGCATCACATTAAGAATTAATTTTCATTCAGCCCGGTTTTATCTCTTCATAATGCACTGTTTGGGCACATCAATAAGGGAAGAATTTCGATTGTACAAATATTTATAGATAGTTTAGAGTCAAGTGTAATAATGAAATTTCTTTTGGGCAGAAACCTTCTATGAATCTCAGTCAGCCAAGAGATACGTCATCCCATGAGTTAAGTGCCCAACACTGTATCTAAGATGAGATAGTCAATTCATTAATTATATTTGGGTTGTCATTAGTTCTTATATATGTATTGAAAAATTGCTTATAATTTGTTCATGGAATTTTTCAGTAGTTACTAATTTCTCCATCTTTATTTATAGAAGTTTTATGTATTTTTGTGCTGAATGTAGTCATTTTGCTTTGGGGAAAAAATATCAATAGGTTTAATGTCAGCACAGCAGTAATGATATCTGCTAAATATTAAATGGTAGGTTAAAAAAAAGGAAAACAACCAAAAAACTCACACCATGCCAGTAACAGGGAATAATTTTGCTTTAGGAGTGGAGGAAAAAATAATATGGAAAATATTAGTAGGCCATTATGTAATTAAGTCTGTGGTATGTGTTCACTTAGCATGTGGGATACTGTGCCAATATGTGGTGACTTCAGACCGATCAGAACCCAGTGAAAGTAGGAAAAATTCAGGGAAGGGGAATATTAATAACATATGGAAGAAGGAGCAGCTCTTATGTAGGGAGGGACTACAAAACCTGGTTGTTGTGTGAGGTGCCCCCAGTTATCCCGAGGGAAAGGACACAACTAAAGACATTCATCTCTTCATAGCCCCACGAGGAATGTGT
Source organism: Grallaria varia (assembly GCA_013396735.1). Taxonomy (NCBI): domain Eukaryota; kingdom Metazoa; phylum Chordata; class Aves; order Passeriformes; family Formicariidae; genus Grallaria; species Grallaria varia. The sequence goes on from VWZG01007393.1 coordinate 735,331, forward strand.
GCTTGAGACTCAGTCACTTACTCCACTGAAAAATATAGACTGAGAGATATAAAATAATTGAGTCAGTCCTTAGTGATTTATTACCCTCTGTAAGTTTTTCTGCATTTCAGAGTTGAATATAGGAGTTAAGTGCACGTGGGTTTTGGTTCTTCTCTACCCTGAAATAGGATGGGAAATGATGACAGAGTAGGGCCCTTTGTCTCAGCCACTTTTTCTTTTGTTTTGAGAAGCAGATGAGTCTCTGACTTGAGAACATGTAATACAGAGAAGATCACAGACACACCACTTGTGTTCTGGTGCCCAAGAGCTCCTGCTGCAGCCTTTTGCTCTTGTTCTGGATTGGTAGCTGTTTACACTCTGCATGGGTGAAAATGACAAGATGATGTGTAGGAATTGGAAGATCCAACTTCAGAAGTTCTTTCCAATTTTTGGCTGTTACTGACTCCAGCAATATTTCTGACAGTTGATACTGGAAATGATTCTACAAAATGTTATTCTCTTTCAAGAACGCATTTTGTAGTAAAGTACAAACCAGATCAAAACCACTTAGTATACACTTAGAAAACATTGCAAAAATAATATTTAAAATTCTTTCAGGTCTCATATTTCATGGCTGCATTAGTGGCAGTGAATTACATGTTTTATTGTCAGTGTTGCCCTTTATTTGGGGTTCTGTGTGCCAGTGGCTGTACCTGCATATAGTGAAATGAGTGCTCCTCTTGCAGAGATCCTTCAGGCTCAGCACTGAGCTGGAAAGAAAGTAATTTCCATTTCCTGTCTCAGGGCAGGTATAGTAATGAAAAAGGTTGAGGATGGCAAGTGATCCTAAGCTTTCCTTTCAAATGAGATTCATCAGGACTTAGCTCGAAAGGATATGGGTGGAGCTTGTAAGAGGCAACGAAAGACATGCAAAAACCTCCTGTGGTTCAGTGTGTGCCTTGCAAACCATCCCAGCCTTTGCTAAGAGGGGTGCACGAGGCTGTTCTTCACACACGTGCCGACACACTTACTGGAGACTCAGCTAGCCCTTCACAAAGGGCCCAGCACTGATCACTGCTGTGGAGAAGAGCCAGGACAAGGTGAATCTCTGGGGTCACATCACATGCACCATGTGAAATTTAGTAGGTCCTTGTTTGCTCAACTGTAATATGCAAATCAGCTTCTGACTGCAGCTTAATTTCTCCGTCACTGTTTTATCTTAATTTGCATTTCTTCAGCACCCTATTTAGGCCAATAGAGATTTACTCGGTGATTAATTTGAAACAGGTGTAGGAATGCATTTGTTGGAGGGAGTATATGTCACTCTCCAGGTTCCAGCCTGACCGCAACTTGACCCTTTTGTGTTTTTCTGTGTTTTTGTTTTTAATTTCAGTAAGTTTTGATGATGATGCTGTTCAGGAAGCAGAGCAAAAGCCCATTGTTTTCTTAGATTATCTCCTCAGATGCACTCTTGGAGTATATTGCTTGGTCTGACTGCAGATCAACCACAAATGCTAAAGCAAATAATACTGTGGGAGCCTGAAAGTGCAGATGCCATTTGGAGTAGGCACAGATACTTTGATGTGGGCACTCACTTTATATTTCCTGCATTGCTCAACTCTAAACATAGTTCTGGCTTTAATGGTGTTCACCCAGGCTCTCAGGACAGATCTCTGTGCCACTGAATGACAGTGTAGAAATGCTGTGCACCTGATGATTCAGTGTGTGCTGTGCCATAACTTAGGCCCCTAGTACCTAAAATGAAGGCATCAAAATGTCAAATGGGTCACTAGGGCGTTTGAAAATCTGGGATTAATTTCATTGGCTATAGGGGCAGGTACTACCCAGTAATCCAAACCTCCAAACTCAGAAAATTAGGGTTGACTCTGGCACATGTACAATTTAAACCAATACGAGAGGCTTGTCATGGCAGAGAAGCTGGGAATAAAGGAGTGGGAAATGCCTTGTTTTGAGGAGATTGTATCTTTGTAGTGGAGGAATTGGAAATATTTGCCTTCTGTCACACTGTACTATTTTCTTCATCGATCTATTGAGCTGGTTAAAAACATACTGTAAATCTATTTGTGCAGCAAAAAGGAGGCTGTCTAAAAAGTTATGAATAGCATATGCACACCAGTTCTTGAAGTGTTCTTGCCAGCACTACAGTAGTCATTAATATCTCCCATACCTTATGTATTATTCTCTCTTTTTCTCTCTCTGAAGGAACAATTTCTTTTCTTATTTCATGAACCATGAATATTTATCATCCACATACTTATTTCTTCCTTTTGGCAACCATACTTCCAAGTTGCACCAGCCAGCTGGACTGGGATGGTCTTTAAAGATACTGTGCAGGACATAAGAGAATTGAAAAATCTATATCACAAAAGCATTCCAAAGACCCACAGAGCCTTCCTTTTTTATCTCATTTATTCTGTCTGCCTTACTACCTATGTGAAAGCAGGAATAAAGCTTGTGTGGAAAATGGTTGAGAACTGTTCCAATCTATCTACTTTAGTGGTCAGCAGTGCAAAGCCTGATATGGGCACTTAAACTGTCTCCTCCTTGTTCATCTTTTTCCCTTAAATATCCCTCGTGCCTCATGTCCTAACTGCACTAATGCCTCAACAGTGACAGTGTGCCCATCTGCAAACCCAACAGCTCTTTGCTTGGAAGCCTTTGTCTCCAGCTATAGAGGCAAGAAAATAAAGGTTGTTTTGGATCAACAGTAGGACTCAGGAAAGTTTAAAGCTCAGACGAAGTGGAAAGACCATCAGAAGAGTGTAAGAATGACCCAAGAGAGTCATTCTGGTTCAAGCCCAAATGCGTGACAAACCTCCTTGACTACTCTGATGTTCCCTAGGAAATACCTTGAGCAAAATGTGGAAGACCTAAAGTTAGTGTGCCAAAAACTTCCACAGCTTTCTTGACTAAAGCATGACTGACAGACAGTTTGGTGGGAATGTAGCAGGAATTAGGATGTGAGGTGAGGCAATAGCCTCTGCAACAGTCCAGCTGTCAAGGACACGCAGGCAGGGGAAGAGGACCATAGTCCATGGTGGAGGGGAAAGGTCACAAGAGGAACTTGAAATGTAGAAAATAATGTGGAATATAAAGAAGAGGGAAATCATGAATAGAGAGAGTGAAATAGTGGCACAGTAGATGTGCCCAGCATAAGGAGCTTGAGGTAAGTCAGGGCAAAATAGAAGGAACTTCCTCTGCTTTGCTTTCAACCTGTTTTTTCATCAAGTGCCTTCACTGGCCATATTCAGAGGTTAGCTCTTACCTTTTATTGCAACAACCAGAGAAATGCAGTTAATAAACAGACTATGCATTATTTTATTGGTTTCCATCATACCCTTTCACAGCTACGTCCTCTAAAACATGAAGAAACCTCTCTCTGTCTGGAAGCCACTTCATATTTCTGTCTCCTTCTTCCTTTATGTGTTTTCTAGTTCCTTTTTTAATGGAGGTCCAAGGAGAGTAAAGGACAGATAGACTAAAACTGACTTCTTTAATTTGAGTATTCATTGCCATACTGCTTCACTCTATTCCATTCCTAGTCCTTCTCAGTTATTGCGAGGTCAGTCATACCCTCACCTCTTCCAATAATGCTGAAGAAAAAATTTTGCCTGAGTCAAACCCATAAACAAAAAACCACAGCCCATGAAAATATTATGTGTTCAAAACCATGCAACCATTTCCTCCAAGAATGTTGATCACATCCATTTGTTTAAAAAGGAAAAAAGAAAGGGACAGAGCCATCAGTGTTAATTCAATGGCATTATGTCAGCATTATGTCAGTATATATTGTCAGCAACAAGGAGAGGAGAATCTGATACAGAACTCACCACATTAGTTGTCTGCTTTGTCCAAAGAAGGCATGGACACAGATTAAAGCACCTGTATGGGAGCTAATAATGAAGGGTAGATTTATTAGCAGTGAAAACAGTCCTAAACTATTTAGTTCCTAATGTTTCAGGGACTCTTTGGATGTAGATGTTTTTCCTGAGGTGTTATTTGGAACAGTTTCTGGCTTTGGTTTTTTTCTTGTTTCAAGGCACTTGCGTTGTATTTTGCTGTGGACTTGGTAGACATGCAGGTACTATAACAACAGGCAAAATATATATAAATATGTATGTAGAGAGTTTCTGTATAATAAAAATTTGATGGTGACCTTAAATTCAGAGTAAATATCTCAGAGTATTTACTTCCCTAATTTTTCCTGAGCTACAAAAATATTGTAGGTAGTTTTCTTTCCCTCCAAGGAAGGATGTGCAAAAAAACAATCCCAGTAAGTATGTAGTACTTCATAAATATTTCCTAAAGTTTGTTTTCGTCCTTTATTAAAAAGACAAACATGTAAAACTTGTACAAAATCCCTAATAATACAAAGAACTTACTCAGGTTAATATTATTTATACTAGAATTATGTTTGCCTGTATATTCTGACAGCTCGTATATCTATGGCCTTCCTCAAGTTCTTTGAGCTTACACCATTATTCTGGTCAGCCATGTGTTAGACAATTATCTTCTCCTGTGATGTCTTTGGAAAACTGTGTTCCTGCTGTTTCCCCCAAAACTGCTGCAAGGCTCTCCCAGGAGACACAACACAGCTGAGATTCATTGAGTATCTTCTGGGATGAGGTTTGCAGAACATAGCCTCTGACTGGGTCAGTCCCAGATAGTTAGCGTGTGACCTCAGGACCTAAATAGAGGAGCCACTTCTCAGGGACTGAAGACTTTATTTGTTGTGTATTAAGGAGCAGAGACAGAGAATCAAGTGGGTATTCCCCTGGTTAAGGCAGGAGGTGGGATGGGTCGGGGTGGGGAATGAGTGAGCCGTCGAGTCTGTTGTTTTGCTGCCATGTGGGAAGCTGCTCAACAATCAGATTGTTTTGAAGTATGTCAAGTTTGCTGCTGGAAGTGAAGGCATTCTCACTGTCCCAAACTCTACCAATAGGATAAAAAAAATATATATTGTGTTTCTAAACCAATAGAATAAAAATCTTTTACTATTGTGCACAAATGAGAAGGAGGAGAAGGAACTGGACAGTTGGGGACGTGCATTTGTTTACCTGTGTGTGTCTTTGAGAAAGAGAATGTGGGAAGACAGCAACTCTGTTTTCTTCCCTTCAAAAAGATGACTGTGACTAGAAAGGCCCGTGTGGACAGAAGTGAAAGGGTGCCCTTATTACTCCTCATTCCTACATTATCCTCCCACACTATAACCAAATAGCCTCCTCTCTTTTCACTAACCCCATCTTCAAACCTCCAAATTCTCTGCCACTGAATCCTCAATCCATCTTAAAATCACTTTCTACACTTTCCCTGTATAGAAACCTTCTCTGAATGTGCAGCCTCGCACCCAGACAGCGCCCTGACAGATGCTCGTGTCCTCCTGGGTGTGCTCATGCCTGCTTTTTCCCCCTGTTCTTCGGGTAATCTCTGTAAGCTGAACACCAGTTGTACATATCAAAACACAACCCAGAAAAAAAGAGATGGCAACAGGGACATGTGCAGAATAAAATACATGTGCTGTAGCTCAGTGTTGTGAAAAATGCCTTCCTCCTCGTGGGGCTCAGCCCGGAGTTCAACATCTGCTAGGCTACTTAGCTCTTCAGTGGTCACTGCCTCATTGCTTTACCAAAAGGGCTACCTCAGCATGGAAGTGGGGTTATCTTACAGGGATACTTGCTCAGTATTTCTCCCTCCTTTCTGGCAGACTGCAGCTTAGGCACTTCTGAACCAGAGGTCACGTCTGCGTGTTCCTGTATAACAGCCCCTCGTGGACTTCCGTTAATTTGTTTAATTGTACTTTGAAGCCGTTTGATATTTTGATTTCTACTGCGTGTGGTTGGGAGGGAGTTCCGCTGCTTTTCCTAAGCAGGGAAACCACCTTGGTAAGATGTGCAAGCTACATCTCCATCACAGCACGAGAACCAAGGCTGCAGCGGATGCACCAGGGAAGCCAAGTAGTCTTGTCAATTTGCTGGCCAAGCTGTAGAATATGAAATCAAACTCACAAAATACACAGCAAGTAAGTGCCGGAATATCTGGAGAGACGCAGGTCACCACCTTTGATTTAAAAAATTACCCTGTGGCTTAGCAATATTTATTGCGCTGTCTCCCAGCTGCCCTCGGCTGACTCCAAAAGCTAGTTGTTGAAGGAAAGCAATTATTTCTTCTCCCAAAAAATAGTGGGAATGGGTAAAGGAAGTGTCGGCTCAATGCATGGCTCCAAAAACTCCTCTCTGGCGGGGTAACACAATCATGCAGCCGCGGAGTTTCTTCTTAAATAATGGTTAAAAAGTGTCTTTTGCAGCAGAGTTTCTTCTTAAATAATGGTTAAAAAGTGTCTTTTGCCACAGTGTTTCTTCTTAAATAATGGTTTAAAAGTGTCTTTTGCCACAGAGTTTCTTCTTAAATAATGGTTAAAAAGTGTCTTTTGTCAGTTGCTTGGAGAATGTAGCCACCTTATCAAGCCCTGGTGATGCTAATAAAGAGGGAGGAGTGGGTTGTCCTGGAATTCCTCAAAAATCCCTTCAAATATTTGTTTTATTGCATTTCAGCCGGATTCCTTTTAAAGTTCCCTGCTTGACTGCCCAGAGCATTTCTGTTCTCTAGCCCCTCAAATAACCGATCAGATGGAAACTCGGCCCTTGAAAGTTTTTTTTTAATCTATTCTGAGGCAAAACGTGAAGACAAACAACTGCCTGGGATAAGCTGCTTATCTTCATCTTGTAAAACTCCTCCAGGAGGGCTAATTAGAATATGTGAGACAGGGCAAAGAAGCACCAGAAAAGGAAAGGAAAGAGAGGCCTTGAAACCCACAGGCAGGCGGAGGAAAGTCCTGGCCTTTATAGTTCCCGTCAGCAGCAGGAGAAGCCTGGCAAAGGTTGCAGAGGGAAGTCTGTGGCTCTGGGATTCATTACTTGGAGGGGGGGGTTTGACACGGCAGGGAAGGCTGAGCAGCCCCAGCATCTCTGTGCCCGGGACAGCTGTTTGGTCCTGTCCCAGCTGGACGGTGCCACGGGATCACAGCCTTTCCCAGGAGGCAGAGCTGAGCTTTCAGCACCCAGGCTTTTCTGAAAAATACAAAACCAAACCAAAACCAAAAAAAACCCCAAACCAAACCAGGGCTGCAGCCTCCTGCCTGCGCCTGTCCCCTGGCGTGGCTCCCAGGGCTGGGAATCATGGCTTTGAGGGACAGCAGAATGCCACTAATAAACCAAAAAGGGGCTTTAGTGTAAGTGCAGTGAGCAATGCGGTGGCATGGCCCTCCCTCCAGGACACTTTTGGGCAGCTTTATGTGGAGTTTCCTGGCTGCCAAGTAGGTGAAGTGCAGTTGCACTGTGGCATTATTTCCATCTGCACCTTTGAAACCTCAGGTGAACGTGATATATTTGCACTGGGAGATAAAGGGTGGTGACTTCTGAAAATCCCCTTGCTGCGAGGGTAACCCTGGGAGAGGGAAGCCCAAGTGCCTCTGGGGTGCCTGAGAGCTCTGGGGATGTCACCAGGGAGGGCAGAGGGTGGACTTCAATGTGAGGATTCCCAGGGAAGATCAGTCAGTACCTTTCCCTCGCCTCACAAGATTTCCCGCCCTCCCAATTATGAAGCATGTTCATTTTAAAACAAGATATTGAAAAAAAAACATTTTCCTTTTTCCTTGCTTGTCAGGATCCTACTCCCAGGCTTTGCCTTTCTCCTTCGAGTGCTACTGACGTGCCAGACGGCTGAAGTAGGAGGTGTGAGCTTGGGCAAACCATTAATATTGTGGTGCTTCTGTTTTCCCTTTTGTGCAAAAAGACCATAGCAATCTTTACCAGCTTACAGTGCATTGAGTGGCTTATTATTTGCCAAGAACTGGTGATCTTGGACACTGTCTGCTGAAGCAGTAACAAGCCTTCCTCTCTTTGTTTTGTGGTTTCTTTGGGCATTTTTTTTCTATTTCTTCTTTTCTTTCTTTTTCTTTTTTTTTTTTTTTTTAATTTATTCAAGCCAGTTTAAGTTCCTGCAGCACTTTGCAGCCCTCTTTTACTTTTCATCTTTAAAATTTTCCATTTTAGGTCATCTTTTGTAGTCTCTGCCCCAGCCCATGCTCAGTGTGAGTGTGCAGTCTCCTCCGGTTCCATAAACTCCATTCCTCGCCCATTAATTACCATGGTGGAGCCTGTCAGGCTGCTTTGGAGACGCCCAGCCCCAGCCATGGTGCTCTGCAGCCCCTTCCCAAGCCCAGCAGTAACATCCGCAAAGAATTCCCCTCTGCTAGTGAGCCATGGTGACCTCCCCTTCCTGAAGCCACGCTGGCTATTTTCTGTTAATCTGTGCTTTTCCAAATGTTCTCCCTTTTGACTCTTAAAAGAGTTTCAAAGGCTTTTGCTCACAACTCATGTCAAGCTGACTAGTGTGTAGTTTCCTACTATGTCTCTGTAGGTTCACTTTTAAAGTTATGGCATTATGCATTACTCATCCTTTTCCTCAGAGGCCACTCCTGAACTCAGTAAACTTATGAAAACATCTACCAAAGTCTCTCCAGTTCCTACTGTTATTCCATTCAGTGTCCTCTGGTGTCCTCAGCACTAGAGTCCCTAAACCTGGTCCTGCAGAAGGTCCCCAGGTGCGTGTTTCATCTTTGTTACAGCCCTGAAGTACATCTAGAAGTGCCAGAGGAGTCATTCTGGCTTTGCACAACACTCAGGGACCCCAAAGACTGTGCAGACAACATTTGAAATACAGTTTCTGGTGTTATGAACCCAACAGCCTCCAGAGAGGTGCTGTAATTTACTCTTGGTCTCTGTATCTCCAACTGTATCATAAGGCAATAGTTAAGTATCAGTTCCTTAGCAGGACTCCAGCATTAATTTTTCTGTCCAAGTAATTAATTTTCCATCTTCTCTTGAAATTATTTACATCTATGGCACTTTGAATTCTATGCTTTTGTCACATCAAAAGGAGGAAAATCAGGGGAAAATCATTGTCACCTGCTATCTTTGTCAGATTGTTTGCTTCCTCTACATCTGTAATTTCTTATAACCTATTCCCGTTCTGACTATGTATTTACTGAGTTTATTACATGTGGTTTTGAAATAACCACCATTTCCATGATACGTTTTGCCCTGCACTGCTGAGATGTTCTCCTGCTCTTCATTCAAATGGACTTGCTGCCTGGGATTTCCATATCAACATCATTGCCTATCTCAGTATTTACATTTCTGTTTTTACAAAGAAATATTTATATTCTACAAAAGATATTTCCCCCCAGTATTTGCAAATCTAAATTGACTTAATAGATGTACCTATGAAACAATAAGGAGGTATAAATAAAATTGTAAAATTGACAGTAATTTACAGATTTGGAAGAATACATTTTAAATTTGGGATCAATAGGAGAAAGGAAAAAAAGCAGAATGTACTATTGTAGCAGTTGATGATGAAAAATTACATTAAAGGTGAGGGATTTTTACTGAAGGATTAACAAGGGCACATACTGGGTGTTCAAGGAATCTGATTTTCCATCCATAGAGCAATAACCTCTTTTCATTGCTTAACGTGGATAAAAAAAATCTTGACATAATTCCTTATAGTTCCTCAGAACTTGAAAAAAGGCCAATATTTTCCAGACTAGCATAGTATTAAGCCTTCTGCAACTGCCTTTATGGGACCATCTGAGAATCAGTGGATGTTTATGAGTCTTACCTGTAACCTGTCCCAATACCATTTTTAGCTGAAAATATTTAGAAATTATTTCTGCTCTGTCACTCTGTTTATCTTTCACTAAGCCAGCAATGATTGCATGGTCTTCGAGGACTTTCTCTATTTTTGGATACATTTCTGTACTGCTAGGTGGTTGGGGAAGGCAGGATGTTTGTCTTTTTTTGCTTCTGTTTTTGGTAAAAGTCAGTTTGAGTTCAAGGCCAGACTGAGCATGTTCTTGGAAGAGAAATCCTGTGAGGATTAATAAATACAAAAGCACCACATCTTAATCAAGAACTCCCAAACTGAAAATAGTTGAGTGGGAGATTACTAATGGGAAATTTCAAATATGTCTGTCTTGTTCTTTCTCTTCTTTGGCCATCCATTTAACTACCGCATTTGGGGCAAACATAAAGCATTTAATGGACCTTTGCTCTGCCCTACTGTAATTTCTTTTATTACAAATTATTTTTGACAATGCAAAATGGATTTCTGTTTACCTGGTAACTGCTGCCCCACCAGGTGAGCAATTCAGGTGCTTGGCACCACTGTAGATATGCCTAGAGGCGTTCAGAACATTTGGACAGGGCTGGAAAATGTAACAAATATCCTCCTTTAAAAGTCAGAGCCCAAGCAGATGATCTATAAAAGACTTGTGACCTTCTGGGAAGGTGGTGAGGGAGCAGGTGGGACACCCCAGGGTGCTGCTGATGGTGACACATGTCTCTTTAGGCACTCAGATCTCTCCTAAAGGCTTAGGTGTTCTGGCTTTCAGTGCAGTCAAGAAAAAATATGTGCCCTGAAAGGTGGGATTTACCCAGTGTGTCTTAGACAGGCACCGTCAGGTGGAGTAACTCATCCAGTTCATACATCTGCCTTTCAGTGCTAGAGGGAATAGAGGGCTCCTGGATGACTCCCTAGATATGCAATGTTTTGGGACAGGAACACCACGCACTCCTGTCTTCTCTCAGTGTTGCATCTGTTAAGACCATTGAAAAGAAACAAGCATCTGACTCTCAGGCTAGGCTCATATGCTGCCTCCCTGACTCAGCTGTCCCAGCTGGTCACTCTAACCCCACTGTGGCCAGCCAGATATGTGACCACGCCTTCCCACTGAAATCCCACCAGGTGTGAAATCCCATCAGGTGCCATCAGTCAATGGACAATGCTTGTTTTGGCAACAACTCTTATCAATATACTGAGTCTTTCCTAAAAGCACTGCATTGAAACTCTGCTCTAGGTTCCTGCTTGCAATGATACATATATGTGTTTATTAAGCTGACTTCTGCATTGTCAGCCTCTTCTTCAAAACATATGTGCATTAAGAAGAGACTTTTCCTTCTTCTCTGCAGCTGAACAGAGACCTTAAAGAACTTGTAATGCACTGCACGCTACCTGCAGCCACCCCTTCAATAAAAGTGAGCTCTGCTTCTGGATTGTATCCTTATGTGGAGTTCCAGTTTCCAAACCCTCCTTTCAGAGGCTCCCTGAACCTGGGATGGTCACATTTTCTGCTGCTAACTGTTCCAAGTTCGCCATCTGGCACTTCTCAGTGCTGGAGAGTCAAGATAGTTGTCAGCAGCAATGCAAATCATTGTTGTTTTGTTAAACTAACCTATAGTACATCCCCTCTTTTTTTTCTTTTCTCTTGCTTCCAGAGGGTATAAATAATAATGTTTAGAAATGAATAAACACACATGCAAAGACATATAATATCTCAGCCACATTCCAAAGTCCTTGCTCAGGTTTTTCATTCACTTCCAATGCCAATAAAACTCCAACTGAGGTGAATATGATTTTGGTAGACTAAAAACTGAGTAAAATTTGCAGGACAAATTTGGCAGAAATTTGCAACAGCAGCATTGGCAGTTCCACTCAGAATGCTTATTAAAGGGAAACCTGAACTGCCATTTGGGGCTTGGGAAAAAACTGTGTACTTTGAGGACTTGGGTTTTCTTCCCCCCACCCCCCACCATAACCTTTCTCAGTGGCAATATACTAATTAGCACTTACAGATGACGTTCCGAAAATCTCGTCATACCTACTACCTTTCCCAGCAGCAATAAGAAGTACACCTCTGACAGAGCGATAAGTTCTCTAGCAGAAGACACAGAGGGATGCCAATGGTTATCTTTGCATTCAGACTCTCGGAGCAGTGAGTGGGCTGGTTTGTTAATTGCCTGGTTTGGTTAAGCAGCAGTCATCCCGAGCACCGTGTTTGCAAACTCCCTTCCCCAGCAAGGGTGTTCAGGATGATCTGTCGAGGACAGGCTCGGCCGCAGAGCTCCTTGTGGAGGTTGTGTTTGGCACCTGTGGGTTCCTGCTGCCTGTGACACTGTGAATTAGCTTGATGAGACACTGCAGAGTGCTGGGGCTGCTACTCTCTGTCCCCTGGGACCATCACTGTGCAAAGTTTGGATCTCCTCCTACCTAACAGGCAAACGAGACCATTTTCTCAGATACAAATCTTTGTTGATCATTAGCAGAGATATTTTTTAAAAAGTTAAATAACAAAACGTAATCTTGAAGAAGGGAGCGCTGCCACAGAAGCAGTTAAGGATCTGTCTGGAGATCTTTGAAATTTTCCTGTTACTGGGATTTCCACGCTGATACAATCTAACACTTTCTGGGGACTGTGTACTTCTGTTCTGCTAAGTTATCAAAATTATCAATCTCTTGATTATAATATTCATGATACTCAAGCAGACCAGAAAGAGCACTAAAATGTAATTTAATTTAACCATTTCCACTTTCCTGTTTCCAAAGTTGCTGACACACTATCCTGGTGCAGTATATCCTCTCACTATCTCCTCTCTCCATTCTGCCTTCACACGCTGCTCTCTGCATCATTTCCCCTTTCCCTCCCTTGTCAGATCCATGGGTCTCATCCTGAGCTAAGGTCCACCACCAGGAATTCAAAGTTTCCCATCTGTTTGCTGTTACGTGTTTGCACCAACGCAAATCACAGCACCACCTGACCCCTGGCATGGCTTCTATTCTTCCTGGTGGCTTTTCTGTTACTGTCCAGCTGTACCCTGTGCATGACCTATTGCTGCAGCTCCCTCCTGCCAACTCCTCAGGTTCCTGCACTCAAATCCTCCTCTGATGACATTCCTGCTAACGAAGGGTGGATGCTGCAGACTGCCTTCCTTCCTCCTGCGCCTCTGCACCATCTTCCCCTCATCCCTCAAAAGAGAAGCCTTGAGAAGGAACACAGTGAAACTCATGGGAGACACATGAGAGAATGCCTGAGGTTCAACAGCACCCAGCTAATCTGTCAACAAAATCTCATTACAGTAATATATGGTAAGTCTGTACTACTGAGGCAAGCCCATCCTTGCCCCACATTGTTTTGCTCCCAGAACTTCATTCCCTGATCCCACCTCCTCTTTCCTAGCACTGGATGGTCATAGCCTTTCCCCATTTGCTTGGTGAGAGGTAGGGAACCCCAGGAGATTGCAGTATCCCCACCCTTCACTGGCAGATTTGTGGTTGTGGACCCCCAGAAGTCCTGAGAGAGAGGAGGGAAACAAGGGTTAATGAAAGTGGTGGGTTTTGAGCTGGGTATGGTGCACGTTGTTGCTCTCAGCTTTTGTTCACGTAGCTCTTGGTGCTGAGTAACACCTCAAGTTTCATGTAGCTGCAGCTACAGATTTAGCAGCTGCCCTTGCAGTTCCAGACCACAAGATACAGACTGACTGACAACCAGTTAAGGTGAGGATTCATCTTCTTTTCAGTGGCATAATACCTTTGGCACCAAATAGATACATTTCTCTTTCACATTGGCACGCACCACGTCTAAAAGGAGTGCAAGGCTCTGTGAAAAGCAAAGGTTTTCTGGTTTGTACCAGAATATCCTGAATCTAACAGGAAAACTTTCCCAGCTTTCAAGAAGCTCATGTGATTTCTCTGTGAGGCCAGAAGTGCAAGTGTAAACCTGGGGAGCTAAGGTGTTTCTCCTTCTGTCTTCATGTTGCACCAACTCTCTGAGATCTCATAGTGGGTTTTTTCACTTAGCAAAATCTGTGGGTAGCAGAGGACAAGCACATTTAAACCAGTATAATTTTCTAATTTATTTTAAAAAAAATTTCAAACAAATATTTCCCAGAAAGGGGTGAGCTGGACAATTTTTCAAATGGCTCATCATGCTCATAAGCCAAATGATCTTTGTGGAGGAAGTCAAGAAATAGATGAAAATAGCTGTTCAGTTTTGTGTTCAGTCTGAGCATCTACCTCGTAACCTCCTAAAGAGAAGACACATGTTCTGATCCAGTCCTTGAATACAAGAATTTGTTAAACTTTGGTTTCTTGGGTTATGCATGCATGAAATACATGAATGCACTATTCAGCTGAAGGTTTATGAACGGGGTAATGGTTTTTGAATCTTGCATTACCTAATGGTTAAAGCTAATCCAGAATGTTGCTGAATATGTCTGAAGCCACAAGTAAAGTTGTTTTTATGTCTGGCCCTTTTGGGAAGGTAGACTGTCTTGTTTTTTCAGACTAAACTAGATAGAAAACCTGTTTTCATGTGTGAGATTTAGGCAGATATTTCTCCTTTTTCTTTTACTGCTGTTGCATAATAGATTTAAAAAAAAAAAAAAACCAAATCAAACCAAACAAAAAAACCCCAACAACTCTGGATCCTGCAATACAAACAAAAGATCTTAAAAGAGGTTCAGAATGTCATGTTGTGATTTATGATTGCCTGTAATTTATAATTTTGATATTCTTACTGGCTCAACTATGAAGATATTACATTAATGTCTTTTAAGCAGATTGCCATATGAGATGTAATCATATGCACATAAATATTATTTGACTTTTAATGTGAGGGTATGGAAAAGCTAAGATACTGCTGAGATAAGACATCACTGCTGTACCTGGAAGAAAGTTCTGCAGACCAAACTTGGCCCACTTTCTCCTTTTATTGAAACCAGATGCCTTTGCAGCATTTGGCTCCCAAATCCATGGCGCTTTGTCCAGTGTGACCCCTGGGAGCTGCTGTCACCCAAGACACCCCACGGGTGGGTGTCCCAGTGGCTCCTACCACGGTGATGCAGGAATGGTGGGCTTGGTGCAAAGGTCATGCTCCTTGGGTAATTTGTGAGAGCATTTAACTCCACGGGAGATTTCTCTGGAGGAGGTGGTGGCTGCAGTCCCTCTGCATATTAAAGGATGTGCCTGGACAGATGTTTGGAGACAGAATAGCAATAAACCCTTCGCAGTCCCCTTAAGACACCTTGCAAGACCCAGGGCTGAACATCTGTGGGGCCAGAGCTTCCCTCCTACCACTGCAAAGGGTATCCCAGGGCAGGGAAAGGCAATGGCCTGGTTGGCTTCTCCCAGCTGCCGTGTGGTGCCTCGGTGACTGTGTCCAGCTGCCACAAATTAAGGCTGTCCCCTGGCCTCAGGCTGCTCGAGGCTACCCTGGAACTGGGCAGGGAATCAAAGGAGCGTGTCCGACTGACGCCCCGGCTCTTCCCTGCTGTGGCCACTGCTGGAATCTCTGCTTTTAGCTTGGGATGTGCATATTTGTCTGCAACAGAGCTGCCCAGTGCCCAGCAGTGCTTTTGATGATGAAAAAAATAACTTCCTCCCCACCTTAATCTGTTCCAATTTTACATCCTCACCTGTCTCTGGGAATTGATAACTCCACTTACCGCCGAAAGCTGTTCTTGAGGTGCCTTGTTTGCCAATGGAAACTTTAACAAGACAGTTTTCTCTCACGAGATTTCCCTCTCAGGGTTTGGCCCCTTTGGGTTTTGCTGGTTTTGGGTGTTTTTTTCCCCTTGTGAGTAATGGGACAACTGTTCCTAGGTGGGTTTCACAAGAGAAGAAGCTGCTGTGTAATGGCCTCATTGTGCAGATACAAGGAATGAGACAACTGGTGTGCCAGTTATAGTGGTTGTCATTCTCTAAGGACAGATTGAATGGATCCTACACCTACACTAATGCAAATATAGTGAGTCAAAGAGGTAAAGTTCCTTGTCAGAGAAGTGGATTGTCAGAAAAAAACTAGCATTTAGGGAAAAGAAGACTTATTTAAAGGAAAATTGTGATGGTGCGTGGCCAGTAAGCAATCTGCATCAGGAGATCAGGGCCTAGGGCTGCCTCATGGCTTCATTTCAGTGGACACACTCTCAGTGGTTGGAAGTAAATGTTGTAGAAAACAGCTATGAAACTGTCTGGATCCTTGCCCTACTGTGCCTTCTGTATAGTAGTATGGAAGACCAACACATACTCTCCTTGCTGTCTTCAAACCTGAAAGAGTTGCCCCAGTGCTTTAGGTCTAATATAGGGTTTTGTATACTGCATTTCATCAAAAGGAGTCATTTAAGGGGGAAATAATATGATGCACAGCTTGAGACACGAAGGTCAGCTGGAGAAAAGTTTAGATGTGTTTATTTACATTTAAGATACTGTCTGCAAGACGAGAGAGAAAATAGTCCACAAAACTTGTGAGAAGCCTGGATTTTTCAGGCACAAAGTTGGGCACGTTTTTCAACATTCATACTATAATCTTGCATTCTTCTACATCTAAAACACCTCAAGTCTTCCTTCCCCTCCAAAAAAAAAAAAAAAAACCCACAAAAAACCCCCAACCACAAACATTTTTTACCCTCTCCCTATTCAATGCTATAATACTAAAGTGAATTTCACCCCTATTGGTCAAAATTTCCATTTCCAAAAATGCTTCTTTATCTTCTTATTTGTTCTGCATCCCCTGGCTGAGGTGCTCTGAGGGAGGAAAAAAAAAAAATCCTTTTTATGGGTTACATTACTTATGCAGCAGGCATGAAACTGCAAACACCTGGTAGAGTTTCCCTTGTGTGAGCTGCAGCCTACCTCAGAGTACTTTGCAAACATCTGAAACTCATTCTGTGGATCTCAAAGGCCCTCTCCATCACTGATTGAATATTTTTATGAGATTCATTACAGAACAGCTGTGATTGATACCGGTGATCACACAATAGAGGCTATTAATGTTGGAGATGTGGTCACTGTCATCCAGAAGACTAATTATTAAATTAAGGTAAATACAACATGTGTCCCTATTCCACACGTATTACGCCTGTTCTTGGCAGGGAACATCTGGATGAGGTGATGCTTGCTGTAGGCATGGGGATGGTTGGAGCATTGGCTCACACGGATGTTAATTTTGGCTAGTGAACTGAGAAATAAAATATCTGAAAGAATTGCAAAGTTAATATCAGATTTAAAATACCTGAATAAGAACTGAGTGGCCAACAAAGTATTCTGTGACTGTGCTTCTGCTTTTCTGTGCAATTCTTGGAATATTTTCTTTTTGGTACCAGGGAACCCCTAGATTTTCCCATGTCAGGTAGTCTGTAGTATCAGTGGTGTCACCTTAGACTTGGAAAGGCCATACCACTGTGGAAAATAATGAGATTTTTGGATGTGATATGAGTGTCTCTTTCATGAGACTCAGACCTGGTGTAAGTACCTGTGGAGGTTTCTCTGTGTGTTTTTGCATAACAACATACCTGAACACAGACTCATATGAGTAGCACTCTGTGGCACTGGCACCCTTTAAAGGAGCCCATCAAAACGTATATTGGAAAGAAGAGAAAACAAGAACTCATTTTTTTTCTCTTGTTGGATTGTACCTTCAATAGCTCTTGATATTTCCCCTCGGCACTTAGCAAGTACTATGGTTTGCAGTGGGTTTCTGTACTGACCAAGAAACCTTGGCCCAGTCATGTGCTGTTTAAACCAAGTCATTGATGGCAAACCGGCTGTATATTAGTGATCTAAAATTCACCAGCGTAAAGAACTTTATTGCTGCTGCTGGTATCATTCTTCACAGCATTGTCTTTTTTAAAAGAAACTTATCCAGATCATTTCATCTCAATGGAATTATGATGGTTTATACCTGGTGGGTCATATGACTCTGAGTAGGACAGAGGACAGAAATGTCTTTTTTTTTTGACTGCTTTGATCCTTTGTTGATAGTTTTCCTACAATCTTTTTTCTGTTTAATCAAGCGGATAGTGTTAAAAGACTAGGACACAAACCCAGAAATTATTAAAAAGGGAAAGCAGCTACCTTTATTCAGCTTATTTGTAGGAAGACTCGGTGTTTTTTTCTTGTTTCCCACATTTTTTTGTTCTTTAAAGTCTTTAAAGACATTATAAAAACACTCAGTGTTTTATTTATAATAATAACTAATTGCTAAGAAATGACTATTCAAATAGAATCTTTCTAGGTTTATTGTTTCTACAAGTGGCCAAATTCTCCTTTCAGTTATACCTGTGTGACCGTGTAATGACTATTTAATTCAGGGCTGCTCACTGGTAGAGACAAGAATTTAGCTCGTATTTTATAAATGAATGAAGTACTTTACCAGGTTCTCCTTTTCTTCCTGTGTGAGTCAATGACACAATACATTCAGAGTCTTTCTCCAGCTGGGACTTTACACAGTAATCCTCAGTACTCATATGCCAATCTCAAGTTTATACTAGAAAGAATATTTAAACAGTTGTAAGTTCAACAAAACAGAAATTCAGGGTTCGATGTCAAAGAATTAATCTCTTTCCAGATGCAACAGAATGTGGTCATCATAGATTATCTCAGTTTATGCAGCTGAAAACTGCATTTCTTTAAAGTGCAATTATGCTTACCTTTTGCATTTGGCTAAATTATATCTCTTCTCTGCAAGTCACACTGCTAGAGGTGACTACAAAGCAACATATGGACTTTTTCTAATAGCGAGAAAGCCCAGTTATGGCAAGGCTGAGTGGTTATTTGACATTTATATAAAGTACATATATCCTAAGGTATGGAAAATTATCATCATTTTCAAGGGGGGAAATACCTGTCAAACTACTGAACAATGCCTGTGAGAACCTTTGTTGCACAATGCAACACTTGAGTTGCAACACTGCTTTCAGGAATCAGTCTTAGAAGAACAACTCATAGGGAAGGCCTTGGCATGCTACTGCTGGGTGTTTTTTCAAAGACTACCAAAATTTCTTTCTGTGCATTCTGCAGGGCTTTTAATTTGAAAAATCCTTTTGTTTAGCTGATTGCATCCGTCAGCACTTGAACTTCAGTGGTAAGACCCCAGTCACCTTGGCAAATGTACTCATGCGTATTGTGATGTTGATATCCAAAGTATTCCTTCTTAGCTTTATTGTCTCTCAGGCTTTTCTAATTTCCTAGAATAACATAGTCCTAAGTGGAGGATGGATGGGAAATCTTCCACAGCACTTTTCTGCTGGGACCTTGGGGCAGATGGAGAGCTGCTGGAAGAAGCTCAGGAGTGTGTTGTGTCCTACCACACTCATATAGGCAGGTATCTTCAGCTGGGCAAGGACAGCTTCCAGGGGAGTGAAAATACTGGTGTTGGCACCTTCCATGTTTTGAGGTATAGACTGGAGGACCTTGCTTTACAGAGTGCTCGGCCTCGTAAAACCCCGTTGTTCTGTACAATAAAGTTTTAATGAAGGCAATGGGAGTTGACTGGCCAAAGCCAAAGGTCCACCTCTGGAGGTCTCTGGTTTTGTTATGCACTGTCCTTTGAGTCAAGTCCTGTTAATCCTGCTGTGATTCTTGGTTGTCGCTGACTTTGGGAAAGTTGTGGGGGAGTTGGAAATGTACGGATAAAAGGGATGTGAGAGAGAGGCCCCAAAAGGCTGTCCCTAAAAAGAGCACATCCCAAGAGTTAGCGAGCAGGGCTGTGGCCCCTGGGAGCTTAGAGCTACTCATGTCCCATGCTGCCTCTCCAGCAGTGCTGTGTCCTAGCACTACTCCACACCACCAGACAAGGAATGTGATATCACCCCTGCATGTTCCAGTCATTCATCATTGGAAATCTGTGCTGTGCTTCCAAACCCCCCAGATATGAGTGTACATGTTTTCCCAACCTAATTGCATTTCCGAGATGATTTCTTGGACCACCTGAGATGAGATCAAATCCACACCAAATGGACAGGCAGAACTTGCTTGTAATCAAAGCAACCAGCTGCTTGAAAAGAGTTCCCTTTCAGTCATCCTTTCTCAAATCCTACATGAGCTCATACATTTGTGTCCCTTCAAGTTAGCTGTGTGCTCTTTTCACATGTTTCATTCATTTTTATCTTATAGTATATGACTCAAAGGGAAAAGCAGCTAGGAGGAGCTTCAGATAACCTGGAGAGGAGGCCTGATGTGCACTGCACTGTGCCTCAGAGGGGCATGGTGAGTTTGAAGTGAGATTCACACTTCTCACAGCAGAGATGAAAATTCGGTTACAGTAAAAGCTCTTCATTCCAATGGGCCTAAGATAAGGATGCCCTGAGTTAAGCATGCAAATCTGCTTTATCTGTAGTTTGAACTTAACAGAAGATAACTCAGGGAAAAGGGGAGTTCGTACCAGCACGTATGAATATTTTGACGGTATCAGTGTGAATTTTTGCTCTCACTTTCTTTCTGTGTTTTCCTAATGCTAAGGCAGAGAGCTGTGCCGCTTCCGAGTGTGTATTTACTGTGTCCTACAGCTCAGGAATGTTCTGGACGCTGTACGTAAATAACCCCCAACCAGCAGTACATCCCCATAGCACGTCTGAAAACCTGAAACCTAATAAGGAGACTGGTTCTGGTGACCTCTCTGCACCTCGTGTTTTGAGGGATGAATATTGGTGGTATTTTGTTCTTGGTTGTGATCAGCTGGCTTTTTTAAAAAGAGAGTGTGGCTATACAAATAGAGCTTTTTTTCCCCTCTATTTACTTATACACTGGTGTTCAGAGGACTGAATTATATCTTAGATATAATTCCTCTGAAGCTCTTCCTACTTGGTCTGTATGCTAAAAGCCATGATGTAGCATAGAAGTAGACAGAAGATGTATGTGAATGGAAACATGAACAAACATGTGGTATTCTGTGTGCTGCACTGTGTTTGGCACTGGAATTTATGAGGTCATTTGCCTGTCTATTTTTCTAGTCTTCTGCCAGTGTCACTCCTCTGTGATGCTTTACAATTCATACCATTATCTCTCTATTTTTATTCCCCCAGGTGACATGAGGCCCCAGGCCTTATTTAGTACCTATAGTCAGGCCCTGCAGTGAGTACAGAATCATTCGTTTCCTTGTACGTTCACTTGTGTTACGAGACCAAGAGTTGGGTGAACATTTCCCAGGTGTTGAGACTGATATATGAAATACGAGGTGCAGTGGTACTGCTATCTACGTTCTACAGGTGGGGATAAGAGGACTGGGATAAGAACAAAGAATAAGTCAATCAAAGGTACCCACTAATTTGGGGCAGTGAGCTTTAGGAGGACTTGGCAACTTTATACAATTTGAATAATTAATGCCTAGTTCTGGTTGGTTTTATTTTCTTCTGTGGAAGGTCAGACCTTCACCTACGTGATCTGAGTGCAGACTTGGTCACATCCCACTCAGGTGCTCACCATGACTACTCTGGCTGGCAGCATTCCTGGCTGGACTTTGCAAATAACTTTGGGAGATGCAGGCACATCCAGGGATGGATTCATCAGGTCTGTGTAGGGTGTCCTCCTTAGGGAGAGGTGAAGGATGTACTACAATTGTGTTTTTCTCCATGGACTATGAAGGCAGTAAGGACCAGTTGTTCAAGGCTGAGGCCCCAGGTCAACTGAGGTGAATTCCTCTCTGTGGTTCAATGTTAGCCATGACAGAATTAGGACTCTAGTTCTTTCTGTATGGTTTTTTTTACTATCGTATGAGATACAGGTAGCAGTGTTGTATTACAAACAGAGTTAGTAATAATAAGAATGTATCCATTTATCACATATTTATTAGACATACATAAATACACACACAGATTTTCCAGTCACCCACAGGTTTTTTATGTATGGACATAGAAACATGAAGGCATTTCTGAGAAATTGAAGGGCAGCTAATGCAGAGCAGAACTATGCTGCTTTTAAATCGAACTTTAGATATTCTTCAAATGGATTTTATATGGAACAGGTAGAGTTTCATGTTAACCATTTGGGAAAACACTGCAAAGATCTTTATTACTGGCTTGTTGCAGGAACTTACTGGATATAAACCTAGGAATGTCTGCAGAGCAATAGAATTGGTACATTTTTGAATTGCTTTGTACAGGTATTTTTAGTGCCTTTGCACTCAGTACTAGTGGTGTTGCCTTTTATACATCAGATGTGAAATTTAATTCTGCTTCTTCTTCCTTGATTTATTTTACAACAATAAAAGTTGTGCTCAAATAATTGTCTATGTGGGTTGCAGACAACTAGTTGAGCAGCATATGAGTAGGTGATCTGATTTCTTGGTTGACACACACTGCTGGCAAATCTCTCCACGTCCAGAGCTCTAAGCTGTTGCTTTTTGTTTGTTTGTTTGTTTTTCTTTTTTCCCAGCAACACAAGCAGAGGAAGTGCTAATCCACAGTATTCTGTTATGTCCTTTACTTTCTGCAGTCGGTTTGGTTGAATCTCTTGACCTTGTGAAACTTAAATCTCCTCAACGTTCAGGCAGTAGAAGTACAGCTGTTGCTGTGCCACCCATGGCATCGTGGCTTGGTTTCTTCTTCCTCCCCTGCCCCTTCTTTCATTCCTACTCTTTGTCTTGCTGAGTGGGCTGTACATAATTTATCTGGTACTGCTCTACTGCTCTCCCAGTTGGTCTGTGAGCTGGCAGTGGAAATGGTAGTACTGACATGCCTGGCTTAGACATAAGATTTATTCCAATGCTGCCCTTTTTTAAGCCTTTTAAAGACAATTCAGGAGTGTGGCTTCCGGAAAGGTATTTCATATCATTTCTTCAGAGGGGTTACTAGTGTTGTGTTTACAGTCTGGTTTCTTTAATTCCGAAGAACTTGAGGGAATATGGTGGAGCCTCTCCATTCAGTGCTGACCTGTCAAAAACGTAAAACCACAGGGTTTTTTTAGAGTTAGTATACTAGTATACAGACTAATTTAGTGTTTTCTGGGACAGCCAGGAAGGTACAGACAATGATTCTGAGGTTCCCTGCAGAATAACATAAGCATTTGAGGTGTTTTCTCAGATTTAAGAATTAGCTGTTTGTTTATAACCAGTTGAATTGTAGGTACACACTTCACAAGCTCTTGGTTTTAGTTTAAATATCCTTAATCAGAAATCCAGAAACTTTTGCCAGGCACAGCAATGACCAATACTCTCCCCTCACTTCCCTGCAGAAATAAAAAAAACAAAATAAATTGTTAATTGCTTTGCTTTCTTACCATTCTTACCGTCAGTTCCACAATCAAATGAGCTTCCTGCAGAAAAGGTGTCTCTGTGTTGATTTTTCTTTGGATACTTTTCCAAATCATCACATGTTCCGTTTCACTGAATATTCTAAAAAGGTTGTATTTAAACTACCAGATGATCTACTCTCATGTTTTTTATTTACCTATTTTTAAATTATAACACCTCTTGCTATTATCTTATTGAGGGAAAGGAATGGTCTTTTAAAAAATACCTTTTTAAAGCATTTAACATTATAACACTTAGAACATTCTAACAGAGCATTATAACACTTCATAGGATTAAAACATGCTCAGGGCAACACTGAGTGTTTTAAACACAAAAAGGAGTCTTTTTACCTGAAGTGTGTAAAAAGAATAATCTCTTTGCAAAACACTTTATTAATTCACGTTGTCCAAACAGGAAAGACAAAGCCCACATTCTTAAATTATTTATCAATACATGAGGATTTTTAAATTATTAATTAATTTATATATGATAATAACTATCTGCTACATTGATTAAGCAAAGCAAAAGCAAAATGCTTCCCTTGGATCCAAACAGAGGCAAAACTACTGAAAGTGCTTGACGCTGCTCCCTCCCACGATGCCAACCCACTGCATCCAGCAGGACAAACCATATGAGCAAAACCTACAGCACTGAGAGTTCCTACAATTGATTTAATAAAAAATATATCTGACATTGGGAGAACTCATGCAAATAGGGCAAGATGTCAGAAATGAAATCTAGGGTAGGAGAATGCGATTCTGCCCTTGGGTCTCCAAAAGTTTTCACAAAGCTTACATACATTGCATATGTGGTCAGAGGATCCTTTCCAAAAATCCATGGAGTTCTTAAAAAAATTTAAAAAATTACTAAATAAAAACATATTTTTAATGATTCCAGTGGGTTTTGGAGCCAGCTCCTTATTACGGAGCAGTACTAATAGTTAAAACGTCTATGTCCACGGGAAACAGAAAGTGCTCATTTAGAAATCACTTTCCTTTACAGAATTCTCAGGCTATTGCCTTAAATGCAAACTTCATTAACACAGATGATAAAATAATACAATAAGATACCTTTTTTTTTCTCCAGAATTCTCAGAGTAATAAAAAGAACAGTGGCCAAAAGTGCTTTAAATATATTAACTTTTTTTTTTTTTTTTTAACTCTGCAAGCCTTTGTTCTCGAGAAAGAAAACTGCTGTTTAACTTCCCTGAAGCCATTGGTAATATGATGCAAAAACATCAGAGAAAATCTAATCCAAGATAGGTGCAGTCCCCAAGGGAACATGCTCTTCTTTGTTTTATATTTCCATTGGAAATCTGGGAGATTTTGCATGCAAACATCTTATTTCATGGGGCTGCTTCTCAAATTGAGAGATTAAATCTAGCACAGTATAAAGGCCTTTTCAATAAAGTGGGTTGCACAGTCTTCTGTTTACAGAAAATTGATGCATCATCTGATATGTCTGAAATTGCTAACTTCTGTTTCAGTAAAGCTGAAGGAATTTCAACCAGCCCATTATCTAATCAAGAAAAATATTCCCTTAGCATCTTGTCTTAAGGTAGCTGGCTGGCAAGCAGTGTTTGGACTACTGTATATCACGATTCATTAGAGCTGCAAAATGGACTGATTTCCTTGGGAAAGTTGTATTTGTAGAACTATCCATCATCCACAAAATGTTTGTAAGTGCCTCAAAAGCTACAAAACAGCTATTAAATCTTAACTCTATTTCGTGAGGGTTTTTTCTCCTCTCGTTTCATACACAATCAAAATTTAAATATTTAAGGGAAGTGATCGCTCTTGTTGAGAGCATGTTGACTGGGCTCTCTGCACTGGTGGCACCGGGTATGAGCCACAGCTGATTTCTCAGTCCCCAGAGCTTTATGGGCCCCACACACTTCCCACTCTCAACACACCTTCTGCCAAGGCAGAAACCAGCTGCGTTTGCTCAGTCCTCAGCACGCTGATGTGACTGAGTGCATCCCTTCCATCCTTCCATTCTGCACACCTCGGGCAGTCCTTTGTCCCTGCTGCTCTCAGCCAAGGGACACTCCTTCAAAACAAGCACCACGGAGACTTTTCAACCCAGAGTGAGGAAATGGAAGCAGACACGAGCACGGCTGATAAGCAGGGCAGGTAGCAAGGTGTAGAGGACCAAGGTCTTGGCCCAGCATCTTTACAGCTGTGAGGACAGCAAACACGGCTGCATTTCATCTCCTGCCGAGTAAGAAAGATATGAAAGCTTTAATTAACAATGCCAACCTTTTCTACAGGACTTCCCATAAGTAGATCTCAAAGGCCTTCGCTAATGAGTTAAGAAAAAAAAAGTGTGCATCTCCTGGGTTTCCAACCAACCCTCCCAGCACTGCTGCTGCCTTCCTCGCCATTCTTCCTCTCTTTGGTTTCGTGGAGAAAAGTGAGTCTTGTGTGCTTGCAGGGCAGGACTGTTGACATCCCCCATGCCTGGAAGGGGCTCCAGCATCCACAGAGGCAGGTGGAATAGAGGATATTTTACTGGATTTAGCTTTAAGAAGAGCTGGTCCCTATTCCCTGGAGGTGGAGTGAGAAATGTCTCTGACGCAGAATATGCTGCTACATACCTTCTACTAGTGTTTTCATCTCGAGGTTACTTATAAAAGAAAAAGTACTTTCCTTGGCAGAGGAGCCAATCAATGCATGGATTTTGAATTTAGATTTTAGATATTTGTTTTAATGAGCAAACCAAACTGAATCCCAAATTCCTGTAATTTTGAACAATTGTTATTTTGCATCTCATAGCAATAATTCTAGGTACCAACTTGCAGCCAGGTCTTAATGTACTAGCCACATTGCAAATATCAATTAGGAGATAAACTCTTCTCTGATGAGTTTCTGAGCTAAATAGATAGACTGAGGAAAAGAGAACATAAGATTGTACATCATGTGCAAGACAGCACCAGATCACCTTGCTGATTGTCTGAGTGCCAACTCACACTGCTTCATCTCTTGGGAGGACATTTGCTTTCAACTAACAAGCTGTGACTTCTGCTAACTGTGCCATCTGAAAACTGTTTCATACAACAGAAATAAGTTAGTCAAGCACCTGCAATAAAAGTAATTAAAACAAACAAGTGATGAGAGCGGGATGTCCCAGGTGCAGCAGGGTAGGATGGGAGCCCTTCCTGCACGAATCCCTCAGAGAAGCACATGTGAGAACAGACTCCCCACTCTGGGATCCCCCAACCCTGGTCCATAACAAAGCTTTTCTGTGAGCCTCATGTCAGCACACACAGACACAGACTGTACAAGAGGTGTGGGGCGGCACTGACTGGGACGGCAGCACTGAGGCATCCAGGATATCTGATCTCTGCTCCATGGCTGAGACACTGCAAATGCACCCCAGGCCCTTCCTCATCCTTTCTCTTCTCTTTCTACCCTACCCTTTCCCATCCAGCAAGTGTTTTTCATGGCTGCTGAAGAAAGTAGAGAAAAATCTGAAGATGCTGGTAGTGTGAAGGATTTCTGACAACAAATGCCCAAACAACAGGGGAACCAGCTTCACACCCTGATCTCATCTGCACAGTGCTTGGGAAGTTGGGCAACTGGCACCTTCTCCTCTGAGGATGCTGGTGAAGGACTCCAGACTGTCCTCTCCTCCTGCCAGCACCAGTGGTAGCCCCTTTTCTGTCCCACTGAATGCTTCATTCACTCAAGAAGGGCAGAGCCAGCCATGTGTTCTTTCCAGTGCAACAGACACTTTTGTTAAGTTCCACCAGTGAAAGGATTTCCATGTAAATAAATGGATACAGGGTGGGTGGATGGGTAAGGGGTTAGAAGCTGATTGCTACCCAGGATCCTTGTCCCTGGCAGCTCCATAGGGAGAACCACCCACTGGAACCAGTGCCATGGGCCACCTAGCAGGGCCAAACCTCACAGCAGGTTACTCTTGGGCTCCCTTTAATCCATTGGAAATCTCTGCTGAGGCACAATGCAAGCAGAGGCTTAACCCACTGTCACTGGGCAGCACAGCAATCCCTGCAGGGTGAGAGGAGAAAATCCCCTGCTTGTCCCTCACTGGCAGCTCTCTGTTTGGCCACGGGAAACTTACTGCATTTTTTTATTCCCCTTTGCTGCTGAAAGTGTCAGTGGTGTGAGAAAGGCTTGTGGCTGTGGGGTTTGATCCTTGAAGGAGATGGAAGTGATCCATGAAGGGGAGCCTTGGAGGCCATGGCTGCCGAGACAGGGAGGCTCCCTCTTTGACTGGGAGGTAGCACTGGGAGAGCTCACAGGCTGGAAATGGAGGATAAGATAGGAATGGGAGCCTGCAGCTGGGGAGCAGAGGCCAGGGATTACTTTTATATTATTTTATTTTAAACATATGTATTAATCATGGCTCAAAGCAGGGATGGCAATGGAAAACTACAGCTGGAATGGGTAAGGCAGGAGGAGGAGGTGATTTTTATTTCAGACATAAATTATGTATTAATTGTGGCTTGAAGGAGGGGCCAGTGTGGGAATCTGTAGCACGGGGAGGACAAAAAGGAAAGATGATTTCAATTGCAAGTGTATTTATTGAAGTGTAACTCAAAACAGGGACTGGATGGGAATCTGCAGCTGGAACTGATAGGACAAAGGAAAATATTGTTTTGGTGGAGGGGTATTATTTTAAACACATGAATAAGTCTTTAGCTCAAAGCAGGCACAAGGGTGGGAATCTGCAGTTTGAGGACATCAAGTAACACTTGTGGGAGAGAGGACCCTCATGCCTTTTCAGGTGCATTCAGAGCCTGTGAAAGTTGCTGAGCTGACTTTTGTAGAGGTGAAACCCCATCTGTTCCCAGAGCTGGGTAATTCAGGATTCCCCAGCAGCCCTGCACTGCCCTGCTGGCTCTGGGGAGTCTGCTCTGCCTGACAGACGTGGATGTGCCGACGTGACTGCAGTGGCAGAGCTCACAGCCCGTGAGAAGGGCAGCCAGCTCTAAATGCAGCTTGCAGCTCCACTCAATGGGACCAGCTTTGCTTGAGGATGACTGTGGCCACCACCAAGACACAGTTCAGGCCAGTCTTCCTGCAGGGCAGCAGCAGTGTGGGTTGGTGTGGCCTGTTTGCCCTTCCCCTGGCTTGCAGGCAGTGGGTCCCCCCGCTATGCCTTGGTGGGGCACCATCCCTTGTTCTGGTGGTAAGTGATCTCCAGGATGTGGACTTTGCTCAGAAAATCAAATGGGGCCAGCTGGGAGTGTGGCTTTGTGCTGCCTGTTCCTGATCTTGTCTGGGCAACAGGAACAGTCATTCCTTTGGAATTAGCCTGAAGGAGCTGGCTGGCATGTCCTGGAAATCCAGAATTCAGACAGTGCATGGTGGTGGCTAGAAAGAGAATGCTGAGCCCATGGAAATGTCTGCAGAGTGCTGGTGCCAGCTGATATTCACAGAGCTCAGAGACGACAGGCCTTTCCTGTCTGAAACCTCATGTCTGGCCAGTAGGTTCTGTTTTACAGCCCCAAGAAGGAACGTTGCAGCTTCCACAGGTTGATGTGCATGAGATGTATAAGATGTACATGAGAGCCACCAAACACCATGGGTTTTTTTCAGTGCTGCATTGCTAAACCCCCTGTGCTGAGTAATTTGTCACTAACAAACTCTGAAGACTGTTAGAGTACTCAGTGAGCTTTGTAACTTATTTATTAATTTTTTGTATAGTTCTCTTTATTGTTTGCTTTTTTGCTTCAAAGAGCAAAACAAAAACAAAAAACCACACACAAAAAAATAGACAAATACTTGATTCCCGGCTTTGCTTTGCATGCTTTTCATGAGGCATGTTTCTCACCCGGCTCTGCAGAACATTCCAGTGTATCCGTGCTCCTGCCTTCTCTTGAAATTCTCACAAATGCAAACCCTCTTGACTGGCATTGTGTCAGCGTGTGCATGTTTGTGTACACCTGGATAATGAATCTTCACAGTGTCGAGCACACTCAGGAGGAGTTATTCCTGAAGGATGTTCAAAGTGCCTGAACCATCACCATACAAAACTTCCCAGTAGGTTCCAGAGGTTTTTGGTTACCTTGGTAAAGGAGGCGAGAGTTCTCTCCACTCGGAGGGTGATCTGTGCTGTGCTCATCAGCTGTACCTGATCTCACGGTATCTGAGTCCTTAATGCAATGCTCCAAACCTCCCCAAAACTGCCAGGAATTCATAACAGTTTAAGCCAAATGTTCTGAAGGTATTCTATGTCTTGGGAATTAATAGGGATTTCCAAAAATTATAATCAAATTGGCTCTCTTTTATCCTGTTCTTTCCTCATCCTCCTTAAAGAAAATCAGTTTATTTTCTTGGGGTTTTTTTGTTTTTTTTTTTTTAATTTTAGGTGTCAACTACAAGTTCGATTTTTTTTTTCTCTTCGCAAAATGTAACAAATGAGGAAAAAAATCACTTTCTTTTTAGTTTAATGAAGAAGAGATCAGCTGTGAAAACTCAAGAAAATTGATTATTTCTTGAATCTTAGTAATGTCTACTTTCTATTGCAGATTCTCCGATTTTGCTCTTTTTACTCCTTCTGCCCTCAGACAAATTTTCTGCTTTTATGTTAGTTATCTTTTTGTTTCATGGACCAATAGCCATCACATTTAAGCCACAAAATAATTTTAAATCCCCACTTCTTCCAAAATGACATGACTTTTCTTTGATGTTCACACATGGAAGCCAGCAGGCAAACAATCTAAGAGAAAATAAATGAAAAAACATTCAAACTATAACCTGAGTTTTGCACTGCTGCACACATAAACTGTCACAGTTCATTGTGGAAGCTTTAAAAGGGTGAAGAGTCCATGGATTACTTTAAAAATCTTAAGAGCTTTTTTTAACTAAAAATGACCAAGAAACACTTCCCTTTATGATGGTTTAATTTAAAAAAAAAAGCAAAGTCAAGAAGTTCTGACAGAGATGTGCTCATGGTTCACTACTTGAATATTGTTTGGAGATGTCCCAGGGTGGCTCCCTTTTCATTCACGTCTGTTGTGTAGCTCTGAGTCAGGAATGCTTCTGCTTCAAAAGTTTTATAACTGATGATATTTAAGACAGAAATTTAGAGGGGATGTATTTTCACTTGTGAGTCCGTGGTGCTGGGTGTTTAGAAGACCGTTCAAGCAGCTGGATTTGGCTCAAATCACTGAATATCCATAAGGGATGGATAAGTAAATCACCTGCTGTTGAAATAGATGCCAGCCACTGTGGGTGGGTTGGAAATACTGTTCTTATCCTTCAGAAATGTTTGAGCTTTAGAAAAACTCTCAAATCTAACAGAGATGAAAAATGTCAAATATTGTATTTGCTCACTGAAAATGCTCAAAACGGCAACATTTTACACTGAAAAGGGCATTTTTCTTTAACACTGTCAAGTACACTATTTTGATATCATCAAAATATTTTTCCAAATTTTGTCAAAATAAGAAACATTCAGAACTGATCTTTTTATATAGAGCATTGATTTTTGGTTAATGAACACACATTTTCCAAAAAAGGCTTCCTAAATTCCTCCTAGCCAGTAGGAATGCTCAGGATACTCATGTAGAGAGATGGCTCATCCAGATTTAAATTTTCTTTCTTGGCACTGTCACAGGCTTTCTAAGTAAAGCAAGTGTTAACAGTGAATACTACATCTTTCTCTTGAGTGTTGTGTGTTATGTGTACAGTTCTTTTCCCTTTTTCAAACAGAACTCTAAGCTAAGAGTTTTTCCTGGTTTTTGTGAGACATCAATCATTGTACAGATAAATAACTAATAATGTGCTAACGACAACATTTCCAGAGACAAAGAACCTGTAAGTCCCAGAAGCTAAATCAGGACATGACTTAGCTCATACTGGTGCAATTTTCACTGTCTCCAGTCTTTCCTCGCTTCTCTTTGTCATCCTTTTTCAGTTCTGTCGTGTTGTGTGTTGGATCTCCCCGTTTCCCGTGTTCCCAGGCTTTGAAGCCCTACTGTCCTCCAGTCCTTGGTTCTGCAGTTCTCATCCTCAAACCTTTGCTGATCATACTCTCTGTATGACACTTCCCTGGGGCTTCAGACTGTCTATTGATATTTTCTCCTTCAGATCCTCTCCTCAGCTTCTGCTGTATTTCTCTCAAGCTTGAATTCATTCATGCCCGATTCAAAGATTTTAGAGATGTAAGGAACTAGAACCTTGTCTTTTTAGACTAGACTAGTCATGTAAAACAAAATAGTCAAAGCATAAGGAAAGCAAATTATGGCAAAAATTACATTGTCCTCCACATCCCCTCCAAGAGAAGCATTGTAGCTTTGCAGCATGGTCTACCCTAGGAGCGTATATGAGAACTAGGCTTGCAGATAATAGTAAAACTAAGACCAGCAAATGACATTGGACATGGGAAATAATGGGGAGGATGAAGTGTTGGCGATGCAAACACTTCTATGGTGATGCTAACAGGCAACCAGCCCCGGAGAGAGCGTGCTGCAAGCGCAAGGCAAAGCTCAGGCAGGACTAACGCCCTAAAATCTTCACTTCCCCAGAAGTGCACAAGGCAAGCACTGTGTTTATTGCCTCTGTAGCTCGTGGAAGTTTGTGAGACTGCCAGCACAAACAGCAACACAGGAAAAGCTAGGTGTACACAAGGAGCTCTTGGTGCACATCCAAACAAAAGAAGGAATCCAGGGTGAAGAAGCATGAATGTTAATAATCTTGCCAGAGATCCTTTCTTCAAGGCTAATAGTTCAGTAACCTCCTTTGATGTATGACTTGAATATATCACAGCATCTGTATGCCTCCAGCACCTCCCCTAATGCTTGACTACAGCCAGAATTAATTAGTACTCGAGAGCGGGAAGGAGCAAATGACCCTGTATGATGCAGATCAGTTTGTTCTTATTGGTAATGCAGCACTACCAATAATTTAAGCAGAATTTTAATAAAGCACACACAGTGGCTGGTTCCCAGTAGCCACAAGTCTGTGGTAGACTGCACGCCCTATAGCCTTTAATTATTCATTCAACAAAAACCAGAGATGCCTAAGGTACTGGACAAATCCCTTGACCTGCTCACATAAGAGATGAATGTCCATTGAATTAATTCTTCTATTTACCAGTCAGTTTCATTAGTCCAAATCTAATTAATGTTATTTGCACTGAGGGATAACACTATCTTGCAAGTGATCACATCAGCAATACAGGGAATTCAGCTGGGCTTAATCTAAAAGATTTCAAGAGAGAAGTTTGATTCCTCTTGCACTGGTAGAATTTGTGAAAACCAAAGTGTAACAACCTGTGCCCCCATTCCGCTGAAAGCCCTGTAACCATGAAGTGGGATCTGAAATCAGTCCAAGTTCTCAGTGCCTGATGTGTTTTCTGCCTGCGAATGGGATATAACAGGCAATTTGGTGGACTACGTGTGAGACTAAAAGTGTCCTCTTCACCGTTCTATGATTTTCCTGCTCTGGGGAATCACAGAAGGATACACAACACAGTGAAAAGATAGTTGGAAGGGAAAGACAACCTTTCTGTAGGCACAGTCTTGCCATTAAGATCCCTTGCAACAGCCTTAGAGGTCTTTTATGAGAATATCAAGTATTCTCTTCAACATACTTCCTTTTCCGTTAAAAACTTTCCTTCATTTCTCCATGCTACCCCATTGTCCCTATTGAGAAAAAGCATGAAATTTCTCTTTCTTCAATTCCTCTCTTAAGGCTTAGGCTTGTGCTGATCTTGGCCAAACACAGCCTGCTGGCCATAAAAACACCATGGTGGCTCTTGCCTTATTTTTCTCCTTTTCTGCACATGTTCTCCTTGATGATAAACTTAATTAAAACCATAGAATGCTTGAACTCTATGAAGTATGTAGGTAGCGTGACCCATACCTATTTGTAACAGTATATTGCTGTCTACTGTATTTGTCCGAAGAGAAGGATTCCCCACTCCGATATTATAATAAGTGCAAAGAAGCCCCAGTCCAACTGCAGACTTTAAATAGTATTACAAATAACAATTATTCCAGCAGTTATATGAAGTATCGCTTTCTTGCCTAAGAAAAAGTTCCAGACCCATTCTGCCTTATGTGATCAGCAAGATTACTGTGCACCACATTCATATTTACAGAAGTGGAGTCACCACCATATAAAGATGAGAGAGAACAATTAGATACTCTTAAACTCCATTTTTCCAGTCTAAAGCAGACTAAGGAAAAACCATTTGAGGTCAAAACTATCACTGAGGCAATAAAACTAATTCCCCAGGCTAAGCTCAGTGACTTATTTCAGTGGGGTTATACTGGGCTGAGTTTGGCCCATTATTTTTTAATTGCTTCCAAATGTGTCTCTGCCTAGTGAACTATCCTGATCAAAATAAAGGACTCTCACAAACTCCTCGGGCAGCAGCAACATCCAAAGTACTGCTAAGAAGGGTCTACTGGTGAAACCTCACCTCTCCCTCCCTATGAACACAAAAACATGCTGGCAAAATGTTGTTATTCCCCCAGTGGGAATACTTGGAGTCAAGAGACTGGCCAGAGGGCGGTGTTGCAATCACACTATTGCCGTGGAGCAGCCACGGTGCTCGGCCAGGTTAGTCATCTCATCCCCTGCACTTTCTGTGCCACCTTCCTTAGCCCAGCTCCCTTCAGAGCTGGAGTCACCCGCCGGTGTTCTCCAGGGCTGATGGTTTTGAAGGCACGCCCAGCCCTGCTGTCTCTGCAGCTCGAACCACAACGAGCATCCCCACTTTGTGACTGCCCCATCGCTGGCCACGGGAGGCAAAGTGCAAAAAGGCTCCTAAGGGAATTCACCGACACCGCATGGATTCATCCTCTCGTAATTTGTTTGTGGGAAAAGGTGAAAGAGGCTTGGAGCTGCAAGCAGCAAGGCTTAGGAAAGCATCAGCCCTAGGCAGAGCCTGTACACAGTCATGCCTGAGATGTCCGGGTTGGGATTTGGCTTCTCTTGTGGTGGATCTCTTGGCCATGCCTGAGCCAACTCTGCACGTAGCATTTTGCTGCATTTTGCAGTGGGATCCTCTCTGGATCTGTCTGAACACAACACAGGCTCCCTTCTTTGTTTCCTATAAATCACAGGAG
Organism: Grallaria varia; assembly: GCA_013396735.1. Classification (NCBI taxonomy): domain Eukaryota; kingdom Metazoa; phylum Chordata; class Aves; order Passeriformes; family Formicariidae; genus Grallaria; species Grallaria varia. The sequence continues at coordinate 769,278 of VWZG01007393.1, forward strand.
AAAAAGCAAGGTGTTGCTTTCATTTGGGATTGTACCAAAAAGGGTGCAGTGGAGTACCACTGTTCTGATGGCCCTTATTGGAATATCTGTTGGGCAAAATAAGAGAAACTGTCTTCCTACGTGCATGCCATATGTGTTAGACATGAACTAGAAACAGTAATGATTGTTTTGTTCCAATTATACATAATTCCTGATCCCAGGTCTCTGGAATGTGCTTCTGGTGGTGCAGGCTCTCTTGTTTGAAATCCTGTGGGCCCGAGCAAGACTGGATGGTTTTCTTCCAGCACAGAAAGTTTTAGTTTTAAGAAGAATAAAGAGATTTAACATGTGGGGCTTTTTTTAAGACATACTTTACAATATTTTATAAAAGAATAATGTGTTTCTAAAGCAAACAACACAAAAACCTGTCTATTGCCTCAAAATCTGTAATGACATAGAAACATTTCTTTGATGTTAGTTTTGTTCTCTAAATGCTTGGCAGCATCTGCAACAAAAAGACAGCTGAATCTCAACTCAGATAAAAATGGGAGAGTGTCTATGGGTCCAAGGAAGATGCACCGAGTATCAGTGAAGGGGTTTAAGAGGTGGGTCAGTAATACACATGTTACTACTGCCACTGCCCTGAAAATGCCAGCTGTCTCTCAAATAACAATGGCAAGAGATATTCAAGGTAGGGTGCTAATGCAATGGGAAACATGGATAGACATTTCTCTTTGGAAACAGAGCAGTGGATTCCACAATTTCTTCCCTCTGATATCAGTCGTCACTAAATCAGGTTAATTTAATTAAATCTCTGTGGCACCTTGGCCATGCAGGCCTTGAGCAATGCTGCAGCCCCTCGTGGGGGCTGGCTGGGACCAGCAGCTTCCAGGCTCTGCCTGGGTTTCCACTTGAATTCGGTGCTGATCCAAGATGTGGTGCTGTGAAATGGGGATGCAGAGCCTGCCCTGCCAGGCTGCTGTGGGGATACCCAGTCAGCAGGGACACTGCTCTGGGACAGTGTGGGGGGCTGCAGGCACAGGCAATACCAGACAGGGGTCAGGAGCACACTGAGACCAGTTCTGACTCCAGCCTTGCTGGGCAGCTAACGCGGGTGTTCTGCTCGTGTACGCACTCAAATGCCTACGGTCATCTCCTCCGAGCTAGCTGGGCTGCAGGGCCACTTCTGCCTGCAGATCCTACTTCAGAGAGTCATTCTTGAAAGCATCCTTTGGAGTGCTTTTGGGAGTGCTTCTTGGAGTGCTTTTGGGCCCATTATTCCAATTCTCACTTACATTTCTTCTCCTCACATGCTCCTCCATTTTTATTCTCTGCTTCCACTGCTGATGGGAGGACTGAATCCCTTGACGTTGGCCAATTTGGCCCCCTTCAAGTTCGTGAGTTTTGTAATTATGTTGCGGTTAGAGCTACAGGAGCCAGTGAAAGCTGCTACATGATTATAATACACAGAGTTGCCAGTAGCTGACTGAATGTTTTTTAGAGTATTGGGTTAAAATTTGGGAGCCAGAAGAGATATATTTACTATCAGCCTCTCTTCCTTTTGTCGGTGGCAAGGAATGAATGTAAAGACTGAACAGGGGAAAGTGTAGTAGCTGATACCAATTCCAGATGTTCTGCTAAAAGGTGCTATTTATGAGAGGATATTATTGGGAACAGTCCTGACCTAATACCTAAAGGATTACACTAACTATACATTACATACACACACACACACTCATACATATACATACATATACCCACCAGCAATGTGAGAATTCTACAGGTCTGGAGGGGAAAAAGTGAAAAACACCAGATCAGTGAAAATGGAATAGTAAAAATCTCTCTCTTCAAGTTTAAAGCAGAAATGTAAAGGCTTGGGTTCGCTAGCTAAGTTCTCTAGCTCAAATTACCAAAAGAACACTTGACATTCTATTCTGTGATTTTTAGTTCTTACCAAAAGTCATGGAGAGAAGGTCTGAACCTCAGCTGCTCAGTGTAAAGATCAGAAAAAAATTAGGACTTATCTGAAAGTTTCTAGCCAATCTGCAAAACCTCACGGGATATTGCAAAACTTCTGAGCTTGATTTTCTTTGGTGGTGATTGGAAACCCTCAATTCTAATCTCGATTGAAACAAAGACCAAAAACTGAGAGAAAAAATGGAAGTGAAGATAAACATTTCCAATCCATGAGTGATATTTACTCACCCTCTAGGTGAGTTGAGGACTGAGTGGAATCTGAAAAATTCAAACACAATTAAAACCGCATCCTCCATTTTTAACAGATGAGGAGAAAATTAAACTATATAAAGATTACGGGTGAGAAAGTTAAAGAAAACCCTGATGAAGCAGTCAGGGGCACGTGGCCTCTTCACTTTCATTTAACATACTTCCATCCCCTTATTAGATATATGAGAACAAAAGTGTGCCTGATGCTTTACAGCCACGTAGGAAGATGCTGTCGCCAGCTGAAATTTCTCGTAGAGTCCTGAGGGTAATGGGACTCCACGTGTGCCTGGGCTGCCTGCACAGCACTCATTAAAGGCTGCAGCTTTTCCTGAACAGCTTGTACCTATTCGCATGTCATAGGATAATCTTCCAATTACCCAGGAATGAAAGAGTGAAACAATGTTGGGAGATGCACAGTTTCAGACTGAGTGTTTGGAGATTAGATAGGGATATGTGTTTCAGATAAATCCTCGTGTATTAAAGAGTGTGTTTGTTTTAATGACAACTTGAATGCTGCCTCACCTTCCCTAATAGGGAAGTGATTAAACCTTCAGATGTGTCAATTAGCTACTGATGGGCTGATTTCCTGTTTGTTAGTGCACCAGTAGAGGCTCATGTGGCTCTGGAAAGTTTCAAGACTGCTGTCTGGGGCTTTTTGCACTTCAGGGACATTTCTTACAGACATTAAAACCCTGCTTGATTCCTCATCATTAAATATCAGCTAAAGTCCGGGAGCAGAGGAGAACTTCAGGCTTGAAACCAGCAAAATTGCAGAAAGTGAGCTGCTACCTCATTATGATCATAGAGTCAATAAAGTCACCTGATGGCAGATTTAGAGGAACTCATTAGGAGATGGAATTTGGTTGTGCAGACAAGCTGCTGTGATTCTGGAACCAGGCCCTTTCATTAAGGTCTTCAAATAGGATACAACGCAGAGGGAGGGGGAGCCTGCAGGGCATTGCAGCTTAAAAGCATGGCAATAAGGACTCTATATGCATACAGCACTCCACGTTGCACAGCAAAGGAGGTAAGCTCTTCGGTGAAATTTAAAAGAAAATAAATGAGAAAGGAATTTAAGACACCTATATCCCTTTCAAAGTGATATTTTGTAATTCTGACTTAGAGTGAAAACTATGACATCCAATGAGAATACAGTGCAACAGACTTTTTATTACCTAATCTCTATGTAAATTTACTGATTTCTTATTCTTAGAACTTAACATTTTTAAGCACAATTGAATTAATCTAAGTGAAAACAAACCCAGAGCTTTCTATGTGGCCAGTCCCCTTTTCCTTTGTTTCTCCAGTCTCATTGCTGCTAAAGGCAAACATCTAGCACCCAGCTTCTAGTCAGTGAACTCTGTTCCTGCAGAGCTTGGCTTAACTCAGAAAAGTGAAAAGATGAAGCTCTTAAAAAGCAGAGGTCTAAGACACACGAGTCACAGAGATGTCCTGTAAAGCCAGCCCAGAGCAGGAGAAATGCTACCTTGCTGACCTGTGCCTAAAGTAGAAATAGGTGCTAGCATTTTGAGCCAGAGAGAAAACCACCACTAATAACTCCCCTCTTGAGAATCACCGATGTAGCAGAAGTCTGGCTGTAATGAAAGAGGATGAAGCTCCTGGATCCTTTCACTGCAGACACTGCAATTTTGGTTGTGGTGAACTTAGAAAGAACTTAGAAAGAAAGTGAATGGAGTGGAGTGGCTTAATTATAAGAGGGCTCGCTGTGGTTACTTTAAAACCTTGGATATGGTGTAGGGTGCTTTTTCTCTCAGACATCTCTTTAAAACTAAGGAAGGTCAGAAGTGTTCTGGACAGTCCCCCAGAAAGCACACAGTTGGTGCAGTGTGTACTTGAGCTGCTATTTTTTTCACCATTCTACATCTACCTTCCAAAACTTTAGCATAAAACTTTGTTCAATGGCATTGCAGTGGGAGGCAACACTGAAAAATTTAGCTCTGCTAGTGAAATGGGTGAGTGAAAGCAGCAGGCAGATAAGAGATTATTTTTGTACCACTGACTAGCTTGAAAAAAAAAAAAAATTGGAAACCTAGAGAAAGAAAGTATGCATCTTTTTATGTGCTGGAAACTCAAACCAACTTAAACTGTCTGTTACTCAGTTTGTTGTAACTGACCTGGCTCTGTGAGCAGTTCCAAAGCCACGTTTCTAGAAAATACAGCCTGTGTTTAACTTATAGCCATGAATATGTAAAGGTCTTTACCCATGTGTTATTTGCCTGCCGTGCTCCTGTTCCTGTGCCTGGCTGTCCAAACCAGAACAGGCTGTCCAGTCTTCCTTTCTGCACTGACTGAAACCAGCAGGAAGGTTCTTGCAAATGCTCACAAGAAATGTTAAAAGAAATCTCTCTGCGTCGCTCGCCAGTTTGTTTCTCAGAGAGCAGCCTTGTGGCAGAGCCTGCTGCCTTTCTTTATACTGCCTTTTTTTTCCTCCTTTGTGTTGCCACAGCACCTTGCAAGGCCAAATTGTGCTCTAGAACCACCGTGAACCAAGTGCTGCAGACACATGAAACGGCCAGGCTCTGTCCCAAAGGGCTTAAAAGAATATAATGGAAATATAAGACCAGTGACCACAGATGGATAAGAAAAAGGGAATAACAATATCATACTAGGGGGTGCTTTCCATGCGCCTGTGAGCTGACCATGCTCAAGTTTTTGGCAAAGGAGAATTTTAATAAGGGATTCAAAGGAGGATAACAGTTGGTTTTATGAATGCACATGAAGGCTCTTCTCAAGCCTGAGGGGCAGCAAGGGAGAAAGCACAAAAGATGCTTGTTGGAAAATTTAACAAATTGATCAATTGAAGCTGGCATCTGGGACCGACTGATGCTGGGCATTTGTATTTTGATAGCGAATAAAAAGTGACAAGTTGGGAGTAAGCCATGAAGGGCTTTGAAAGTTAAGAGAGTCACAATAAGCTTGATGTCCCCGAGGAAAAAGGAATCATTGAAACGGTTCAAAGATAACGGGTACAGTCAGAACAACGGGCCAGGGAAATGATTTATATAGCTGGGGCCTGAAAGGAGCAGGGCAAGAGGGTTTTTGTGAGGGCCAGAGAAAAGGGCATTGCACTAATCGAGATGAGCGGCAGGACAAGAACTTCAGCAGTAAGGAGAGACAATAAAGACTATTGTTTAGACACAGCGTGTGGACTGAATTGGGAGCACAGATGGGAGGCTCAGTGAGAAGATGGGATCTTGTGCTTCTGCGTGTGGACATCCAAGGCTCAAAGTGCTCACCACAATCAGAGATGAAGACAATGGAAAGGACTGATGGACATTCAAGACTTCAAATCACCCCAAGTGTGACATCCAGAGACTTACCAAGACTCTCATTTGGATAGAAAGGCACGCATCTGGAATAAATTGTTATGGAGCGGAGCTCTGATTATGTTTTATGGAAACTGTGATTTGTTTGCATGAGTGTATGAAATTATCCACAATGGATAGAAGAGGAAGAGAAGGGAATCTCATGGCATGCTCACAGAAAGCAGGAGAAGGAGAGATCCTTTGAGGAAAAGAGGAGAGGAAATATTTGGAATCAGGAGAGGAGAGGTGGTCAAGATGAGTGTGCTTGATAGTGTTAGTGACACTCACAGGTACAGGAAGGTGAAGGTGGAGTAGGAGTGTTGGGATTCAGTGAAGGAACTGCCATTATGGTTCCTGCAAGGTAAAGGGGCAAGAGAACACATGGGGACTGTAAGGTGGCACCAGAAAGGAGGAATTCAGGGATTTATTGTACAGAGAATCTTCAGTCTGCTTACAGGGAAAAGAGAGAGGTGGAAATTATAGACATAAGTGGGGTGAAAAGTAGGAGATTTTAGACAGGAGAAGAAACATAGTATTTTTGTAGTCTGATGAGAGAAAAGAGTGCAACGAGAATGAGAGGTGAAGAAAAGAGGAAGGGAGAAGATAAGAGCAAACACTGAGACTGGAAGAAAGGCTAGGATGAGGTCACTGTGACAAGTGAAAGGTCATCTAGAAAGAATGTTAAGCAAAATATCTGATTTTAAAATATATCTTACAGGCTATTTGTGGGAAATGCATTTGGGAATAAATATCCACAAGGATTTGCCCTGAAGATCTGCTTTGAAGAGCTAAGCACATGCAGTCAAGAAACAGAAACACAGACAAATATGACATGCTAATGGGAGCAGGTCAGTTTTCAGTTCAGGTTTCCTAAGCAGGGCTTTTTTAAAGCAAACCAAAACATCTTTTGATAGCAGAAGACTACAGAAAAATGAGAAGTTCTGAAGGCATATGAGTTTCTGGATTGGCATTGACTCATTTCGAAGGTAGAAGAATGTTGGGGAGTTCAGAATGAGAAATAAGGGGGTTCATTTTCCATCAGAGTAGTACAGAAGGCTACATCATGTTCACAGCAATGTTCTGCACTTATGCATGTCTTCATGGTTTGGATTTCACTTCATGGTCTCATCCTTGCTCAAAGTGGCATTCTGCTGAACTGCTTCTAAAACTTAGTTCAGGAAAAAATTCCTCCAAAGCTAATACTTTAAAAGTAGAGAATTTTCCAGACGCCTACCCATTTGAAAACCCTTCTGACAAAGCACTAATGACATCCTCATGAAATTTTGCCTATTTTCCAAACATGTTCCTGAGTGCCTGCTCCAGGAGCCAGGTCTGCAGGGCTTCTTGCCCTATGAGTGCAGTTCTTAGTTAAGAGGGTAAAGCAGGAGGCTTGGGGTTTAACCTTTCAGGTTTCATCTGGGTTTGAGAGCAGTGAATTAAAATACCTTCAAATAGTTTTCTTTTCCTTCTTTATGAGACCTCTGTTGTTTATTCAAAAGTGAAATTAATTATTTTTCCTCGGCACTTCTGAACATGCTGCAGAACGCAAATACCAGCTTTTGAACACCATAAATGCTAAACACCAAAGTGAAAAATCAACACATGCCTTTTAAGTCATTAAGAAACAGTATGAAATGAAACAAGTGTTGCTTGCACATTGTCAAATGTGTGCATTTTGGGGGAAATTCCAGTAAATTAATGAATGTGTTGAATTCACATTAAAACTTCCATTGAATAGTGCCTGGATTGCGATACTTAACAAATGTTGCCTGTGTTATATGGAGCAGAAGAAAATTAACTGCAGTTTGGAGTGAGGGGAATGTATAATTGGGTATTGGTAGTTCTTTTCAGGAAATGGCACAGACATCTGACTTCTTGATTGTATAGTTAAAATTGAGGATGAATCAACTGATCAGGACGAGTAGCCCAATTAAAATAGCAACTTAATATTTTATCTTTGCAGATCACATTTTGTGCATAGTCTTACAAAACATGATATTTTAAAGAGAATGCTGTTTAAACTGCACGAGCTAGTGTATAGAAAGGTGTGGGGAAAAGAAACAACAAAGTAAACTACACTGAAATAGGACAATCAGGGGAATTTTAAAAACAGAGATTGAAATCGATCCTGTAGACACAGGTAGGTCAGGCAGCTGTGCTGGACCTCCAAAGAACAGCAGCAGTTTCATGTGGCAGTCATTGTTAGTAAGTCGATCTGTATTTTAAGGGACAAAAACATTGCATGAATAAACTGCTGGGACATCTCACTGTTACCACAGAAAATGTGTCCTACACTGTAGAAAATCATAATATTGTGTGGTTGCTTCTGAGTTAAGTGCATCTAGGACAAAACAGTTAAGGAATCACAATAACTTCTAGTTCAGAAACTCCAGAGGAACAAACAGACAACCATCACAGTACAAATTTATATTCATTTTTATTATTATTATTTTAAGGTAAGCTGATCCTACAGTAAAGTAATTACAAAGTAGTGTAGAAAGGCTATTTAAGTTTCTGTAATAAGTTCTAAAGAAAGAAGGTCACTGGAAGGGCAACATCATGGAGGTGGAAACAGCTTGAGAACCACTGAGAGCACACAGCATCTCTTCCCAACACCCATTTGCTGCATGGAAATCACAGTGTACTACCTATTATCCATCTGCAGCCAGCTTCAAACCGAAGGGAATAGGGCCTTGCCCCAAACACTCATTCTGCTTCCTTCGTGACAGGCTCTGCCGTGGCTGAACAGCTCTCTGAAGTTGCCTCATAAAGTCGGGGGTGTATCTTTGCGAGGGGATATATTCCTTAATGTTGAAACAAAAAGGAGTCAGGAGATGCTTCCAGCTTTTGAATGATTAGAATACTGTGATGTTTAGCACGGCACGTGTGTATAATTGTGACATCGCTCAGCTTTTATTGTAGTGGGGGATAATTATTTTGTGTTTAAGTAAAATAGCAGAACCGCACAAACACAGTATTTGCTGCAGGCTGACACCACAGTGCAACAAAGGTGTGGGGTTTTTGGGGTTTTTTTCTTGCACAATGACAAAACTTCCAAAGTTGCAGTCACAACAGTTTTCTTAATATGATTTGCTTCCTTTCACAAAAATCACAGCATTTGATTCTTCGGGAAATGTAAAGATAGAGTGCTTTCCTCGTGTATACACACTGCGATAACGTTTGTTAATTGGTATATTTGACATAATTAAGCAGCTTATTTTATTTCTCTAAATAGGATTGCAGTTTGTAAATGGAATCTGAAAAGAAGCCAAAAAAAAAACCAAAAAACAAAAAACAAAAAAGGAGATGAAAAAATGAAGTGGGGAGAAAAAGCAAGATGGAAATACAGACATAGAGTGGGAAATAAAAAAAAAGGATCCTTCTTCTGAAGTCAAAATCCCATCAGCTAATATGCTTTTCATGGGGAAAATGGTAGAAATAATATACCTAGATACAATGTTAGAGGAAAAATAATCGTATATAAGTTAGATGAAAACAAAATATACTGGGCAAAACTGTATTAGATTGTGTTGTCTAACTGTTCCCAGGGATCTCAAAGGAATCTCTTGAGCATGAGTTAAACTTATTTTTATTTCTAAGAAGTTGCTGCTAGCCATGAAAACTGGTGGATGCTTCAGATGGTGTCTGGGCAAAGACACAATGGCATCTTTGCATTTTGTAGCTGCTGCAAGCTGTAATGTAACCTTCAGGAAAAGGGCAAGTGCCAATCTCTTGCAAAGGGGTGCAGTTTTACAGAGATCTTGGTGATGTTCCATGACACCTACAACAACACCTCAGTAGCATAGTCGTAACTATGTATGACATTATATATGCATTTTTGGCTTTAGAGAAAAACTTCCATGATGCCAACAGTGTTAAGCTGCTTTCTGAAGGAACAAAATGTGAAATATTTAGTATGGACAATTCTGACACTATGGAAATATACCTTGGAAAGAAAATACATTTGTTTTACACAGACCTAAATATTCCTTGGGGACAGAAGGAAACCCAGGATTAAAATCTCCCAGGGCATCAGTATAACCATCTCTTCTGTTTGTTGGTCTTCACCTTTTGCTACTGACTGTGACACAGGGTTCTCTCTTCAACAGAAATAACGTTATTTGAATATAACTATACAAAAACTTTCAGTGCTTTCTAAGATCCATCTAGCAGAGTTCAGCAGCCAGTGTGGTACCTTATTTGATATTGTTCCTAATGAATGCCACAATTAGATTCATATTAACAAAGTTTTCCAGGCCTTACAAGTAGGAAAGCATTGTTGATATTTGTGAGAAGGAGAAAACTCGACAGAAAGGATTTATTGAATGACTCTGAGAAGTGAGGTGGTAGTAATGCAATGAGAGTTAACAGTAGAAAATGTCCATTCAGCATCGAATAACTAACATTTCTGCCCTAGGCAATGAGCTTTTGACTTGACAACAGCTGTGGAGAAAGGCTGAGGGATACATGGGCAGGGCAGTGACGCTCCACCCCAACTGCACTGGCGAGGCATTTCCAGCAGAGACACAGGGAAGTTAGGAAAGTGTCCTGCTAGGTATGAGTAAGAGCCAGATGGAATTACTGTGTGTGTGGTTGTGTCCTTGTGTATTAAGCAACCGGATCTAAAACAGATACAAAAAACCACTGGTAGGATGATCCAGGAGCAGCAAGTTCAATGGATGAGATGAAAGCAGGCCAGCAAAGCAATGTCTGGGAGAAGTATATAATTCTACAGTGGTACGAAGGATAAAGAGTGGGCAGAGAAAGCAGCATTATTCAGGTCAATGTTGATACAAACACAGAGGAAAACCACTGGCCACAGATATAAATACATTCAAAACTAGAAGTTTTTGAAACATCAAAGTGGTGAAGATCTAGAAAAGCTCTCCTGCAAGAGACCCTAGAAAGCAACCTGGCTAGTTTTAAGTAAGTTCAGGGCAAGTTCTGAAAATTTAGAAATAGGACCTAGGGAAATATTCCATTGGTTTTGTTTTAGCACTAATTAAAATGTTCTTAACATATTGTTGATTGGTTAAGGTAATAAGTAATTGGACTTGCATCGGCAGGAGATTTCTGTCACTCAGTATTTGTGTATAAAATCATAGAAGTTTTAGATTTATGCAATCTGTAGACACAACAGTGAGGTATTCACTCCTCACTGTAAAAGATGTGGTCCTGGAAACCCAGTCAGAGTAACAGAAGAACATCAGGAAAACACCACCTGCACTGTGAGGAGTTATTTATCTACGGGTTTTAAGAATTATCTTACTGTTTCAGACAACCTGGTAGGATAAAATCTGACCCTCTAAACACACATATATAAGTGGGCACTTATTCTTTTTTTTTCCTTCTATGTGTTCTTATGTGGAAAAAAACCCCTGAGTATCTCCCAAGGACTGCAACAGCAGAACACTAAATACTAAACTTAGGTGGTGGCCTTTTGGTCCCTCTTCTCTCCAGTACTGCTGGTGGGCAGTAGGTAATCAGGTTATCCTAAAGAGCACAAGGCATCCTTTCCGAGGTGCTTCCCCATGCACTTCCCTGGGGCATCCATTTTGCACAGGTCTCTACCACCAGGATAAAACATTATGAAAGGCAATATAGTAGTGTCTGTAAATGACAGTCTCTGGTGTGGGAATCATGACAATGTGACAGAACTGGTTCCATTCTCTCTTTTTCTTCCCCACTTAGTGGTCACTTGAAATGTGCTGAAATTTTTTAAAGCTGTTGCTGTTATGATAATATTTTATGAAACCTCTTTGCTTTTTCTTTTCTCTAAACCTAAATTTTGGGTCTGTTCTAAAAGAAGAGTGTCCCTTTGACATTCATGGGATTTATGGGCATGCATGGAGGGAAAATACATCCCTTTGCTGGATTTGAGTCAGGAGGATCCCAGAGGCATATACTGTACTTCTGAATTTCCTTCTGCTTTTCATGACTGTAATTCTTGTGTCCTCTTTTGCATACATAATTGATTAATCTGTATTTTAAAAGGTTTAATACGTTTCCTCTTTTTAATCTGGAGGCACATGATTTCATTTTCATTGTACTCCCAAGGTCTCTGACTTCTGCTTTCGATTTCCCTACCCTGCCATCTGTGGGAACAAATTAGAGAGAAAATAACACTTTTGGATTATTGGGATGAGGAGAGAATAATACAAGCAGCAAAGGAAAAAGGAGAGTTGAATGAAAATTCAAAGATTCCCTAAAACAGGAGAAGGCAAATTAAAATTACACTTTGTTGTGCCAGTGTGTCTCTTAAGCTGTGAGGGAAGACAACCCATATTTTCATCGGTGCTCCATTGCCACAGTTCCCACTATGAGAGGAGAGCCCAGGACCCCACAAAATTCCCACTGACTGAAGTCACTCAACAAATTCCTTAGATTTGCTGGCCCTACCTCCCTGCATTTTTAAGGCTTAAGAGAAGATCCATTAAGAGACTCAGGGTTTTTCGGATGCCTGAGTGTGGCTGGGCCTGTGCTAACCTGTGTAGGTGTTGTGGTGTCCTAAGCATTCCCCACTTTCACCCTTAGGATGTGTTTTGCAGGAGAGCACGACAACTTCGCCCTGGATCCTGAGCCATGAAGCCTCTCTCAGCAGGCTGCCTGACTCCTTTATTGCATGGCTGAGCATCAAACCCCAAAATCTCTTTATAGAATGTGCCCCTGGGACCCTCAGTATGGCGAGAAACCTATCTCTGTGCCTTGAGAGGGCAGCACTTTTTTCTGGTGAATTCTCAGCCCGTGGGCTTCTACTTTTGCAAATCTCCGTGACCCCAGAGTGAGTCTGGCCCATTCAACAGGTCTGACTTTGTCTTCTTACAGGTTTCAGCCCCCACTATTCAAAGGAAAATAAAAGGAATGGAGAGTGAGGGACCTGAGACTGGGGCAGTTTCATCTTCTCCCTCTGTGTATCAACGTTAGGTTGCTAAGAATCAGCTTTATCACTGGCCAAGGTGCATTTCTACTTGCAACTCAAAGTAAGAATTAAAGACATAGATTTACAGTAATGTAAAATTACAAAAAGTTCCAAGAACAAAAATTAACTTAGCAGGAATCTTAATAAATGTCTAGCAACAGTGTTTAGCCATGACAATGGCTGTATGGACTCCATAGCCTGTTCAAGGTCTAGCCTGCCCTGGGCAATCCTTCAGCCTACATCTTTCCTCACCTCTCAAAGATAAGTGCAGCAGCTGCTTCAAACAACTACCCCAAGAAACTTCTGTAGCCAAAGGTGTAATGACCTCCTCCTTCCTCTCTTTTCCTGTTTACCTGCCCTTGGTCTCCATGACTGGGCACTGAGCATTTGGAAATTAGCTCATTTCCTTCCCCCACTGCTTAAGCTTGCTTGATTATTATTTCTATTGTGTTTGCACCTTTTTTCTACCTTCTGAAAACATGCTGGTACAAGCTTTATGTGACATCACGAGGCATATTGAAAACAAGATCCTCTTACCAGAGCCCCTCATTCCATGAGTGTCGTCCAAAAGCTTGATGTGATACAGGGATGGTGATGGTGAAACTGGGAGCCTCAAGCACCTGTTCCCAGTGGAAATTTAGGACACTGGGTGGGAAGGAGGGTGACTGTGTACCTGCCTAATTTGTTAAGGCGCTGATGGAGTAGATTGTTTTTTACAATACCAGGCTGTAAACTGTTCTTTATGGTTGATTTCCTTGAGTCTGGTTAGAAGTTTGCAGGACTGAGATAGCAAAGGGGTTTGTTGGAGTGGGCTTGCCTTAACTCAGGAGGGGTGAATCCTGCTTCCTGTCCTGAGTATGAATGAAATGTCTTTCATTTGGAGCATAATAATATGTCTAGACGGGGCTGGGAGCAGGAAAAGTCCCCATTTTCCTGACTCAAGGAGGAAAGCCTTTTGTTTTGCTTTGTTCCTCTCCCTGTCCAGCTCATATTCCTTCACGACCTTGACCTGGTCTCACCAGGAAAAAAGAGTAATCCACCTTTCGCTGTTCATGCTTTGAGCAATATTACTGTGCATGAGGAATGGTCATCCTCCCCTCCTGTTCCCGGCACCTTCAGCCAATGACTTCTACATACAAATGTATTGGTAGTCCTTGGCAGAGGAGGAGAGTAGGACGTGGGATAGTCAGAGATACCAAGGTGTCACACCAGTGTAAACACCCCTCCTGTGTTGGGGCTTATCTTATCTCCTTATCAAGGTGTGTGAAAGGAATTAGTCGGTAATTTGCTTTGTCAACAGTGCTGTCTGGTGTTAGCCAAACTGCTGAGCTGGAGAAGAGATGGGCTTGGTGCTACCCATCAAACCCAACTAAGGAAGATACTGGTGTTTTTCTAAAAGGGATTTATGTTAACTATTCAGCTGCAAGTACACATGAAGGCCCCAAAGCAGACCAAAACAGCTCCAGAAACTTCTTCATCACATTTCTCAAGGAGATTATCCAGTTAGAAATGTGACATCATCAACACCACGTCTCTCTGGCTGACGGCTCTACAGAGCCCAGTGCTTTAGGTTTCACTATGTAGGCATTTCTGCGTGTCATGCACTCTCTGCTAGCTCATGTTCTCAGAGACTTTGTAACTCTCCATTGCACAACTTCGAGAGAGAGAAAGGGTGTGTGAATTCTGGAAGAGCTCTTTTTGGTTGTTTTCCTGTCTACCTACATGAGCCTCCTCTAGCATTGGCACCTGTCTGACTTCTGTGGTCTGCTGGAGGGTGGTTAGTGTTTTTTGCTGATTGTGTTCTATTTCCTTTATCTAAATGTAAAAGAAAGATATAAGAAAGACAAATTATTACCTAGAGGTGAAAGCAGAACATCATTTCCCCATAATCTTGTAGCTGACTTGAGTTATCCTCACCAAAAGCAGATGTCATTCCTGATGATTAACAAAACAATTTTGTGAAGGAGTTGCCATAACCTCCATTCGTGAGAACAGGCAACGTGTCCTACATGTCCTACATGCCCCTCCTTGGTGGCATCAGTGGGAAGTTTGGGCATGAATCATGAGAAAGGCAGTGACTGCATTTTAAGCCATTTACAGCTTGAGGTTGAAATATAGCCACTGGAGAAATGCAGCACAGAAGGGGCTACACGCTGGTTTAGTTCTGTGTGTCAGTCCCACCAGCCAGTATCAACAGGGTGCCATGCATGCAGATGAATGGCACATGACCCAAAGCCTTACTGAAGAACAGATTTCCCTGGGTTTGGGGGCTCCAGCAGTAGCCTGTACTTAAAATCTGACTGGCTTTGAACATGGTAAGTAGAACACTGCTTCTTGCCCTTTTCAGGGTAACATTATCTCGTTCCTAGTGGTAAAAGAGAGGAGGATGATTTTTGGGTCTCATAAAACAGTGTTGCTGCTCTTGTATACTGTTAAAGCGGGCAGGGGCTTTAAAGCTGGTAGTTGTTAGTCAAGGGCTGTCTCAGACCCCAGACTGTCAGGTTATGCTGCCTGACCTGGCCAGTTCTCCTCATGTGAAGTCACTGTCCATCCTCAGACTGAAAAAGGACAGTCCTTTTCCCGATGCATCAGCAGAGCAAGGGGAGAGGAGGGATGTGCAGGAAGTGTTGGGTTCACTGCACAGCTGCTGGGCCAAGGAGGTCCCCTTGCATAGTTGCTGCCTCTCTCTAATGGTTACTGGCACGTCATCAGTGTGGTGTTGTCCACCTACCACAACGGAGGTGCAGAGCAACAAAACTTACTGGCACGGTGGCAGAACGTTGTTTTCTCTCGAAGACATAATGTAGCCCTGAACATTTTATACTTCAGTCACATAAATTCTCTATTGCAAGAATTTATGTTGATTTTGCACCTCTAAGGAGTTCATCAGATGTTTTTTTGAGAAGTGTTTTGTTTGCTGTTTTTGATAAAATGAGTCTGGCTACTGGAGGAGTGGGAGGGGAAAAAAATCATCCTTATATTAAACCCCCCAGTTTTTTAAGGTTACCGTGGGAAATAAAATGGTTTTGCAAGCAGCTGAGCCCCAGAGTGATTCTACTAGGCCCCCTTCTCCTTTCATTGATGAAACTCAGCTGATTTCAAGTTGGCTGCTTTCCTCTCACGAGGAAGTTGCACAAAGATCCTTCAACTAACTTTGAAAAATGCTTTCTTCTGCATCTCACAATTACCATTGAAAAGTTATCCTAATTGAATCAGTTTACCTTTTGAAACATTAATTAAATTTAAAATATCTGGTGTTGCCAACAAAACAGAGAATTTTTTTTTTTTTTTTAATGTACAGAGGAAATCAATTATCCAGTATCTGTGGATGTAACTGAAAGAATATTATTGTAGTTTCATTTTGTTTTCTTGGGGGGAAGAAAGTCTAATTGTTTTTTTAAATGAAATGTTAAGTAGCATAGTTTACCAAGAAGTATAACCACAGACTGGTTTGATGTGTGTTGCACAGCTGGAATTAGAAACACACACAAAAAGAAAGAAAAAACCCAGAAACCACAGAGCTATTTAGCTGAGACAGTAAAGAAACAATGAAATGGGCCAGGCTTTTATTTTTCCACTTAAAGATACTATTCATTTGGATAAACAGTATAGTCTGCAAATAAATAAACTTACATTTTTTAACAACAACGAAACAAAAAATAAACAGGAGAAGGAAATAAGAAAAACCCAAACCAAAGAGTGAGAACACAGGGATCATTAAGTATGTGATTTCAAACAAAAATGCTGCTAATTAAGGGCAACGCCCAGCTGCAGGAATCTGGGAAAGAGGTTGAAACAAGAAACAAATATCATGTCCTTCAAGTTTAATTAATTTCTTTGGACAATCTCCAAATATGTTGGGGGGGAGGAGGGGAAAAGGAACATAAAATAATCAAAAGAAGAAAAATTTGAAAAGGGAGAGTTCCTGAAATTTGAAATTGTAGCACTTGGGTCAGTATGTTTTCCTCCCAAAAAGCTGTAACTGGAACCTGAGAGGTTGGGAAAATGAAGTTTTATGCGTCTAAACAAGCGGGCTCTTTCAAAGTGCTTGCAGCAGCCGGATACCACGGCAGCCTCTTCACGCAGCACAAAGTCGTTCCGTGGCAGAACACTCAGAAAAGTGGCTCCTGCCTGTAGAAAATCCGTGCTGGTTCCCTGCATTCTCCTTGCCTGGCTCATCCCTGCCCGCAGCCCTGGCCACACCGCCAGCAAAGCCTTTCCCTTCGCTTTGGCGCTGCCCTCAAGTCGGTTTGTGGCTGGAAACGGGACCGGGGCAGCCAGAGAGGGATAACGCAGGGAAGTGCCCCTGGCAGAGCAAATCCCTGCCAGGTCTTACTGAAAAAAAAAACCCAGAGCCAAAAGAAATGAGTCAAAGCAGAAGAATATGTATTCCTTTCCCACTCCACTTGCCTTCTTTTTTTTTTTTTTTTTTTAGTATCAGAGTCATCCTGTTCCCCTCGTACTAGCCAGCTCCTACATCCCAAATTCAGCTCCTGCTGCTGGAATGAACTCATGGAAGTGCCAGTTGTGGGCAGATGTATTTGTAGCCTCCCTTTTTTTCTTTCTTTCTTTTTTATTTTACAGCTTTAATATTTCCTGAGTTTTCTGCTCAGATATTTGACTCCCTTCCACTCCTATGCCTCCTCTCTTCCTTCCACCCCTTTCCATCACTGTGTAAAGAATCCCTTCCATTGCCAGTCACTCCCTTATCCCTTGGAGTTCAATTGCCTTGTCTGGCCCCAACAGCCCAGTTATTCCCCACAAGGTTTTAGGGGCTCTTCCCACTGTTAGTGGCAGGGCAAGGCCTGCCAGGGCACTAAGAAGCCAGAGGGTGGGGAAAAAAATGGACTTAGAAGCTCCAGGTATATCAGTTGTGCTGCAGATTGCAGGAGGAGGGACAGAGATAGGCAGTGTGGACAGATACAGTGAACTAGTTTTTTTATGGTGAGCACTCCCGGGGCTGACAAAGATCAGCTGCTTAATGGAAGTGAGTTCCCTATAAACATTGAATAGATTCCTACCCAGTGCCTCGTGTGAATATTTTTGGCAGAATCACATTCTGTCTATTAAAATATTCCTAGATAAGCAAAATTCATTTCAAAAGACATCTTTTAAAGATGTAGAAAGAGTGACTTGGGCAGTTTATGTCACAGTATGCTGTTTAATTGTGTACAACTCACTCCACGTCTAGATTTAAGTGTATAAACATTGACTGAATCTGCAAAGGGCTGAGGGTGCTAAAAAAGTGGCCAGCTTGGCCATTGGCCCTCCAAGGTGCTCCCTGTCTCCCGTGGGGTTTGAGGATACCCAGCTTTGAGAATCATTGGACCAAAAACATTATGTGTGGTGAAGAAGCAGGAATATAAGTAGAATTTCCTTGCCTTGAAAAAGTGAGAGTTTGATAACTTGCTCTAAAGAGCGTTAACCAGATTTTTTTTTTTTAATTGTTTATTTGTATTTATTATTGTGCAGCTTAAGAGGGGAATTAAACATCTGGGTAACTGTGTGTTTACAGTTTGGAAAACATCTCAGCGGTCATATTCCTTCCTCTGTAGAAACACTCACATGCTTCTAAACAAGACACTCATTTCTCTGTGCTGTTTATTGATCCACTGCCTGGCTAATACACCACTTGAAAGATTCTGAGCCAAACATACCTCTAATGTAAGCAGATGCAATGACATCAAAATTGGTCTGGCCCTGGGAGTTTGCTCATGAAAGACATTAACTTGACAATGACCGGTCAAAAATACGTATCTGCTTTAGTTCAGGGCTGCCTCGTTAAAGCCAGATTTACATGGAGGTAATTTCAGTGGCTTCAGCAGGATTGCTCTGAATGTGCTCTAGGATGATGAAACCCAAGCACACTTGTCTTAAAGATTCCTTTCCCAACACCTATAAAAATTAAAAATAATTTTCTTCTTATATGTCACTTATGTTGGAAAGCAAAATGAGAGAAGCCTATTTATACCCGGAGAACCAGGTTCTTCTGCGTTGCAGGCATGAGCACAGTTATAACAAGGAGAAGTTCTGAGCACTGTAAAGGAAATTTTAGGCTTTTTCACATGAGAAAGGAAGTCTAGAAACTTTTTCACTAAGAGATTAAAGCTGACATTCTCAAAACCAGCTTGGGTATTTAGATGCTCATCTTGCACTAAAATTAACAAGACTTGTTTGTCTAAAACTTTTTAAGCACTTTCTCCCCCTCCATCAAATTGCGATTCTGACCCAGCCAAAAATTTGTATGGAATCTTCCTAAGACTAATCTGGAAATACAGTGTAACAGACTGTGTGTGACTGTGAGTCTGTATATGGTTGCACGTTTGAAACTTCAGTAACAGATGTAACATTTCGATATGATAAGAAAATCCTTAGGAAATTATGTGAGAAGGTGGGTGTCTGTTCAGTGGTTTATTCTACCTGCATTTCAGAGGTAATCCATTTGAAATACGATGAAAGGTGGACCATGCCCAGCCTGACACTGTTTGAAAAGCTTGTCCATACCCCATCTTTAAACAGTGTGAGGGAGATGCTTTCAAAGCAATCCCTTTCTCACAGGTTAGTATTGCAGGGAAGTGTAACATTAGTTCGGAGAAATATGCGTTTATTTTATTTTTCTTGGCAGCCCATTGGTTGTCATCGGAGTTGTCTTGGTGGAAATGTTGTTTTTTTTTTTTTTAATTTTAATTAAGAGAAACATTGTGAAATCTTCAGCTTTTTGGAAAGTAAGGCAAAGTACAATTGGCATTGAAACAGAGTAAATGGTATAAACTTCAGCTTCATGAGTATTGTGTCTAGTAGAGCGATACTCTGGTCTCAGTCACACACTAAAGAAAAAAATCCTAGAAGACTGAGATTTTGTATGAAATTCATAATTCTACATTCTTCATCAGGAAAGATGATGAAATATTGCTGTATAATTAATATATTTTATCCAGGAGGATGAGAGTCACTCTGGGTCTCTTGTAGAAGCCCAAAAGTGTTTGGGCACCTCTGATATTCTGCAAGAAAAAAAAAAAAAAGGAAAAAAATTTAAAAAAAAAAACAATTTAAAAAACAAAAGGCCTTATTCCCTGTAGAAAAGTGGTGTGTCTCAGCTCATGGACTGGAGTCTAAGGAGTAGCAGCTTCACAACTGACCTGGGAATAAGTACAAGGCATCCTGCTGAAGGCAGAGCAGTCCGTGCCTGTGCCCTTCAGCTCACAAGTTTCTCTGCGGGCAGGACCTTGACGTCCTTCATCTGCCTGCCCCCAGACTCAGGAGGGGCAGGGAGTGAGGGTGCCTGGGTTGCTGTGTCTCTGGTTCTGCAGGTAAAGGGCAGTGCTGTTCTTGTCTTCACTGACTGGGCTGGAAGGGTTGGTTGTCTCCCTGGCACACGAGGCTGGGGCACGGAGCAGGGCCAGCTGGCAGTGGTGCCATCCAGATAAGAATGTGTTGCTGTTAATAACGTGGGGGAAAACAATCAGGAGTTATGGCAGGGATAATATCTGCCCCTTTGAGAGGGTGTGTACCTGCCAGTTATTACTCACGTTCCCAGTTCTGGTCAGCTTTCCATTTCTTGCAGTATAACTGGAATCCAGGGCTAATTGAGAAGGACATTATTCTTCACATGTATCTCTGGTTACCTTCTCTGCAGAATAGGATCCTATTTTGGTGGGGTTTTTTGCTATCTGGGAAGCAGAAAGAGTTGCCACTGATTTGACTCTGTGTCTCGGTCTGTGCCGTTCAAAACTCAGGGTCTGGAGAAGCTACAGCCTCATTTTGTTACCACGAGTCTTGACAGATTTTTCAAAAGATAGCACACCAAATAGAGGACCAGTTTGTGAAGTTTTTGTTCAACAGTTCTTGCTGAAGGCAGCTTTCTTGCTGATGCCTCCCAGACTCAGGCGGGTAAAAAACAATGGAGAGGCAACTGGACAAGGACTGTAGAATGTGGCCCAGACCTTCACCCAGGCAGAGGGAACAGAGCACACAAATCAATCGCAGTTTGATACCAGGGCTTATAAAAAACTTACTGGAATAGTATGTATCGATGTATAATGCATCTGTGACTCGGAAGCCAACACATTTTTCTCCCTGCTCCATAGAAATTGGCTGGTTTAGACCATAAAGATATGCTGCTTTTTGTGTGGTTTATAAAGAATATCGATATTAAAAGAATTTATGTGTTTGCCAAGAATTTTTTAATAAAGCCAGTGTTTTCTGCCCATTTCTTCTATTCTTTATGAATAGATATAAGGAGTGATACAATTACATCAAAGATCATACAGCACAGGTAGGTTGCTGGCTGTCTGTAACCTCCTTGAGTAGGCTGGGCTCTGGATGAAGGAACTTCTAATGGCTTGATACAGTCAATGATATTAGACTGCTCATATATTAGGGCTCAGCACACCCCCTAATACAGCCTAGAATGGTACAACAGATTAATCACATTTTGGCCTGCTAAATGGGATTTTTGGGGCGTAACTATAAATGAAGCTTTCCTCTACCCCACCTTGGAATCCTTCTTCCCCATATTGCTCATGAGTCATATCTTTTCCAAGCTCTGCAGGTCTGAATAAACCCTGCTCTTTGTCTTACAGCACATAAGTTTTGAAGACCTAGCTTGACAGTTGGAGGTTTTCTGTTTGTTTTCCATTGTTTGTGCCTCTCTTCTCTGGATGGGGATGGCAGGTAGAAGCTCGCAGCCTTGTGGTTGGAACAGCAGGCAGGTTGTGTCTCGGTGTTGCCTTAGCCCAGTTTCCTATACAAACAAGGCTCACTCCAGTAGGCTCCAGTGTGTCTGAGGGATGATGTTATTGTTGTGGTTATCACCTTGAAGCATTAAGCGTGTTTTTTTAGCTTTGGTAAGCTGAGGAATCTCATCCTCTTTCGGATTCATTGGGAAGCCAGTATGGAGGACAAAGGGCAGGCTTGATTTGCTTGCAGTAGTCTGTGCTGGTGATGAAGTTTCATGAGCGGGGGTTTTTTCATGTTCTAATAGCAGAAATATCGTATGGGACACTTCTACAAGGCAAAGGTGAAGGAGGCAAAAGCAGGAGTCAGAGGTGAGGTCACTGGCTGCCAGGAGGGAACCACAGATGGAAGAGAGCACTGCTCAGGGTGCTGGCAGGTCAGAGCCCAGGTGGGATTTGTCTCACCAGGCAGTGCTGGAGCAGCTGGATGCCTGCCTACTCCCATGACTTCCTTGCAGCCAGCAAGATTAATTGGCCCCGGATTTCCAAAGACTGATTCATCCACCCTGTCTTAGTCACCTGGTTTGGGAGCAATGACTTGCAACACAGGGACTGTCAAGGATGTCCAGATGAGAAGTTCAAGCTGGACCATGAGCTTTTAGCCCATTCAAGTGGAGTTGACCTGATGTCTGCTCAGAAGTGTGAATGAAGATTAAGCCCTTGTGAACAGTGGAGTGCACTGACCAAACGCTTTTATACTCATTTAGATGGAGACAGTGTCATGGCTGTAAGTTCTCCATAAAGCTCTCATTGCTCACCAGCATAATTTTCATCTTATTACTTTGCTTTTCAGTTTTCCATCCATTAGCTGATCTTTATCTATGTTTGGGTCATAGTATGAGTAGTCATGAAGTTGTATATGGTGATGGATGAGTAGAGCTGTCTGTCATCTTTTGATCATACTGCTGTCTTCTGCTTATGACTTCCCTTTTGTTTACCTGCTTGGGAAAATGAAAAGTACCTTTCCTTGATTGCTGTCAGCCTTGTTAAATTTTCCCTTTTCCCTCAGATTTCCAGTTCTTAGCTCAGGTATCCCACTGCCTGGTGGGAGGTTTTGTGAGTTCTTACTTCTCTTTCTTTAAACTCCAGGTCCCAGAATCATGTGGGCATCAGCCCTCGTACTGCATTAACTGTGTATTTCTTGCCTTCACAGTAGCAAAACAAAATTTGCAAGTCTAGTACAGTTTCAATTTCTATGGAACACTCTTCACTGTATGAAAAACCAGAAGGAACTGGGGAGATTTCAGTAGTATTTCATTTGGATTTTATTATTTTTGAAGCACATCTCATGACGTATGAGAGTTAAATTCACTGTTTTCAAACACTTTGATGTCACTATTTTGATTATGTACTGTGTGGTACCACGTGCATCATTCACTAAATATATTCAGTGAGCTTCACGAAAATGGCAGTGGCTTGGTCCCTTTTATATTCCTACTAACTAATGTTTTGAGAGAGGAAGAATCTGAGTTCTAAATATGGTTTAATAGTTCAACAAACTAAACAAAGAAATCCAAAGGCAGAGTAAAACTGAGAGGGTAAGATAATAGACTGAGGAAAAGGGTAAGAACTCATCCATCTGCACCATGGCTATGCTTTTGGAAAGGGAAAAGTTGAAAGCTTACAATGAACATAAGATAAATGCACATTTATGGCATTTGGCATTCTTCCTTTGGATTGTGCTTCACCCTAAATGCGTGTAAAATGACTACCTAGAATGATTCTTTGTGGCTTAAGATTTTTTTTTAGTCAGTTTTTGAGATATTTTGCAAGCTTGCTTTTTCTCCGTAGCTATTCATGGTGGTTACTTGAACTGGTGACAATGATCATAAAACCATGGTTGGTCTCCATTGTAAAATGTTCTCTTGCCTTTGATGGGGCATTGGTCTTACTGTGCTGGGTAAATGTACACATTGTGAAGTGATATTTCCTGCCTAAATACTCTGGTGATTATTTTCAAAACTCATGTTTGGCTTTGTCTTACTGGCTTAAAACTCAGGACTATATATCATATCACATCTCACATTGTTTTCCTTGTCTGGTGTTTTCTTGTTTGGCCAATTGCTGCTCTGTGTCAGTACCAATAACAAGTTAGCACCAGCCTGCAATGTTTATTCAAGTAAAATTTCACAGACTTTTTGTTTGCTCGAGCACTACAGGACAGAAACCTTTTAGGTTCAAGCAAAATAACATGCAGCTCTTCCAAATATTAGCTATTCTCGCCAAGTGTTGGCAAATTTGAGGTATTTTCACAAAGTATCATAATTTCAAAAGGAAAACGTCCTTCTATTCCTGATTTTCCAAATAGTTTCCTTAGAATGAGATCCTGCAAGCAAACAAAGGATTACTACTTACTTTCAGCATTGGGGTAACTAGCAAACTCAGTATTTACTGTTAAAATTACATCCCTCATGCCCACCAAAGCCTATGGCAAAACTTCTGCAAAACCTGGGAGCCTTGACACTGGATTGGGAGACAAGATTCGTATTTGACACAACTGATAAAAATGTGACATCTGCTTTCACTTAAGACTTGTAGATCCCTGGATGTCCTGGCTTGCTGAAGGGCCCTGGAAAGAGCCAGAAAGTTCACTTACTGGGAGTTACCACCTGGCATTGTATTTCACTTTGCACACTGCCAGTGGTGAGGATTGCAGCCAGACCAGTGCTGGGGATGGTTGGATTTGATCCATGGGGTTCCTCTCCAAACTTCCACTTTGTATAACTAGCTAGGTGTACTTTTGAGATCTGTCTGCTTAGTCTTTCAGTCCACCCCCTCAAATCTGCATGGAGAGAGCTCAGCTCTACTGTATTTTATCTTTCTCAGTTTTGTGACTCAGAAATTTAAAGTGATACCAAAGAAATAAATATGATGATACTTTCAAGCAAGAGGGACATATTGTGGGATCAGTTGTGATCCTGGAATCCCGTGTTTGGTTGGTTTGTTTTGCTAAAGGTACTTAGGCAAGGGTGTAGCACTCAGCCACAGTAAAAAGAACATGGCACATCAATGCATATACTTTTTGGCTTCTTAAGTCCTTGGTTTTGCTGAACAACACTGCATGAACTTAAGCTGCAGATTTCTTCTTGTCTCCAACTGAGGCATTACCCAAACCTCCAGTCTGGGGAACACAGAGGTGCAGTGTGGGTTGTTCCCTTGTGAAACAGTGCAAATCTCCTGCTGTTCAGTTCCTCCCAGGCTCTTGTGAGTGTTCATTGCAGAAGAGGGAAGGAGAGAACTCCAATAGTCTGATATAAATGCCGTGCATGATAAAATAACTACAGGGGAAATGAAAGGTTCTAACAGCATTTTTGTATATGTATTTGTATGTGTACATGGGACTGTTGTCCTCTGTTTTTAATGAGAGTTGTGCACGCTGCTGGGTCACACACCAGCAACAACTTGATCTGCCAGGAGTATCTGACCACCTTTCTGCTAAATTAACCAGTTATAGCTTGTGCTGATTTTACGTTGGCTGCAGGTAGTAGAAAAGTCCTCATTTGGTATAAATCCTGACTGTTCAAGCTCCTGAGTATTTTTTGATGTCCTGACTTTCTCCCAGCAGAATAGGTTTATATTGAAGTGGTGTGGCATTTTTGATCCAGTACTAAATGGTAAAAAGTGAGATTTAGTGCCTCTCTGAACTGTAGCCTGATGTGGGGCACGATGACAGGAGTAAAGGGGTGAGCACAGTCCCTGGCAGTCCCTTCAAAGTATCATCTGATGCAGTATATGCATTTTCTTTGATCAGTTTGGTGGGTGCACAGCTCAGTGTCCTGTTCAGAAAGAAGCTGAGCTGGCAACTGGCATAGACAGATAGATGTTAGACAGAGATTGAGAGAGATAGATATAGACAGATATATCACACGAGGTCTTGGTGGATGAGAAATTCATGCTTTAGAGTCACTAATCTTAGATGTCTCCTGTCTAGATAGCATCAAATATATTGCACTGTGTCTTATTGTAAGGGCAAATGTCCACCATGAACTGATTAAGGCCAGTAAATTGGCTGGATTCCTGACTGGACTGGAGTCTGGATGCAGGTGGCCGAGAGGACAGACTAGCAGATCTCAGGGATGCCTTAGTGCCCGTGGAACGCTGCTGGATTTACAAATGCTGTTGTCACACCTTACCCAGGACAACTTTAAGTGGAGGTGCTCTACTAGTAGTGCAGTAGTAGAGCATTAACATGTTGTGAAAAACATATTGGCAAATGCCCACTAAGCAGTGTCACTGCAGCTGTGTAACACTAAGATGAAATCACTTGGATGCTGTCCATGTGTTTTTTCTATTGCCATTAAAAAAGAGCAAACAAAGCCCTTGTGTGTGAATTTGAACTAGGGCAATGGGCATCCACCAGCTACTGAAATAATTATTGAAGAGGCTGACAAAAAGTCTGAAGACTGCAAGCTTTCTGTGGTATTTGAGAATGCTTTAACTTTAAAATGTTGGCTAGTAGATTTAAGGCTTAGGAAAAAACCTAGCCATTTCCTAGGGGACTGTCTGAATTCACTTCAGAATATGTCTCTCCAATTCACTGTATCACCAGCTGGAAAAGAAAAAAAAAGACATTTTGATGGATCCTTTATCTATGTCATATTCCCCCTCTCCCCCATTCCCTGACTGACACAACTGTACCAGGCAATGTTAAAGTAATGTTGGATATGCTAGGAAAAACTTTTTTTTTCCAGATAAAGGTGATTTCATTCAAGGAACTGGTTTAAATTCTATGAGAACAGTCCTTATAAACTCCCATCTCCTGGAGTAGGCCTTGTGACTACACCCTGCCAAATACTGCTAAATCCTTTCCATGTAGTCCAATGGCTCAGTCGGGAGAGAAGCTGAGATGATTCCCTAGAGAGAGGTTGAAAGTCTCCCAGACCATTTAAAGTGGATGTTAATGATGATCTATCTAATTATAACAACCAAAATATCATCACCGTTAGTGATTTCATTTCTTATTATACCATGGTAAAAAGGAGATAAACAGATTATTTATGCTTGTTCTGCATGGAATCTTGTCATTTTTATGTCTTTGTTGGATGTAGCCTGTTAGAGACACTCTCCTTCTCCCAATACGCTCCCTGCCTGATAATTAACATGTTTAGGGTGCTCTTGGAAGCAAACAGAGAAAACTCACTCTGCTTGGTTTTTTAGTGTGTTAATGCTCATATATAAAGATATCTCAGGCGAAACAGCATAATTTTAAATTTCTTGGAAGAACAAAATATTCTTATGAAGTAGGTTCATAATAGTAAAGTGCTTTAATACAAATATACATCTGAAGTCAAGGAGGGTAAAAGTGTCTTGAACAAAACTTTGTTTTTAAGAGGTGGAGAACTCAGACTTTGTGTGTGGACAGCCCAAAAGTACAGAATTTTCTGCAGCAAATAATGCCCTTTTTCTCCATGGGTAAAACTCATCTCTTTGCCTAAGTTTTCCTTCAGCAGTCACAACAGAGTTCAACAAAGAAGTACATAATCTTTATATATCTAAGATAGAAGGGGCTAAAAAATATTACTGGATTTTGATTTGTTTAATTTTATTATACAACATTAAAATAATAGTGATGAATATGGTATAAATAACTAGATTAGTTAGATCAGACATTCAGAGAAATACGATGATGGATAAGAAATTATCTGCTAGAGTAGAAAGATAATCCTGATCACTAGGGATCAGTCCATCATCCCCTGAAATCTAGAAAGATCCCCAGTGTTAGTAAAAGAAGAAAGACACAGAGGTTCCTTGCTACAGACTACCTGGAGGAATTATGGATATCAAGTATGTGAAGGGCTACAAAAAGCATCCTTAGAAAATTCAGACTCTTGAATGGGGGTTGTTACTTTGAAAAATCTGGATATTTGCTGATAAATTTCCTTTTTTTTTTTTTTTCCCAATGGCAATAATAACAAACAAAAATCCAAATAATGAAAGAATCTAAACCTACTACTCTACAGTAGTGTGCAGTGGTAAAGGAGTTTAAAATTTCTTTCAAAACTAAGAGATTACACCCAATTAGTTCTTTCCCTACTTGGGCCCCATCCCATTGGCCTTCCCTACACCAATTCCCAGTTAGTGACTGCAGATAGGATTTTTGCTCTGACATTTATGTCCTTCCCAAATGTTATCACCTCTGCCCGTTCTGCATCTCACCTTAGGCCATGCACCTTTCCCCGTGCCTCCAGCTGGAATTTCTGCAGACATTGAGGATTTTGACATGGTAGCAGCTCATGCTACTCTTTTTCTTCCACCGGGAACCCCTTGAGAGCTCTCTGCTGTGTGAGGCAGCCATACAACAAGGGGGATGCATAGGTGGGAGCAAGATGCACTGGCCACGTTCTCTTGTGATGGATATTGCATAAATGACCAAAAATTGGTGCCATTGCTCCATATTCTAGCGCTCCAGCTGAGGCTACCTCTGTGAAAACACTTGTTTATTTATACCAATAAGTTCTTTGTCTACTGGCAGAAAAAGTGACTGCCTTGGCAGGTCTGTCTGCTAGTGGTTGACACCTGGGTAAACAGCAACACTGAAGGTCCTTGAATGCATCCAGAGGAGCATTCATCAGGACTGGAGAGCAAGTGGAGGGTGGTGCAACAGGGAGTGGTGAGGAGAATGGCTCTTGGTGTGACCTGGTGTCCTTTTGTGAGCAGAGCACCTGCTCCTTCTGGCTGTGCTTTCCTGGAAGGACAGGTGCAGCCAAAAGGGAGTGCGAGCTCCCGGCCTGGAGGCCTGATTTTTTCAAGTCATAGGCTTGAAGTGGTGACATAAGGTAGGCTGAATAAATGCACAAGTATCGGGGGTGATATAACTTAGGGCAGAAATGTCCTGTGGTCACATTCAGTCAGAGAAATGAATTTTGGCGCTGCTCAAAGGGTCTTCTGCAAGAGCCAATTCCTGCTTGCAGGGAAACATCATGGACCAATCTCAGAGGTCAGTTTCTCTTGGAGGGGCAATCCAGATGTGTGGAAAAATCATTACATTTTGTTAATGTGTAGTTTTTGTCTTGCTATTGAATCTTTCAAGTATGATTCCTGCGAATCAGACATGAAAGACAGTAAGAAAGGCACCTCCCTGAACAGAGCTGCCCATTTTCATTTTGTTTAGCTGAAGGATTTGGATACTCTGAGCTTCTTTTACGCACTTCATTGTCAAGGTGTTGAAACACGTTTCAAATGGCAAATGTCACCCACTCACCCTCGGTTTTTATTTTCTGTTTGGCCTGGCCATTCAGAGAGGCACAGGCAGAAACCTCAGGTGCTGTTTTTGTGTTTCCCTTCTCTCAAGATTTTCAGGGCTCAGAAATGTGTCAGGAGTCTATTTTTCATAAAGCATTATGTCAGCTCTTTAGTTCATAATTTTTTTTGTCTGTCTTAATAGGAGTTGAATGTAGGGAAACGTTTGGGGTTTTTTTATCTTAAATTAGAAATACTTGTCTTGAACAGAGCTGGTGTGAATCACATTAAAAAAACCCAAACAAACAAAACAAAACCCAAACATAAAAAAGAAATATGAAATACTGTTTTATGATATAACAAGGTGTTCAAATTCACAGGAAATAATTTCCTTTTTAAAAAGTCTAAGAGGAATACTGATTTGGAGGGCCAGCCTCAATTTAAAATTATGTCCCTGTTTGAATGTCTTTTCTACCTACTGTTAAAGGCAGTATCTTAACATCAGCAATACTGAATTATAAATGGTTAGACAAACAGGATTTTCCACATTAATTTGTTTCTTTTACAAAGCAATGTTTTGTATGTTGGTTAATTTCCCCTGTTGCTTTTAAGGGCTTTCATTATATAAAGAGGAAAAAAATGTTTAAGGAAATTGATTGCAAAAGTAGAAAGGAATAGGCAATAGGCAGAAAATGAGAGAAGGGTACTATGGGCTGAAGGAATCATATTGCTCTTAAACAGACTTGTAAAGGGACCAGAGGTTTGCCTAATCATTCTGCACACTACCACCACCCTGGTGTGTATATACATATATATATAGATATACATATACACCAGGGGGGTGGTATGTATGCTACATATGGTGCATACATATGATGGTATGTATAGTACATACACCTGAAACAAAACATCCATATATTATAGGCTTATCTCCAAAGCTACTTCTTTGCACCCAGAAAAGATTTCCAGGTGAAAGAAAACTTGAAACAAACAGTGTGTCTGAGGAAATTTGGGTTGAAGTAGCCTTTGTGTCAGGAAAGGTTGCTTTCTCTTTGTTTCTGAAAAACTCATGGACCAAGTCACCTCAAATGACAAACACTTGCAGCTTTGTTTTGTAATCAAATGAACATTTTCAATAGTGAGACTAAGGGATGTTTTGTGAAACGCACAGCGTCAAAGGCCAGTCTTTCATTTCCATCAGCAAACATGCCTTTCTCCAAGATCCACTGATTTTTGGGGGACTTCTCAAATGCGTCGGGTAGCCCGAGCTCGGGTACCTTGCTAAATTGTGTGCATCAGTAATAAATCCTCACTTGGCTACATTGCGAGCCAGGCTATGAACGAAGGTGCACGTGGAGTATTTAACATGGTGATGGCAACAACTCAAATGCACACACTTCTCCTGAGAGCCAGTCCCACCTTGTGACTTGATGGAAAGCGGTTGTGGCAACGTCCATTTATTGTTTCTCAGATTTTTTAATGTCAGGGGAGCAATCTGCGGGACTAGAAAAAGGCAAGGTGTTGTGTCAGGGTGTATCCCCTTCCTGAAGGATGGACACATATGTCGGAAGGGACGGCATCCCGATTCCTGCTGTCCCTGAGCCGAGGTTGCGTTGTGTGTGCGCTGCTGGGGGAGAGCCGCTCGAGGGGAGCCCGGCGGGAGGGCTGGGATGAGATGAGGGCAGGGATGGGATGAGGGCAGTGGTGGGCTGAGGGCAGGGATGGGATGAGGGCAGGGATGGGATGAGGGCAGGGATGGGTTGAGGGCTGGGAAGGGATGAGGGCTGGAAGGGATGAGGGCAGGGATGGGATGAGGGCAGGGAAGGGATGAGGGCTGGGATGGGATGAGGGCAGGGATGGGATGAGGGCAGGGATGGGATGAGGGCAGGGAAGGGATGAGGGCTGGGATGGGATGAGGGCAGGGAAGGGATGAGGGCTGGGATGGGATGAGGGCCGAGGGGGAAAGCAGCGGGGAGAGCCCAGTTCCGCGGGGGGAAGGCCAGAGGAGCCCGGCAGGGCGCTGGCGGGTCTGCAGGCGCAGGAGCAGCAGGAGAAGGCACCACCGGCACCCTTCCCTAGCCCAAGCGCTCGTGTTTTCCCTCCGAAAGCGATGGTTTTCGGT